>CP125978.1:94529024-94894725 GCA_030063025.1 Avena longiglumis | reverse complement strand
TACGTATTGCTGTTTCGACTTTCATGTAAATTGAGTACCTGGCATTAGAAACCATATGGTTGTCTTTTATAATTGTGTATGACACGTATGTCAACTTCTTATCACATACATGTAATAGCTTTGCTTTATACATTAAATGGTTAGAAAGTAGTTGTAGTTGCTATTCGTGGTGAAGCAATCATGGTGGAGTGATGGAATCTCTTTGGCTACGCACAAGATGGAATCGTGTGTGTGGAGATTAGCTATACCATGTCACATAAAATTATATGCATGTGATTTGTCCTTTCATGTGTCTTATGCTTAGATCGCGACGGTAGTATTATAAGATGATTCTCAATTAAAAGATCAAGATAAAACTGTGTTCTCCACAGCACTTGTGCATAGATTGCGAGAAAGTTAAGTCATGTTCAAGCATCCGCATTGATGATCAGAGTGTTATAAACTCTGTTCACATGGATCCAAGCCAGTTGTTTGCACAACGGAAATACTTGGGTTTTGACTTAGCCAGGCCTAGCATGTCTGGACATGGCCTCGGAACACACAAGCTGAAACAGTTAAGCATGAGTCATATGAATGATATGATGACACTTTTGTTGTCCACCATTGAAACCACATCTCTTCTAGTAGAGGCCGGATTAGAGTGTGTGGTGAATTTGGATATTCACTAAAACAGCAGGGGATGTTGAATTTAGTACAGGAGTTCATCTAATTAATTTGTTGATTAAGTTGAACTAGTTATCATGAACATAGTCTAAATTGTACTTGAAAAATTTTATTGATCAAATGGCTAATCCAACTTCAACTTCAGCGTTTTCTTTGAAAAGCTTAAGAACAATGGGTCTTCACCAAGCCCCAGTTCGCCGTCACGAGAAATCATTCTCTCTGTGAATGAAAAGGACTATGTCCTTGAGAAAAGCTAAATTGACACCCTAACGTAGATCATGGTGATAAAGTATTTTATCGATCGGCAAGGATGATATGGTGTGGTTAAAAGAAACCATATTTATTTTCTATGGAATCGTGCCTTCAAAATGCGTTTTGAGGAGTTCCCAGACCCCTTTGATTCTTGAGGCGAAAACTATATTTTAGACTTCAGGCCCGTTCACGAGAGATATGAGATCTCGAGAAATTCTTTAAAAGCTGCAAGATGGAGAAGGAGTTCGTTAGTGAAAACGCCATTAAGATGTCAGGCTACTCAGCATGTGGGCGCTGGACAGCAAGATTCTAGAATCACAAGATTGTGGGGATTACGCAATCACTCCTCCTAGCTACAAAAGGTTTTGTAGTTACTCATGTCGAGATTGGTTCCTTGTCACGATCTTTGAGATCTTCGCTAAAATTTGAAAAGGCTGCCGGAGGTGGACATCAAAAAGAAAAAGATAATCATGTGTTGATGAGTCAACCGGCCCCAACTTTAAGAAAATGAGGTGCAAGCCCTTCAAAGAAGGAGCAGCAGCAATAGCGTTGCCCTATGAGAAAGCTCAAATACGGACCCTAAGCCGATTTGTGGGGTTATGACATAAACAAAAAATTTCCTCTGATGAAGACTAAGTACCAAGATCTATCTACTAGATACAAACTAGCGGGTGGATAACCATATCCATAGAGAACATACCCTTGAAGGCCAAGCAAAGCGAGTTCGACTCGTGGTTGATGTAAACGATCTCTTGCCGATCTCCAAGATGAGAGGAAGTCTAAGCGCCACGCCATAGCGGCGGCGCATCGTGCACCGCACACTGCGCATTACAAGACACCCGGGCAACCTCCGCACTCCTGCGCTCCAGTGATGCGGTGAGCATAACCCTTTCTTGCTTAGAATAGCCACAGAACATGTATCTCGCTGAGTCGAGACCATGGGGATAAATTCTAGGGGAGAGATCCTTCATGAGGAGGTGTGAGACAAGTAGGAGAGGAGGGACTCCTTTTTATGGGAGGGGCACCAAGGGGGGTGGCAGCGCGCCCCCTCCTCTAACTTCATTCATGTGGGTGGACCTCCACTCACAAAATGTCCTTTAAATTCCCTCCACTCAAATTCCTCAAATTCCCATTAAATTTCCACCAAATTTAATGCAAACTCTCATTAAATAAAAAACTCTTTTATTTTATTCAGAATTTTGTCAATTACTTTAATGACAAACATTCACAAATAACCTGCTAAATTCCATTTCACATACATAACCACTTTATGCAATTTCCCAAAAACCTATTTAGGTATCAAGTGAAATAAATTCCTAAACATTTATTCTTTCGGCATGAAACATTTGCTCAGCGGATGCCGGTGTCCCTTAAGTGTGTCACCCCTGCGGTTCTCGTGAATAATGCGGACATGATCGAGACCCTTCTCCGATCAATAATCGATGGCGGAGACACGGAGATCCATCTTGACTCGCGCCACATTCAACGATGACTTTTCCGTGATGCCGGAACCTTTACGCTTGTATCTTAATCCTTTGTTTCACGATATATTACATGTAGAGATTGATCATCGGTATCTCCATACCTATTTTGATCTAATTCTTGACATACACTCTTTTCTGTTCGTGATATAACATTCTAGTGATCAAATCACTTGCTTGCAAGCTAACCAATGTGATATCACCGAGAGGGCCCGGTAGCATATCTATCCGTCATCGGGATGAACAAATTCCTCTTGATCCATGATTCTAAACATAACACTTTAGTAGCTTTGAAGCCATATTTATAATCACCCGATTCACGGAGTGATGTTTGATGTCAACAAGAAACTCTTGTTAGTGATTGGCATGATCTCATGGTCTAAGGATTAGGACTACTGTAGTTTGTTTATAGCAATATAAACTCAATGACTTTGATCGTAATGCTATACTTCGGATGAATGTTCATCACACCATTACACTAATATTGTGATCTCGTTATTAACAACATTCAATGTCTATGATCAGGAAACTGTGATCATCTTGTTAATCAACGAACTAGTTTATGAGAGGCATAACTAGGAACTTTCGTTTGTTTATTAAACACACATGTATTAACGTTTCCGTATTAATACAATTATAGCATGCAAAATAAACATCTATCATACACTTGGAATACACATAATAAACATTTTATTCTTGCCTCTCGTGGCATATTCCTTCGCCTCCCACTTGCACTAGAGACAATAATCTAGTTACATTGTGATGTATCTAACACCCATGGAGTTCGTGTAGATCATGTTTTCTCTAGAGAGTTTTAGTCAATCGAATCATACATTGAGATCCGTATGTACTTTAAAAATCTTTATATCTCCATCCTTGACATGCTCGGATGGAGTGAAATCGGCGCTTAATATGCTTGGAATGCTTGTGAGACCTTGGCTCTTTGGCATTGGTAATGGCAACATTGTTGTCACAATAGATCACCACTGGTTTAACGCGTTTGTAACCACACCTAGTTCGGATATGAACTCCTTCATCCAAAGCGCTTCTGAGCCGCTTCTAAAGTAGCAACATATTCGGCCTCCGTTGTTGATCCCGCCACCACAGTTGTTTGGAGCTCCTCCAACTAACTGCCCGCCATTCATGAGAAATACGATCCGGATTGAGACTTAGAGTCGTCCGGATCGATGTCAAATCTAGCATCGACATAACACTTAGACAGCTCTTCTTCACCTCGTATACAAGAAACATAGATTTAGTTCTTCGCAAGTACTTAAGGATATCCTTGACCGCTTTCAGTTGTTCTCAACCTATATCCTATTGGTACCTACTAGTCAAACTAATAGCATGTGCCACATCCGGTCTTGTACATAGCATGGCGATATTATAGAGCCTATGGTCAAGCATAGGGACCTTGTCCATTATTTCTCTTTATTCACGGCCGCACTTTGAGTCTTACTCAATGTCGTGCCAGTCATAGGTAAGAACCCCTTCTTACTATCTTCTTCCGCTTAAACTTCTTTAAAATCTTATCAAGGTATGTACTTTATGATAGTCCCTATTAGCCTAGATCTATCTCTATAGATCTTTATGCCTAATATGTATGACGCTCACCTAGGTCCTTCATTGAAAATTTGCTGTTTAGATAACTTTAACACCGCTTAAAAGATCTATATCATTTACGATCAATAATATGTCATCCACATATAATATCGAAATGCCACATTGCTCCCACTCACTTTCTTGTAAATACAAGCTTCTCCATAAGTTTGGACAAATCCAAACTCTTTGATCACTTCATCAAACCGGAGATTCCAACTTCGTGATGCTTGCTTCAATCCATAGATGGATCAAGCTTGCACACCTTGTTAGCATCCTTAGGATCGACAAAACCCTTTGGTTGTATCATATACAACTCTTCTTCAATATTACCATTGAGAAACGCAGTTTTGACATCCATCGCCATATCTCATAATCGAAATATGCAATTGCTAACATAATCCTAATCGACTTAGCATCGCCACGTGAGAGAATGTCTCATCGTAGTCAATTCCTTGAATTTGTCGAAAGCCCTTTGCGACAAGTCGAGCTTTATAGACGGTTACATTACCATCAAGATCAGTTTTCCTTTTGAAAATCCATTTGTTCTCCACGGCCTTTCTACCGTGAGGTAAGTCCACCAAGTTCCGCACTTAATTTTCATACATGGATTCCATCTCGATTTCATGGCTTCTAACCATTTGTTGGAATCCGGGCTCATCATCGCTTCTTCATACGTCGCAGGTCATCATTTTCATCAACCATGAAATTCATGACAGATTTCCGTGACTCGGGAGCTGACGCGTCCTTTGACCGCGAGGTTCGTAGTACTCTCTTCTGAGTTTCATGATCATTATCATTAGTTCCCTCTTCAACAGTGGATCCAACTCCGAACAACTTCGGCGCTGCTACTCGCCATACTTTGAAGAGAAGGTTCAATAACCTCTTCGAAGTTCTACCTTCCGACTACTCACACCTTTCGCGAGAAACTCTTTCTCTAGAAAGGATCCATTCTTGGCAACAAAACCTTGCCCTCGGATTTGTGATAGAAGGAATACCCAATAGTTTCCTTAGGGTATCCTATGAAGACGCATTTTTCCGCTTTGGGTTCGAGTTTATCCGGTTGAAGTTTCTTCACATAAACATCGCATCCCCAAACTTTAAGAAATGACAGCTTAGGTTTGTTTCCAAACCACAATTCATACGGTGTCTTTTCAACGGATTTAGATGGTGCCCGATTTAAAGTGAATGCAGCAGTTTCTAGTGCATAGCCCCAAAATGACAACGGCAAGTCCGTCAGAGACATCATAGATCGAACCATATCTAATAAAGTACGGTTACGACGTTTTGACACACCATTTCTCTGTGGTGTTCCGGCAGGTGTGAGTTGTGAAACAATTCCACACTCTTTCATGTGAGTGCTAAACTCGTAACTTAGATACTCACCTCCACGGTCGGACCGTAGAAATTTGATCTTTCTATTATGATGATTTTCCACTTCATTCTGAAATTCCTTGAACTTTTCAAAGGTTGCAGACTTGTGTTTCATCAAGTAGATATAACCGTATCTACTCAAATCATCCGTGAAAGTAACAAAATAACGATATCCACCTCGCGCCGACACACTCATTGGACCGCATATATCGAATGTATGATTTCCAATAACTGTCAGCCTGCTCCATTGAACCGAAAAGCGTTCTAGTCATCTTGCCCATAAGGCATGGCTCACATGTATCAAATGATTCATAATCAAGTGATTCCAAAAGTCCATCCGAATGGAGCTTCTTCATGCTTAACGCCAATATGACCTAGACGGCGTACACATATGTGGATATATCATCATTTAGTTTAATCCTTTTAGCATCAACATTATGAATATGTGTAACATTATTATCGAGATCCAAAAGAAATAAACCATTCATCATCGCATGACCATAAAATATTTCATTCATATAAATAGAAAAACCATTGTTCTCGGATTTAAATGAATAACCACTTCATCAAAATGATCCGTGATACAATGTTCATGCTTAGTGCAGCACCGGTAACAATTATTCAAGTTTATAACTAATCCCGACGGCAAGTGGAGAGGCGGCGTTCGGCGATCACATCAACGCTGATCCATTGTCGACACGCATCTTGACCTCACCCCTTGATAGCGGTCGCTTGTTCCACAGCCCCGATTCGAGTTACAAATATTAGCAACCGAATCGGTATCAATACCGTGCTAACCGCGAGCACTAGTCAAGTACACATCAATAACATGTATATCATATATACCTTTGTTTGCCTTGACGGCTTTCTTGTCTGCCAAATACTTGGGGCTTATGCCAAAGGGCTCCCCTTACAATAGTAGCACTCGGTATCGCACTTACGTCCAACTCGGGTTTTTTTCAGCACGGCAATGATGAGGTTTCGACTCAATGCCCATTATTATGGACTTGGGTTTTGAGAAGATGGGATGTCGAGATCGTGGAACGTTAATGGACAAGCAAACAGGGACACGAGATTTGCCTGTGTTCGTGCCCCTGAGGGAAAACCCTACTCCGCTGTATCCGCTCTTGATTACTACGGAAGAAGGTTATAGGGTGCGCATATTCGATCCGGGTGGTGGTGCGATGCGAAAGTATGAGTCGAGAGATCTAGGATGTGCCTTCCGGCCTTTATATAGACTTAGGTGTCCCGGCATAGTCCTAGTTTTCTGTGTTCTATGGTTTTACCCCTTTGAATTTCCTATCTACTCTAGTCTTGCTCTCCAAGGATCCGAAGGCGTTATGGGTCTGGGCTACCCGAAAGTCTTCATGGGTCGGCGTATATCCACCGTGGGCCTTCCTTGGGCTAGACTAGGTATGCTGAGACCACGTACCCGTAGGGTATAACCATGTCAAATTTCGAGTGATCAAATGAATCGTAGATTACCGAGGACTCTCCAATCCTTCGTGCAACTATGTATTAACAGTATGTGTGTATGGATTGTTGATGCGCAGTGCCGACTCACCCGACGGATCGCTTAATCGCCTTAGGACGAAACAACACGATCTTCCTCAGTTTCGAGTCCCTTAACTCGAAACTGGAACATATGCTGGCGTAATTCGACTCAGGCCGCAGAGGACTTACAGAAGTAGAATTCCAGTGAATTTAATTGATGTACCCAACGCGTCCGTCGGGATTTTTCATCGCACCTGTTGGCACGGATTCATACTAGCGAGCACGCAAGTGCGTTGTCGTGCCACCGATGATATCTCAGAGGTCTTATCTTTGCGCTACGCACGCAAAGATCCGAACATTTGTCACCACGAGGTGTTTTGGTGGCCAAGGAGATCGTTGCTCACTCGGCTTTTGTTGGGGCAGAGTTGCCAAAAGTTTTTGCATGCTGATTCAAAGATCGCAATGAAGATTTCATAGGGTGTGCGACCAGCGCCCTATGGGAGTAGCCTCAGTGTCTGCTCGAGTCAGACTCGAGCGAGACTTGTATTCAGCGCTTGTTTAGTGTTAAGTCCGAGGACACAAAAATTTCGGATGCTTAAATCCATCCTCCCTATGGAGTAGTCCCCGAGTCCGTAGTGGAGTCGTAGACTCGACGTAGGACTCGAAGAATTATTTTGTCTTTATTCGTCTGTCGGGTGCGCGGCCAGCGCTCCTGATAGGAGTAGCCCCCGAGTATTTAGTCGAATCGAAGATTCGAGTGAGTACTCTTAGCTGTGGAGCCGAAGAATTGTAGTTGGTGCTAGTATAGATTTTGATGACATTATTGCTGACGATCAATGACCTCAAGCGTCTGTTACACCAGAGATGACTTGACTTGATGAAACGTGGGTCCCACTTGTTGACCTTGAATTGACCGGTCACGCGCGGCATGGAGATAATTACGGCGCTCCTCGATTTCCGCTGTAGTGGATGGCGGTAACGACGGTTCGTTGTGATGTCACACGCACTGGCCGATCTGTCTGGCATTAGGTCTTCGATGGACGCTGTCAAGGTCATCTTCACGTTATAATCATTGGGAAAGCCGCGTTTGTTTTCACCGTGACGTTCTTGTTTTCACCGCCCTTGTGCTCTAGCGATTCTTGTCACAAGACCGATTTCCTTCCACATTTCCATCTTCCTTTCGCTTTCACCACCGGGCCACCAGAGCGCAATGGGGAAACCAAAGAAATCGCCATCTCAGCTTGGGACCAGCGCCGGAGGAAAGAAAGGCGCCACCGCTACACGTGTCACCGATGGTGGCGGCGATCGAGACACAGAGAGCGATCTCCGAAGCTTCATGAAAGCGGTCTCGATCCCGCAAGATAGGGAGGCCAAACTCCCGCAATGAGGTAATCCCCGCCCCCATCCGGTATCGGGTTATGTTTCGCCTTCGCTATGCGTGGTTTTTTCCACCACAACTTCCTCCGTGGTTTTCTCTTTTTCTATGGCATTCAGCTTCACCATCTGTCGCCCAACTCTCTTCTCCACATTGCTTGCTTCATCACTTTTATGAAAGCCGCTTGGCATTGAGTCATTTTGGCCTCTTTTCGGAAACTTTATTCCGTGAAGAGGCGCCCGTTCGATGGTGTTTATCCCATTGGGGTTGCATCATCTCCTTAGTCCCAATATTCTTTCTTTTCCTTTTCCATGTCCGAATCTGTCCAAGATCAAGTGAGGCGATGGTTTTACATCCGCTGACCAGAGTGCTCGGGCAAGATTTTTGGTCTTGTTCCTTTGACCCTCCCAAATGATTGAGCCGAAGGTCTTGAAAAACAAAATCTTGGACGGCGAGGTGGAGATAGAGGCTCTTACCGCCGGGTGGAGGATCTAGCGATTCCGGAGAAGGAGGTGAACGGGCGGACATCATCCTGACGCTTTTGAGCGCCGGGTGTGCCTCTCCAAGCGAGGGCGCACCGATGTTTCTTTATTCTGCGCCGTGATCCGACGAGGGTTTCGCTGAGAAAATCTCCGAGGAGGATCTTGACAGGCCCTTCATGCTGCCGAAGTTCAAGGCCGGAGAAAAATCCCGGAAGTCGCTAACCTCCGCTTTTCTTCGACGCTGGCGTATTCACTGTGTGTAGATTCGCGCGCTGTAGCGTTTTCATTGATCGCATGTTTATTTCCTTTGTTTGCTAACAAAGTCCCTTCTGGATTTGCAGAGCCAGTGCCGCATGGTGCCGCCAAAGGTTCGAAAAGTATCCGAATGCTCCGGATAATGAAGTGGTGGAGTCCGTGTCCGAACTGCCTTCGGCGCGATCTCCGGCGGAGGATGCCGACGAGTTGAGTGAGGACCATACGCGCAAACGATCTCGAAGCTCCAGCGAGTCTTTGGATGCCTCGACTCCTCCGACTCCCAGAAACCCTCTGGGCCTTGAGCGTCATAGTGACGGTCATGGAGGCTCTTCCTCTCCCATTCCTGCCATTCCTGTGCGAGCTGTAGCACCGCACCCGCCAGCGAAGCGGAAGAAGGAAGAGAAGAAGGAAGAGAAAAAGTAGGAGAAGAAGGAGGAGAAGAGAGCTCGAAGGACTCCTCCTGTCTTCGACCTGAGCTCACTGGGCTCGTAAGTTTCTTGTTGTACTAGTGTCCTTTTTCCTTCATGATTTTTGCACTGGTGCTAATTGCTTCGTATGCAGGCATTCCTCCCACGATTTATCCAGTGATGGAGCGCGGGAGATGATGGGGGAGTCGAAAATTGCATCTCCTCCTCCTCATACGGCGGCGACTTCGGGTGGCGCGGCTCCGGATCCTCCGTTGCAGGAGGTGCAGGTGGTGGCGCCTCAGAATTTCGCCAGCAAGCCTTCGGAGTCGCCATCGGAGCATGTAAGTATTTCTTCTTCGTACCATGGGGGGAGCCCTCGAGTGTCTTCATGTGCGAATTTTGCTTTTACTCCTTTGTGTTGGGCGTAGCCCCCAAGTCCTTTTTCTTACTGCTATTTCTTTTTCTGCAGCCTTTTGTGTAGGAGGCCAAGGCCGGTGCAGAGCGCCTAGTGTTGAGGCTAACCTTCGCAGCTTCAAGGTACCTATTTGCCTTTTGGTGCTTTTTTTCGCTTATTCCGCCCTGCTTCGACGCTTGTTTGTTTTGAATGCAGAGGAGCATAATACTTCTCTCCGTGAGGTCGACGCCTCAAGAAGAGCCTTGGTCAATCGGAGCATATCGAGGTCGCTGCTGCGGCGAACGCCGAGCTAGAGCTGACTAAGGCACCGGGCGAAAGAGCTGCCTCAGGAGGAGGCCGCGGATCGTGAGGAGCAACCGCCACCGCTAAGGCTGCCGTGAAAGAGAGGTGGCAAAGCTCATGGAGCCGCCAAGGCTATTTCGGTAAGTGTTGTATTTGTGTTTGTTTCTTCGTGTTTCGCCTTCGCCTGCTTCTTTTCTTCATGTCTTCTCCTTTTTGTCTCGATGCCGCAGTATCGAAGTTTGATCAAGGTGCTCTAGAGCACGGGAGTGCTCTAGATGATGCTACTGCGGTCAAGATCGCCGCAGCACCGCAGTTAGCTCCTTGCCAAGGCGAAGAGGTCCTTGGCCGCTTCTATAAGGAGCTTGTCCCTAAGGGCGTGCCTCGATGATGTGGATGCTCGGCGAGGCTTTGTCACCGGTTACCGCGTACAAGCGCAGTTGCGTAAGGGCATCGACACGTCCGCTGGCGCGATGGCCTTGGCGGCCGGAGCGGAGCCGATTCGCCTGCATCACTTCCTGATGCCGACGACCGCAGATGGATCCGAGGTAGCCTTTGCTGCCTACTTCCTCGCCGCAAGCTTATATGGGCCCAAGCTCATTGATTTGTTGTTCGAGTATGCATCGCGGCAGCAGGCGGGCCAAAGCTAGCAGTCCGCCCGAGGCGACTGTGGTGCCGCCCTTTAGACGTTGTAGACGAGGGTAGTTTGTAGTCTACTTTTGATGTAAATAGTTTTGGGAACACAATCCTTGTGCCATGTAGTGGCCTTATATGTTTTAATGAATTCCGAGGTGTGCTTATACCACTTTCTCGAATGTCTCGTGTCCTTTGCTTTCTCGCTATTCTAGGTTCCTTCAGTGCCGACCCCTGACACTTTCGCCGCAGCATACCCGCTATCTTTGGATGATCCTTCTAAACTCACTTTTCTTCGGGACCGTGCGTAGTCCGAGAGGAGTTGCTCAAGGCGAGGTCATGCCGATGTTTGGAAGTCCAAGGCGGATCGTGGTGCCAGAGAGGAGTACTTGATGGCGAACTGCTTCGGTCTCGAGCAGCTTCGTGTAAGTTGTTCATTGTTTCGAGCTGCAGCTCAATTCTTCGAGTGAGCCTGCCGGATTTGCCTCTTATTTTGTGAAAATGTCGCAAAGCTAACCTTGCTCCTAGGGAAGAGAAAGAGTGTGTCTGTTCGGTCAATTGCTTGACTCAGCAGACATGGAGGCCGGCTTCTTCGATGGATCGTGATCGCGCCATGGCTCGCGACGGCAGGATCGTGCATCAAGTTTCGCGGTGCCGCCAAGTGCGTATATCGCTTCTCGGTGTTGCACGTCATGTTTCCTTTGGATGCCGCATCGACGAGCCTTGCGGGTCTTCCGTCAAGTTTCAAGCGTGAGCAATGTCAAGGAGTTGGTGTGGCAACACTGTCAGCCGGAGTCAAGGCTGCGTTGTCTCTTGTGAGGCCGCACCGCCCGATGTAGACTTGGCTGTTGTGGCGTACCGGCCACCTCTTCGGCCGGATGGTGGTGAGTGACATGCGCCACATTACGCGTTGTAAGGCGATGTGTCGAACAGGTCGAGATTTGTTTGAGCAGCGTTTAGGTTATTCTTCAACATAGGTAGTACCTGAAAAGAGATAAATGTAAAATTTGTATATTTTAACCGGGCGTGTTGTACCCTTTGTAAAGGTTTGTTTGTTGTAAGCACGGTGCTTTGTTTGAGCACGTGTCGCTTTTCTCGACGTTGTCGCCACTGTGTGTACACCTATGATCCTCGGGCCGATTTAAATCGTGAGGTGGGGGGAGCCCCCGAGTGCGTTTGCAGCGTAAAGTAGAGTTGCAAATAATGAACTGGAGTTTGGGGCGAGACACTTAACTTTATTTTTATCGTAATGGAGGGAGTACATTGTTCGGCTGAATAGCCTTGGCTGGAAGCCTTATTGAAAGTAAAGGGGGTAGGTAGCTAGGGGTAGAATCGTCGCAAGTGCGAGATGTTCCATGGGTTGGAGTATGCGACTCAAGACTCCACGTGCTTGAGGCGATAGGCGCCACCTGGGATGACTTCGGTGATGACGTAGGGTCCTTCCCATGGTGACTCGAATTTCGTCGGTCGTTCTTGCTTGAGTCGCAAGACGAGGTCTCCTTCGACGGCGACCTTGGTAAGAGCCGGCCGTGGTAGTTAGACTCGCTGTACACGCCGATCGAGTCGCTATGTCTCTTGCTTCGTCGAGTGTGTCGACTCATCTTCGAGTGCAACCGTGGATTCGGCTTGGCTTTACCACCGGGGCTTGGTGACGATTGCCGGTAGCACGGTCAGCCCGTGCACCATGAAGAACGGTGTAGCCTGTGGAGCTATTTGGCGTGGTCCGTAAGCTCCATAGGACGGATGGTAGCTCTTCGCCCAAGCTCCCCGCTGCTCGAGTGGACTCATGAGGCGCTTCTTGATGCCAGCGCCGATTAGTCCATTGGCCTTTTCCACTTGCCCGTTCATTTGGGGGTGTGCCACTGAGGCGTATGTGATGTTGATCCCAAGGCCTTCGCAGAAGTCCTGGAATTCCTTGGAGATAAAATTTGATCCGTTGTCGGTGATGATGCTATGCGGTACGCCGAACCTGTAGACGATGGACTCGAAGAACTTGACGGCAGTTTTGCCCTTTTGGTTGGTGACGGGCATGGCCTCGATCCACTTGGTGAATTTGTCGATCGTGACCGTGAGGTAAACGTGTCCCTTTCGAGGACTTTGGCGCTGACGATGATGTCGAGGCCCCATTGAGCAAAAGGCCGCATGGGTATGGGTCGAGCTCGGACCCGGTGCGCAAGGTTTGTCGGCGAATCGCTGGCATCCATTGCATCTTCGGACGATGTCCTTTGCGCCGCTTCATGGTCACAAGAGAATCCGCCCAGAGCTTTGGCAACCAGGGAGCGTTGCCGCATGATGGCCAGATGCCCTCGTGGATGTCTTGGAGGATGGCTTTCCGCCACCGATGGTGACGCACCTTGTAGTACACCCGTATCGCGCTTGTATAGCTCGCCATTGATGGTGGTGAAGGCTTTTGACCGACGAGATGCGCCGCATCTGTCGCCGCCGCGTTCTCCATTTAACACGAATCGAGGTATGGCCGCCAAGTTTCTTCGACCGCCATGACCTGCATTAGGTTTACCATGGCGACTTCAGGTCCGGGCCGTCCTTCATGTCCTTCGGGTAGCGAGCCCCCGAGTGTTCTCGCTTCGGTGATCCCTTAGGGAATTTCCGCTGATGGATGGCACGCAGATCCGCTCGAGGAACACACCGTGGCACCTTCGCCAGGTGGAGCCGATGTTGGCGAAGTCTGGCTTCCTCGCTTTGTCTTCCAACGTCGCTCGCAGCCGCCGAATTCTCCTTCGAGTGTGTTGTAGAGTGCGACGCGATCATGTTTTCGGCGCGTCGCACTCATTCATCGCTCACCGGACGACGCAGGTTGGAGTCACCATAGATGACCAGCGCTATACGCGCATATCCTGCCATCTTCATGCCGTGGATGGGGCTTCAGATTCGCCTCATTATTAGAAGCTCGAATTTCATCCGAAGGACGTAGTTCATCGTGTTGCCTTGTGGGAGGTCAAGATGACCCCCGCCTCCGCTTGGAGCCGTAGTGCATCGTCCATGATCGCGACATATCCGGGTGTCTGCAGCTGCAGCCCATCCAATGTACCAGGAAGTCCGAAGGAATTGAGATTTGATTGAAGTCGCTTCGTAGACGATGTCCAAGGGTGACAACCGATGCCCCTACGAGCCACGTGTCCCGTGGCCTCCGGATTATTCAGATGCTATTCAGGTGCTTCGCTGATACCATCACTTGGTGCTCCAGAAGTAATGGCTCACCGAGCCGCCATGAACACGCCATATGCGAAGCTTCGCAGTGAGGGTACCGCTTTGTTGGTGTCGCATTTTGCTAAGGTAGTAAATTGGGCGCTGGACCGTGGGTCTTGCCTTCGGTCGCTCACCACGAGTACGGTGGTCTTGACCACTCTGGTGTGGCTGCTATGCAAAGCAGAGGCTCGCCCTTTGGCGTGACCAAGACGGCGAGGTGGAGAGGAGCCGCTGAGGCTTTCGAATGCATCGTTGGCTTCGGTGTCCACTGAACTTGTCGCTTTGCAGTTAGCTTGGTAGAATGGCAGGCCTTCGCCCATGCGGTCGATGAATCATGAACCGCTTATTCGCCTGAGCTGGACGCCTTTGAGGTTTTTTGGCTTCTCCATTGCCATGATGGCTCTGATTTTCTTCGGGTTCGCCTCGATCCCTCGCTGAGAGATGAAGTACCCAAGCAGCTGGCATCTTGAGACCACGTACCCGATGGGCAAGACTAGGAGATGCCGCCCTTACTTCCCTTCCGTTTTCCATTCTTGTCTTTCTTGAAACCAGTGTTCCTATTGATCATCAACACTTGATGTTCCTTTTTGATCTCCACTTCTGCAGTTTTAAGCATTGACAGAAGCTCGGGGAGAGACTTCTTCATGCCTTGCATATTATAGTTCATCACGAAGCTCTTATAGCTAGGTGGCAGAGACTGCAGAACACGATGGATGCCTAAGTCAATGGGAATCGATATTCCCAAGGACACAAGCTTATCGGCATAACCCGACATCTTGAGTACATGTTCACTAACGGAGTTGTGCTCTTCCATCATGCAACTAAAGAACTTTTCTGAAGCGTTGTAGCTCTCTGACATGTGTGTCGAAAATCATTTTCAACTCACCCATTGTATCAAAAGCATTGCCATTTTGAAACGCTTTGAAGTTCGCTCTAGCCCATACAATATGCCGCAATGAACTGTTGTGGTCCTCCTGACGAGTCTGATAGACATTCTTCTCCTCGTCAGGGGCATCATCTAAAGGTGGGGCCTAACGGCGCTTCTATCACATATTGCTTTTGTGCAGCAGAGAGGAGAATCCTCAAATTCATGGCCCATTCGGTAAAGTTACCGTCACAAGTTTCTCTTTCTCCATGAACACATTAAAATTAAAAGCAGGTGGTGCCATCTACAACAGAATTTGTAAAGTTTACACTAAGTGTATGATAGATTGAGTTCAACTAATGCATATTACGAATAAACTCCCACTCAAAAACGACATCCCTCGTGCCTTTTTGGTGATTACATGAACCAAATCCACTACACCAAGTCCGATCATCACGTGAGTCTGTAGCTTCAAAGGCGAGCATCAAATGGGCATCATATCAACTATATGACTCATGATTAACCTTTCGTCCGTTCCGAGGCCATGTCTGCATGCTAGGCTCGCCAAGTTAGAACCTTAGTATTCACATGTGTAACTGCTTTTACACCAAATATGGTCGGATCCAAGAACACCCGATCATCACGTGATGTCTTGGAGCGAAAAACATAATCGGCATACTAAAGGAAGAACACATTCTTATCTTGATATTTAAAAGAGGGATCATCTTATTATGCTAACAAAGCGCTAAACAAGCAATATAAGATGCTATCAAACATCACATGTTTATTAGTGAAATGATATGGATCCCATATGATCTCTATCATGTGCACCGTGGTATGATCACTATAATACCTATATGTGTAAGTGCAAGGTCTATGGAGATTACATTATGTATGTTGTAAGAGTATCATCTCATACTTCTACTTACAACATCACCATATCATAACACTAGCCCAGAACAATCTAAACTAGATGCTTCTAATTTATCCATTGCAAGTTTTACGTGGCTTAGGGCTTTCGAGATAGAACCGTTTACCTACGAACATGAACCACAACGATGATAACCAAATTGTTGACAATTGCTTGCAAAATAGATATTGACTATAGTAGGAGAGACACCCGCTGGCCACTTATGCAAACTAGTTGCATGTCAAGCGTGAACAGTCTCATGTGCGAGGACATGTAAAGTTTGTCCGCCGCTTCATCCCACTATGCCACCAATATCCAAAATTACAACAAAGGAGCAACAACATGATCATCATAGCCCACATACTCATATGTGTACTACCCGTAAAGCATCTACGACAGATCCGCTCGATACCAATAGGGTTCGCAGATAGAAAACAAAATTTTCCTACGATGGGAACTAAGTACCAAGATCTATCTACTAGATACAAACAACGCGGATGTATATCCGTAGTGAACATACCCTTGAAGACCGACAAAGCTTAACGAGTTCAACTCGTGGTTGATGTAGACGATCTCTTCGATCTCAAGATCGAGAGGAAGTCCTAGCCACAAAGCAAGCAGCCGCATCCGTGCTCGCACACACGCATAAGAAACCGGCAACCTCCGCCCCTCGCCTCCAGCGATGCAGCGGAAGCACAACCCTTTCTTGCCGAATAGCCACTGAACATGTATCTCGCTAGTCCGAGACCATGGGGATAAATTCTAGAGGGGAGAGATCCTCCACGATGAGGTGTGAGAGACAAGTGAGAGGAGGGGCCTTTTATAGGAGGAGGGGCACCCAAGGTGGCCGCCGCCATGGGGCTGCCCTCCCTCCTTCATTCATGTGGTGGACACTCCACTCACAAAATGTCCTTTAAATTCCTCCACTCAAAAGTCCACTCAAATTCCCATTAAATTTCCACCAAATTTAATGCAAACTCTCATTAAATAAAACTCTTTTATTTTATTCAGAATTTTGTCAATTACTTTAATGACAAACATTCACAAATAACCTTGCTAGAATTCCATTTCACATACATAACTACTTTATGCAATTTCACCAAAACCTGTTTTGGTATCTAGTGAAATAAATTGCGCTTGTTTATTCTTTCGCATGAAACATTTGCTCCAACCGGATGCCGTTGTCCCTTAAATGTGTCACCCTACGGTTCATGAATAATGCGGACATGATCGAGACCCTTCTCCCATCAATAATCGAGCGGACTCGAGATCCATACCGACTCCACACATTCAACGATGACTTTTCCGTGATCGCCGGAACCTTTATGCTTGTATCTTAATCCCTTTGTTTCACGATATATTACATGTCCGAGATTCGATCATCGGTATCTCCATACCTAGTTTGATCTCGATCGACATGCACTCTTTTCGCTCCGTGATATAACATTCTAGTGATCAAATCACTTGCTTGCAAGCTAACCAATGTGATATCACCGAGAGGGCCCAGCATATCTATCCATCATTGGGATGAACAAATTCCACTCTTGATCCATGATTCTCAACATAACACTTTAGTAGCTTTGAAGCCATCTTTATAATCACGCTACGGAGTGACGCTTGATGTCAACAAGAAACTCTTCCTGTTAGTGATTGGCATGATCTCATGGTCTAAGGATTAGGACTACGTAGTTTGTTTATAGCAATATAAACTTAATGACTTTGATCGTAATGCTATACTTTGATGAATGTTCATCACACCATTACACTAATGTTGTGATCTTATTAACAACATCCAATGTCTATGATCAGAAACCGTGATCATCTTGTTAATCAACGAACTAGTTTATGAGAGAGGCATAACTAGAACTTTCTGCTTGTTTATTAAACACACATGTATTAACGCTTCCGTATTAATAAATTATAGCATGCAAAATAAACATCTATCATATACTCTTGAATACACATAATAAACATTTTATTATTGCCTCGAGGGCATATTCCTTCACTACACCGAGTGCTTCTATTGCAAGGACAAGGGTCACTCAAAGAATCGTCTCAAGTACTTAGTGGACAAGAAGGCTGGCACCATCAAAGGTATATTTGATATACATATTATTGATGTTTTCCTTACTAGCCCTCGCTAGTGCTGGGTATTTGATACTGGTTCGGCCTAATATTTGTAACTCAAACAGAGCTACGGAATAGACGGCGCTAGCGAGGGATGAGGCGACGCGCGTGGCAACGAATCAAAAGTTGATGTGATGGTTGTCGGCACGCTCTCCTTAGTTTTACCTTCGGGGTTAGTTTTAAACCTCAATAAATGTTATTATGTGCCTGCGTTGAGTATGAACATCATATCTGGATCGTGTTTATTGCAAGACGGTTATTCATTTAAATCGGAGAATAATGGTTGTTCTATTTATACGAGTAACATCTTTCATGGTCATGCACCTGCTATGAATGGTTTATTTCTTTTGAATCTCAAAAGCAATGAAACACACATCCATAACATTGAGGCTAAGAGATGCAAGGTAGATAGTGATAATACGACTTATTTGTGGCACTGCCGTCTAGGTCATATTGGTGTAAAACGCATGAAGAAACTCCATTCTTATGGACTTTTGGAGTCTCTTGATTTTGAATCATCGCTATTTTCTCACTTTTACTGATGACTTAAGTAGATATGGGTATATCTATTTAATGAAATATAAATCTGAAATATTTGAAAAGTTCAAAGAATTTCAGAACAAAGTGGAAAACCATCGTAACAGGAAAATTAAATTTCAACGATCCGATCATGGAGGTGAGTATTTGAGTTATGATTTTCTCACGCATCTTAATGCAAGCGGAATCGTTTCACAACTCACGCCACCCGGGACACCACAGCGCAATGGTGTGTCTGAACGCCGGAATCGAACTCTATTAGATATGGTGCGATCAATGATGTCTCTTACAGATTTATCGTTATCATTTTGGGGTTATGCATTAGAAATCGCTGCATTCACTTTAAATAGGGCACCATCTAAATCCATTGAGACGACACCGTATGAAATGTGGTTTGGTGCTAAACCTAAGTTGTCGTTTCTTAAAGTTTGGGGATGCGAAGCTTACGTCAAGAAGTTGATGTCGGACAAGCTCGAACCCAAAGCGGAGAAATGCGTCTTCATAGGATACCCTAAGGAAACGATTGGGTATACCTTCTATCACAGATCCGAAGGCAAAGTCTTTGTCGCAAAGAACGGATCCTTTCTTGAGAAGGAGTTTCTCTCGAAAGAAGTGAGTGGGAGGAAAGTAGAGCTAGACGAGGTTATTGAACCTTATCTTGACTTGGAGAGTAGCGCAGCACCTGAAATTGTTCCAAAGGCTCGCACCAATAGAGGAAGCTAATGACAAGGATCATGAAGCTTCGGACGATGTTACATCGAACGTCGCAGTCGACAAGGTCGCTGCGTTCTCCCGAGTGGTACGACAACCTGTCTTGACTGCCTTGTTAGTAGACAATAGTGAACCCGCGAACTATGAGAAAGCAATGATGAGCCCAGACTGAGAAATGGCTAGAGGCCATGAAATAATTGGGATCCATGAGCGAAAACCAAGTATGGACTTTGGTGGACCTCCTAGCGATCGAAAGGCCGTTGAGTGCAAATGGATTTTCAAGAAGAAAACGGACGCGATGGTAATGTTACTATCTATAAAGCACGGCTTGTCGCGAAGGTTTTCGACAAGTTCAAGGTGTTGACTACGATGAGACTTTCTCTCCGTAGCAATGTTTAAGTCCATTCGGATTTTATTAGCAATTGTTGCATTTCATGATTATGAAATATGGTAGATGGATGTCAAGATCGCTCCTCAATGGCAACATTGATGAAGAGTTGTATATGATGCAACCCGAAGGTTTTGTCGATCCTAAGGATGCTGATAAAGTGTGCAAACTTCAGCGTTCCATTTATGGACTAAAGCAAGCATCTTGGAGTTGGAACCTTCATTTTGATCAAGTGATCAAGAGCTTTGGATTTGTTACAAATTGCTACGAAGCTTGTATCTACAAGAAAGTGAGTGGGAGCTCAGTGACATTTTTGGTACTATATGTGGATGACATATTGATTATCAGAAATGACATTGACATGCTTAACGATGTGAAGACTTATTTGAACAAATGTTTTTTAATGAAAAACCTAGGGTAAGATGCTTATATATTGGGCATCAAAATCTATAGAGATAGACAAAGACGCCGGATAGCTTTAAGCCAAAGTACATACCTAGACAAAGTTCTGAAAAGGTTCAGAATGGATAAGGCAAAGAAAGGTTCAGTGCCTATGTTGTCAGGTAAGATATTGAGAAGGGATCAGTGTCCAGCTACGGTAAACGATAGAGAAGTTATAAGCAAAGTGCCTTATGCCTCGTCCATAGGATCTATTATGTATGCCATGCTATGTACTAGACCAGATGTGTCCAATGCTCTTAGATTGACGAGCAGATACCAAAATGATCCAGGAGTGGAACACTGGACAGCCGTGAAGAACATCCTAAAGTATTTAAATAGAACTAAAGAAATGTTCTTAGTCTATGGAGGTGATGAACAACTCGTCGTAAAAGGTTACGTCGATGCTAGTTTCGAATCGACAAGGATGATTCTAAATCTCGCACGTGATACATTTATATTTTGAATGGAGGAGCTCGAATGGAGAAGTTGCAAGCAAAGCGTGATCACGGGATCTACAGAGAAGCGGAATACATGGCTGGTCACGCAGGTTGCCAAGTGAAGGAGTTTGGATCAGAACTTCATCATCGAAGCTTGGTGTGGTTCCAAGTGCCTTGGACCCACCGGAGATATTGTGACAACACCGCGCCATAGCACCGCTAAGGAACCAAGATATCATCCAAAGACGAAGCATATCAATCGCAAGTTTCATACAATTCGAGATTATATAACAGATGGAGATCTGAAGATTAACAAAGTACATACGGATCTAAATGTCGCAGATCCATTGACTAAACCTCTTCCATGAGCAAAACATATCAGCACCTTAGTGCCATGGGTGTTAGATTGTTGCCAGATGTAAACTAGATTATTGACTCTAGTGCAAGTGGGAGACTGTTGGAATTATGCCCTAGAGGCAATAATAAAGATTTTATTATTATAATTCTTGTTCATGATAAAGTTTATATTCCATGCTAGAATTGTATTAAACGGAAACTTTGATACTTGTGTGGTTTATGAACAACGCCGTGTCCCTAGTACGCCTCTATGGACTAGCTCATTGATTAATGATGGTTAAGGTTTCCTAACCATAGACATGAGTTGTCGATTAATAATGAGGTCATATCATTGGGAGAATGATATGATGGACAGACCCAAATCAATCAGAGCAATTAGATCGTGTCATCATGTTCATCTTTGTGAAGCTTTTTCTTATGTCAAATATTGTATTCCTTAGACCATGAGATAATGCAACTCCCTGGTATCGGAAGAAAGCTTTGAGGTCATCAAACGTCATCCTATGAGAGGGTGATCATAAATGTGTCTCTCAGGTGATCGGAAAGTACTTGTTGGGTTGTATGTATCGAAATAGGATTTGTCCCTCCCAAGTCGGAGAGATATACTTCGGGCCCACTCGGTAATCGATATCAACACCGCTTGCAAGCACGTGGTTAAGGAGTTAATCACAAAGTGATATAGGATTACGGAACGAGTAAAGTACTTGCTGTGAACGAGATTGAACTAGGTATGATGGTACCGACGATCAAATCTCAGGCAAGTAAAATATCGCGAGACGAAGGGAATATATATATATATATGGGATTGATTGAATCCTGGCATCGTGGTTCATCCGATATGATCATCGATGAGTATGTGGGAGTCAATATGGGTTTCAGACTCATTGTTGATTATTGATAGAAGATCATGTCTGCATATTCTCGAACCCGTACGGTCACACACTTAACGTGCCTCGACGCTAGGATAGAATGGATAATTGGTTTATGAGTTTTTGTTCGGAGTCTCGGATGAGATCCAAGATGTCACGAGAGGTTCCGGAATGGTCCGGAGAATAAGATTCATATAAGGGAAAGCAATTTTTGGATTTCGGAATTGTTTGGATTATTAAGCTTCTAGAACCTTCCGGAGTGGGACCAACGTGGCCCCACTTGTCGGGAGGGGGCGTGGGACTACGAGGGAGTGCCCTGGCCGCATTGGGACAGGGGCACAAGGACCCATAGGCCGAGCCAGCCAAAACCCTAGGGAAACCCTAGGGAAACCTTCTAGAAGGAGGGGGGAAACTTGCCCCCTACTCCAACCCTTTGGGACGCCGCCCTAGGGCTTGGAGGAGGGGCCAAGGGGTCCGGCCAGCCCCCTATATATAGAGGGCAGGGGCGCAACCCTCCTTCCCCACTCCTTCAACCCTAGCCGCCATACTGCTGCCCTCCAGATCTCTCTCTCCCGACTGCGCGTAGGCGAAGCCCTGCCGCAGAAACTCTCCACCTTTGCACCACGCCGTCGTGTTGTAGATCCAATCTATATCTCCACCCCACTTGCTAGACCGAGGAAGGAGGAGACGTCGAGGTGCCGTACGTGTGCATCTCTCGGAGGCATCGCCACTTGCGGTGTTGGATCGGATCGGATCGCGAGGAGGAGAAGCTAGTACGACTACATCAACCACGATTCGTTGAACGTTCTGCTGTGCGAATCTTCAAGGGTATGAAGATCTCATCTATTCCCCCTCGTTGTTTGCATCTCCTAGATTAGATCTTGGCTTCCCCGTTCGCATCCGTAGAATTTTTTTGATTTACTATGCTGCGAAACCCTTCAATTATAATAAACTATGTCTTGATTCTAGCCATAACATTGGTCATTTGACCCGTAAGCCAAGAAATCTCGAATGAGATAGGTCATTTTGTGAAGGTTTTTTGAGACATAATAAATATACTAAATTTTATATTTTCCTTCTGACTATGTCACATAATATGACACGACGTGAAGGTTTCGCATTGTTTCGATCGTTTTTGAATTTTTTATGTCCGTTTTAAAATATCATCAAACTTTGTCGAACGACGGGCATGAATATTCTTAGCTCAGGGCCGAGCCTCACTAAACTTTCATTGGATCTTTGATAAAATAGCATATTGTATGATTTTTGTAAAAAAATATGAGCATCAGATCATGTACCTGTAGTTTATATCTGACCCACTTCCTACCGATTCAGCAGGAATTTGTCTTTTTCACCAGAGGTGGACGGAAAGGTTTTAAATCCCCCTGTTGGGACATTGTCCATATAAGGTGGTCTAGTATTTTTGTAAAATATGGTGGTAGTATTTTGAATTATCCATTTGGTGGTTGCTTCACAAAACCGTCTGTTTTTTGTGCTCGAAAAATGAAAAATGCCTTTTTGGTGCGACAAAATGGAAAACTTCCTCATGCAACATTGTTCGCCATTCTATGATGCATATGTATGCACAATATGAGGACATTATCACAAACTATGCCTTGATTCTAGCCATAACATTGGTCATTTGACCCGAAAGCCAAGAAACCTCGAATGAGATAAGTCATCTTGTGAAGGTTTTTTTGATACATAATCAATATACCAAGTTTGATATTTTTTCTTCTAACTATGTCACATAATATGACACCACGCGAAGGTTTCACATTGTTTCGTTCATTTTTGAATTTTTTATGCCCGTTTTAAACTATCGTCAAACTTTGTCGAACGACGGGCATAAAGATTCTTAGATCGGGGCCAAGCCTAGCTAAACTTGCATTGGATCTTTGATAAAATAGCATATTGTGAACCTAAAAGTGATTTTTATAAAAAAAACATGAGCATCGGATCATGTACCTGTAATTCATATCGACCACTTCCCTACCGATTCGGTAGTAATTTGTCTTTTACCGAGGTGGACAAAAGGTTTCAGATACCTGTTGGGACATTGTCCATATAAGGTGATCTAGTATTTTTTTTAAATGTGGTGGTAGTATTTTGAATTAGCCATTTCGTGGTTGCTTCACAAAACCGTTCGTTTTTTGTGCTCGGAAAATAGAAAATGCCTTTTTGGTACGACAAAACGGAAAACTTCCTCCTGCAACATTGTTTACCATCCCATGATGCACAAGTATGCACAATATGGGGACATTATCACAAACTATGTCTTGATTCTAGCCATAACATTGGTCATTTGACCCGAAAGCCAAGAAACCTCGAATGAGATAGGTCATTTTGTGAAGGTTTTTTTTGATACATAATTAATATACCAAGTTTGATATTTTTCCTTCTAACTATGTTACATAATATGACACCACGCGAAGGTTTCGTATTGTTTCGATCGTTTTTCAATTTTTTATGCCCGTTTTAAGCTATATATAATATTTTATATTTCACTTAATTTTTATTTACAAATGTGTAATATTTGAGTTTATATAGATAGATCTTATTTTTCTGCAAATTTTGATATATTATTTGTATTTTTCCGAATTATAATGATTTAGTTATGATTTTTCAAATTTTAATAAGGTAAAATAAAAAATAGCTACGCCGAGGGCAGCCGTCGGCGTATGCTACGCCGAGGGCGGATATGCCGATGGCAATTCTACGCCGACGGCTGCTTGGCGGGGCTGGCCTGGACGATGGCTACGCCGACGGCCCCGATGTTTGGCCGTCGGCGTAGCGACCGGCCGTCGGCATAGCTTCCTATTTCTGTAGTGAAAAGAAGCTCAATATTATGAAGGCTACGCCAACATGAAAGGAAAGTGGTTCTTCTAAGAAATTACTTGGACGCTTAGAGCGCGGATTCAGTATGAAGCCAATCGTTAGCTGTCTAATTTAGATTAGTTTCTTACTACTAAAAAATCATTATACTTGTGTAATAGTTTTCTAAGCTTGTAGAAAAAGTCCAGCCACCCCATATAAGTTGCGAGGGGTTTCTTCAGATTAAATTAAGCGCATAATTGACAACTTCAATATAATTTATATTTTGCCTACTTTTACACACTTAACTTTTGTCCCTACTTCTGTTTTTTCGGTGACTCCGTGTTTGGAAGAATTGATAATTGAATTATTAACGGTCAGGCCAACTAACTCAGCTAATAGCCATCGGAATCTCATACGGGTCCCTCCCAAGAAACTGAGCCTTCTGGTATAAAAAGTGTTGGCTTACTGTCTTGCATATCATGATATAAGATCGGCCTCCTGAAAACGCATTGAGGTACATCACCCTTGCTCTTCCGGGTAACCCGACTAAGACCTTATACATTATTCGATCAAACATATTGGTGACTTCACGATCCGACTAAAGCGGACCCGGCCTTGCGAGTATGCTTGGGAAACAACAATAGAGCAGGCAGTAATGACTGTTCCTGCAATCCCTAACCCGGGTAATGTCGATCTGAGTAACATTATATGGCCCGCCTATGATGATCTCTCGGAGGATCAACGTGAAACCTTCGAAGTGATAAACACTCAACGTCAAAAACAAATCGAGCAGCTTCGGAAGAAGAAGGTAAAGGAGCTCTCTGATGAGCTTCGACAACTTAAATAAGAAAAGGAGACGGAAGATCAGGAGATCTTCTTAGCGATTTTCAAGACTGTTCGCTTAGGGAACATCATGTCAATCGACAAAATGCAATTCACTCCCCTCATTGATGAGGCTACTGTAAGTACTTCCTCCATACCGGTTTATTGGGCTAACACGGAGCCTAAGAAATATATTTGTCTACAAATTTGACCAACAAAATATGAACCATATGCCACAAAAAATATATCATTAGAAAGATCTTTTAAATATCAATCCAATGGTATAATTTTTTGGAAATATAACTCATGTTTTATTGATTAATTTTATGGTCAAACTTTTTTTCTTAAACTTCGTGTTAGCTCAATAAACCGGTATGGAGGTAGTATCAAAACTTTATCTGAAGAGCAGTTAGGCTGTTCATAGTGGGGAGTAACTTGGACTAGTGTCATGCACATGACACTAGTCTAAATTACCACCTTTCTAGTGGATAGTAACTTATGTCTAGTAACATGAAAGGTCATATTTATTAGCTTATAGACTCATCTTGTCTTAAAGTGTGTGATGTTATGGTAACATGGCTAGTTACCACAAGCCTCTCTTTTATCATTTAATGACATGCCACATCATTAAAATGCCTAGTTGGCATTGTATGTACTCCAACATACACGAGAGGTCTTTAATGACATGCGACGGTCTTGTCTCGTGTATGTTGGACTCAGTTCCAATCGATCGAATAGGAAAAAATGCAAATACCAGCTCCAGAATCTTAAGGCTAAGGCTAGTCATAGCGGGAGATAACATGCAACTACTCGTGTATGTTGGACTCAGTTCCAATCGATCGAATAGGAAAAAAATGCAAATACCAGCTCCAGAATCTTAAGGTACGCCTGCTCCCTTCGGTAGAAAATCTCTTCTCCCTACTCCATTGTTGGTAAATAAGAATATGTAGATGTAAAATTAGGACACCTTGGGACTTAATAGGGGGGAGGGGATGACTGATGAGAGGTATGGACGTCCGCTAGTTTAGATTTTTAATTTATGCTGATAATCAACCAAATTAGGCGTCTCTTTGACATGGATTAGATGAAATAATTGGTCGAGTTTGGAGAAAGGAGAGAAAACCTCAGAAGAAAGAAGAAACCAGTGAACCTTTTCCTTTTCCTCGGCAAGGTGGGTTTGAACCAATGTGAGATGTTTAAGCCAAATGCTCACATATTACTCTGTAGCTTTTTCTAGTTTGAATAGCTTAGGACGCAAGATGGTCTAAGGTTGTTAATAAACTTGAGTGGTAGGATGAAAATTAACAAATCCCTCTTTGCTACAATATACTTAGTACTTCATGATATGCACTCCAAGTCAGTAGTGACTACGCCACCCGAAAGCCGCAGCCCGAAGATATAGAGAAGGTATGTAATTAACATGTCTCTCCCCTATGATTTTGCCATGATGATCCAATACCTTTATCATGGTGATCACCGTAATATGTATGGAAATATTTCTTATATGAATACCTCTTTTGGATGTTTAAGTGTTATTTGATACCATGTAATGTATATCTTATATGCATATTTCATTTTTATATATGTTTATTTTTAAGGGGCCCTGAGTTCCATGTTCGCCCTGGGCCTCTAAATTCTCAGGACCGGGCCTGAATATTGAGACTCCACTAAGAAACAATGCATTGTACTAGTTGTTTCTTAAGTTTTAATTGTTCATATGAAAACGTGCTAAGATACAACCCATTATACTAGTATTATATACATGATACTATTATATGATACTCCCCATTGTGACTAGTCTAAAACACATCTAGTGTTGCATCGATTTTATACAAGGACCATTGGTTCAGTCGGCGAATACTCCAAACCCTAATCTGCTGGTATACAGCCTAGAGCCTATCGCTAGTAATTCGTACTCGGCTGTTAGACCTAACGTGTTGTGCTGAGTACAATTCCGTTCTACAATCCAACTATAGCGACGAAGCCACCTACGTCGATTCAACCGCAGGGATCTTCGTTGTATTACAATTTGAGTTTTCAAAAAATCAGGATAAAGATTCAAAAGAAGTTATATGAAAAATTCGGCGTTGAATCAAACCTACTCATGTCTTATACCAGGAAACATATCCGGATTACATCGACAATATAGCGTACCAGATCTTTGATAGCTGGATAATGTTTAGCTTAACGGATACAGCGAGTCCAGAACTTGGAGTTCCTGCTTGGGTATGTGCATGACAACATTCCTTCAATGAGTGTCGTCTATATCCCGTGTACGATTAAAAGAGTGACCATATTACCACCGATAATTATAATGTTGCTGCCATGCATTCAAACTAAGAAATAAATGTTTACCTTTAAGAGCATCTCCATCGGTGCTCCCATAGCGACCCCCAAAGCCTTTTGGGCGTCGGCCCAAACTTTGGCTCACACCGGCACGCCCCAAAACCCGCCTTCTAGTTTCGGAGCCCAATAGAATAATCGGTGTGTCCGGGCTGGTCCTTACGCACAAGGGCCACATTAGGAGGGCCGACACTCCACGACACGTTACAGAGGGCCCAGCTGGAAGCCGCACAAGCGAAAATCCCAACCCTTTTCCTCCCTTTTTAGTCTCACCCCCTTCCCCCAATTTCCCTCCATATCGTCCCTAATCGTTCCTCCTGCCCGCCACTCCACCTTCCTTCCCGGCGTTCCATTTCTCACCGCTCCAAGTCTCTCAGATCTTGATGCCCCTGCACCCTCCACACTCGCTGCCAGCATGCTACCGAAGAAGAAGATCGTGGGGCTGGCGAAGCCGCGCAAACGGACGTTGAAGGAGCGACCGTGCACCATGTCCAGATAGGAGTGGACGAGGAGGTCGCCAGGGTCAAGCACGTGACTTTGGACCGCAAGAAGCGCCACCCCGCGTTGATGGCGACGAGGGCATAAGTGGCCACGACGGCAGCGTTGCCCGGCCTTGTCCTCGGGTTCTCCGGAGGCGCTCAGGTGTACCAAGCCGCCCCGGGGGCACACAAGGGAGCACTAATTCACTAACATAATCGGCGTACTATGTGGAGAGGTACTATTCGATGTCGCTCTGCACCAACAACCCCATCGGTGACAGCGACACCTGCAGCAATGACGACAACGACGGAGCCACTTGCGACACTCAAGTCGACGCCCTCGATTGGTGAGCCGGAGGTGGTGTAGGCGCTGCTCTTCGTCTGATCATGCCGATCTTCGTTTGACCAATGTTGTCGTATGTTATGTTAATAGCCGAACTTTATTGATTGTTTGGTGTGTCGTAGATGTGGCGGGAACTTGTTAAATATAGTGCGGTGAACTTTCAATTTCCGTTCCTAATCATTTAAATTCTTTTTATCTGTGAATTTGTATTTTTTTTGGACCGTTTCTTTATTAGAGCTGGTCATAGCAGGAGCGCCGAAATGAGCAACCCTTCCCAATTTCGCGCACCGTGTGGCCGACGCTCCCTTTAGCAATGTGACAGCTGTACCGCTGGCTATGATTTGAGGACCGCTGGTGGAGATGCTTTGAGGGGGAGAGTACAGTTATGATTTGATGATCGCCGGTGGAGATGCTCTGAGAGAGGTCTATCTAATATTAATCAGGGCATGTTCAGTAGTTTAGACGGACTCTGTCTGTATAATTTGTACACGTAGACGGCAGGTGTAGACAGCTCGTACAATAAAATGTCTTTTAGGTGTCTGTTGTGCGTGAATAATAAACAGCCGTGTTGTACTAGATTTAATTCCAGCCCACTAACCCACCATAACATACGCCCACCCGCACAACGGGAAAAGAGGAGTCGAGAGCGAGCGGATTTCATGCTAGTCGACCGTCTGCTAGTTTAGCGACGACCCCTTCCTATTTCCGTCTTCTCTCTCCTCCATCTCAGAAAATACCTGACGTGGCTTCTTTTCCAGACAGCTGATTGTATATCACTGTACATACCCTCAGTCTATGGGAGAAGTGGTCGCGGACTCGCGGTTGACTGTGTGACGCGGTCAGCTCGCAACTCTCGCGCGGCGTGCCCAAGGAGTCCGAGGCGGACACGGAAAACAGAGGATCAGAGCCAGACCTTGGCTCCACGGCCCATGGGACGGGAGTCCGACCCCGACCCGTCCTGGAACTAGACGCTACAAATACGTCTGGGCTGGACTCTCCTCGACCAGCAAATCCAAACTCGACTGTCACTCAGCACAGCAGCCCAAGGGCCAGGCACCACCCAAGCCATCCTGTTCAGTACACCCACCACCTTACCGATCCATGAAGACGCCGGTCGCCGGAGCGGGCGACGCCGCCGTCCCGAGGATCGTGGTGATGGATGACGGGAGGCGGATGCGGCTGGTGGACGAGGAGACGCTCCGCTACTTCCGCTCGTGCCCTCTCCGCCCGCCATTGACGCGCACATCATACAGCGCTGAGCTCATGCGCAGGATGGGGCTCGACGAGCCGGAGGTGGACACCTTGCTCCGAGCGTTCCGGAACGAGCAGGCCGTCCGGCGCATCCACGCCGACGTCCTCCGGCAGTACAGTGCTAAGGGATACGCGTACCTCGAGATCCCTCAACTCTCTGCCCCGACGCACGTCATGATCGAGCAGGCCACGGAACTAGCAGTAGGAGTAGAATAACTAGTAGTACTACTAGTAGTTATGTTTGTGCATCGATCGACGAATGCATCTGATTTGCGAACGGTGATTATTTGCATCAGAGTATTATGTCACAAGTGTAGTTCAGCACTTGAGCCACTCACATGTGCTATTAAATCTGTCTCAGCACTTGACTTGAGCCACAAATTTGTAAAAGATTATGAAGATGACTTTTTTCTCTGTCCACTACAACCATTTTTATTTTCATCTACTATTACATTACCTCCTAATCTTATTTCCTCAATCTGAATTATCTAATCCATGGAATAATCTTAGTCAATCAAATAGTATGAGCAAGTAGAAAACAAAAGAGTTTACTAGGCATATAGATAGCGAATGTAGAATATTAGCAACTACTAGGCATTGTTCTAGACATATAGATAGGAAATCACTTATGTACAACACATAGTCCATTGCACACACACATATACCACATTGTCCACTACCACACTTCACTACTTATGAGGTTTCATACATTCCATCAAAAGAAACATCATCAACTATAATGTTGATGTACTACCGCCTGCCAAGTGATCATCTAAGAAAGGCCTTCCTCAACCAGAACTTGCATAAGAGCAGCATGTCGTGCCTTAATGCGACAAGTTTTACTAGTTTCGGCTAGCTCACGAACATGCTGCACCAGGTTTTTAGCTTCCCACCCTTCGGCTTTGACATGTGGTATCGGCATTTGTAGAAATTGTTCTTCACAAAGGCAGCATGGCCCTTGGCCTGGACCTTCATCACTTCCTTCGTAATGAAAGAAGCAACATTCCTCTTGTCCACGATCTCTTTGGAGTCCTACGAGTCGTACTGCATGGAACAAATAAAATTCAATAATGCATTCAAATTAAACTAGGTCACTAGTGGAAACTAGAAAGATAGAAAGTTTCAGGGATCACCTCCAGTGGGCTTCCCTTCGAGCTATCCAAGGCATAAGGACCGTCTCGCTTCCTCTTCCTACTTATAGCAGAAAGGGATGACTCTGCCTCCTGCATGACACATTCCAAATTCATAGAAAACTTTGAACCATTTCATTGTATAGCTTTCAAATAGAAATACTTCATTTAATTCACTCCAAATTCTATAAGTAATGTAAGTGGTGGTTAGTGGTGCAGAATTATTTAAGTATGCTTCATTATAGAAAGTTTCTAGAGCAGTAATAGACTTTGTTTGAACTACAATGCAATACTTTGAACTACATGTCAACAAATATCAAATATAAGTAATACAATATTACTTTGTTTCAATTCAAATATAATGTAGTACTTGCATCAAGCAATACTTCTATAACGCCTAGATAAGTAATAGACCACCATGCTAATTGAGAACACCAACATATACAAACAAGAGTACGCCATCTATGCAATACACTAGCGAGACGGTAGTAATAGAGATCGGTGTTTAGTGCCACTAATCTGTTAAAACAAGCTGAATCATATTAACATTACCACATAGGACTCGAACTCGAGACCTTTGCTCTGATACCATGTCAAGCTTTCTGCACTAACCAGCTATTTCAAAAGACCGATCTGATGAAAAGTGGTAGGCAGTCCATTTATAAACTTCAACACCTTCATGATCCCATTCTTACTTAATTGGATAATTCTAGAAAATAAATCAATATGAGAATAAAATTAAGAGAGCAAAGCACTCATAAATCAATATATCTTCATTTTACTATTACAACTAGCACCGAATATTGTCATATGCTAGTCTAAAATTGAATACAACTATTCTACTCTAAAATGAACAATAATTATGAAACTTAATACTATCTCCGTCCCAAGGCTTAAGGCCTAAATTATTTTTGATAAGTCAAACTATGCAAAGTGGCACGTCCGTGGTGCGTGGCTCATTCATCGGAGCAAGGGCAATAGTACAGCCAACTGCTGGCTATAACCTATGTCTATATTATTTAGAGTCAATTTAATAGCCAAAATGTATAATAGTTAGAGATAAAAATATACTACGTTATTACTGTATTGCCCACTTTACACTTTCACAATGTGCCTGCAGCTTGCTCTTAACGAGCCCACTTAATTTTTCTCTCTTCTTCTCTCTTATCCAACTAAATACAAATATACTACTTTAAATCTTATAGCCTGTTGATTGGACCTTGTTGTATTTGGTCTCGTTAGGATGGATGGATGGATGGATAGAACAGCTCCACTTTTGTCGGAAAAGGAGACGAGAGACGAAGTGTGGAACGGTACGGTATCAAGTGCAGATCTTGGGAGCAGGATACGGTACGGTACGGACGCATTTCTTGTTCCGGGTTGAAGTGGAAGCGTCGGGCCTACGACTACGAGGGCTGACACCTGTTAAGCCCAACGCACTATGGCATGTCTAAAAATTGGAGGCACTTTTTTTAGAGGCATTTTTTATAATTGTCTCTAATTATACTATTTGTGGCACTTTAAATAATAATGCCTTAAATTATAAGATTTTAGAGGCAGTTTTTAAAATGCCACTAATAATTTAGCCTTTTGAGGCATTATTAATAGTGCCTCTAATATTTTAAAAAATAGAGGCACAATCTAATGCCTCTATGTTGAACTATTAGTGGCACTTTGACCTGTGTCTCAAAAAGACAGATTTTTTAGAGGCACTTTTTATGAAAATGCCACTAAAAATATATCAATTGAGGCACAATCAAAAGTGCCACAATTGGTTATCATTTAGAGGCACTAAAATATGCCTCTAATAAGTGACCAATTATGACACTATCCGTTGTGCCTCTAATGGATAATTTTTTAAGGCACACATAATAATGCCTCTAATAGTTGACTATTTGAAGCATTTTAAATACCTTAGATATAAGGTCTGTTTAGTTACGTACCGGGGCAGATCCTAATGGAGCAACCCTGATGCACATACATCAGGATTAAGAATTTGTTTTAGCGTTGCTTACCGTCTAAATAGAGCCGGTGCATCAGGCAAGGCCGGTAGTGCATCAGGGAAAGGCCCAATCCTTCCGGCCGGCGTGTGTCACTATATATGTACTCCCGCATGCGGCCTGCAAATCGACGCAGTTGTCGCTAGCTAATAGCGTGTACACGCACTCATCGATTAAACTTGGGTATATACAATTTTAGTTCCATAACTTGCAACCTGTGAGCAGTTTAGTCCCACAATTTGTAAACTGAGTAAAACTAGTCCCACAACTTGCAAATTTAAAACAGTTTAGTCCAATTTAACTAAATTTTAACAAGTTTGACCGAATTTATGCATGTTTGCGCTGTCTGGACTATAGTTTAAAAACCGAATTGGTACAACCTAAAAGAACCAGAAACGTTGATCTCACCGGTTCTTTTAGCGCATTGCCGACGAACCACGACCGTCTCAATCAGAGAAGCGTTGTTAAAAAAAATTGGCGTTGAGGTACGGATCGAACCCTGCATCCAGATGTAGAAGGCTTACTAAAATCTTGCCATGACCAGTTAAGCTATAATTCTTTCATGTAGAGATAAGAGACTGATATTATTTGTACATATGGTGTAAAGCAGCATTAGAATTGAACAAACAAACAAACTAACGGACTTGCTGAAATGAAGCTAGTACGATTTTGGAAGACAAATGACAGCTTATTATCTCAATTATTATGTCAAACGATAGTCAAAAGAGATTTTGATTTTGAAATATTTTCCATAGACAATCATTTACTTATTTATATGTAAAATTATAATACTTCATATCTTAAAGACCAGATACGGTAAAAATGTAGATAACCACACAATTGTCTATGTCATCGCTTCATGCTCGATCCAACTGGGAATGCACTACCACAAGCATGACGAGAACCGTCGACTTTCTACAGTCAAACGCGTCAAGACATATGAGGTTAGCCAGAGTGGGGGTGAGGGTTATCGAGCAGGTTCATGAGGGTCTTTTCTACAAATCATGCGTCTAGACTATAGTTTAAAAACCCGATTAGTGATTGAATTGGTGAGGCCGTTGGGTCAAATTGTCTGGTTTTTTAATTTATAAGATATTTTTTGTTTATAAATAATGCAATAAGCAAATAATTTTCTATGCAAAATATTTATAAATTACAGTTTGGCATAATAAATTTTTAGAAAACATGTGAAATTAATAACACTCTGAATGGCATAAGAGATGCAAGATGATATACATAACTTACAAAGTAGAACCACACACCCACATAGAAACATGTCTACCAAGAGGCCATTGTCGGAAAAACGTAAGAAGCATGTACGAAGCATGTACGACCATTATATTTGCTACACAAAAGAAGAGCACAAGCCAAACGGGCTGCAGAGTCATGGGTTCACCAAAGCGAACCAACGGGCAAGCTACACCGTCGAGACAATTCCACTGTCTAAATAAGGGATGTAATACAGACAATGTGAGCCCGACACTTGGAGGGCAAGCCTCGCTTTATCCGTGGTACAGCAATATGTACCATTGATAAAAAAAATGGTTGTAGTTTTATCAGTGGAGCATATTGCCATACGCACCGCTGATAAGTACTAAGCATATTCTTCCTTCGATCTGAGTCTAACGTGACAGATTTAATAGGTCTAAAACCGGTGCAGATTCTCCTCGGCAAAAAGTTCTAGAGTATAAGAAACAGAGAAGTACTGCTTTTTTTACTAAGAAACAGAGGAAGTATATTAAAGAACTACGTCAGCGCTTTCAAAGATGTCAGCTACCTCTCGGCGAAAGCGTACTCATAGGAGGCCACATATTTCCGTAAACCAACGGTGTAACACGGGTAGCGAACGTTGCCACGTCTGCACAATCCCGTCTCCCTACCAGCCTCGCTCGAGCGCCGCCGTCCGACATGAGCCGTGCGCGAGCGACTAGCGAGACACCGGAAATGGAGAATCCGAACGGGAAGAGGAAGAGGAAGAGCCGCGGCGGTGGGGCGGCCTTCGACCGCCGTCAGTATTCCCCATCCTCCTCGCCGTCGCGCCAACCACGGGCGAACCAACGCCTCCTCCTTCAAGATACAGCTGCCGCCTCGCCTTTCTCCTCTCCCGCTTCGCCGCTTCTCCCTCTCCCGCGCCCTCGTCGGCCCTACTGTCCTCCTCTCCTCCAGTACCAAACCCTCCTGCTTCCCTTCTCGCAACGCGCCTCCGGTCTCAACTGTTCCGTTAAACTGCGGTTTGCAATGCAGCATTCCGTGGTCACCGAGCAGCGAGGTGCTGGCGCCATGTGCTCATGGTGCTCATGGTGAACTCAGAAAGTCGACAAGTTGCGCAATCTGCAACAAGAGCTAGTGAGAAAAGTAACACACTTGTTGTATGAAGTATCGGTCAAACTTCGTCTTATAGGATCATCAGCTGACTGCAGCCTCTGGAATGATCAACTTCAAAGCAGACCAAATGAGATAGCTGAAGCTATTTTTAGGCTTTCCATGGATCTTGCTTATCCAGCCCACCTGGAACCTGATGAAGTGAGAGAAAGCTTTTTTGGAAAAATGGAGTCTGACTTTGAAAAGTTTGGTCTAATGTACTGGGAAAGCTCACCTTATCTGTACCGGAAGAAACAAAGTGGTCTAGAAGGGGATCCTGTGTTCACAGCATTGCATAATGCTTTTGATCTTACAACACCTGATAATATCATTGACTCATTGATACAGGGCATTGTTTCTTGCCCTGCTATTGCTTCGGATGAACTCAACATCAATTCATTTCTCCATGATATTCTTGATTCCTTGGGTGCTCCTGTGAAGTATAGGCAAGATGTAAGAGTCATCAGAACACAAGATCAGACCTCAACAGGGTCTGGGATGGAGGAGCATTTCTTCGACGATGGGATGGTCTTCCCAGATGCAGCTGCATTTGTTGACAAATGTAAGGATGGAGTCAAGAATGGCTTCTCGATTGCCTTGCGTGGCATGGAGTTCCGGTCTGAGAAGGTTGCTGCTATTGCTTCTGCTCTGGCCGGTGTGTTTGGTCAGCCTTCTGTAGGGGCCAATATATACTTCTCACCTCCAAGATCTCAAGGCCTGGCCCGGCATTATGACGACCACTGTGTGCTTGTTTGGCAACTACTTGGAAGCAAGAAGTGGAAGATTTGGCCCAATACAAGGTCAATTTTGCCTAGATTATATGGACCTTTTCACTCCTTAGATGACTTGGTGGATGATGGTGGAAGGGTGGAAGTTGTACATGAAGGAGACATATTGTATATTCCTAGAGGCTGGGTCCATGAGGCTCATACTGACGTTGACGATGGCGAATCGGAAGTCAATGCATCCACAAACTACTCACTCCACTTGACCCTTGCCATCGAAGTCGAGCCACCCTTTGAGTGAGTATTCTTCCTGTTGCAAAGATAAATAAATAGTCACTCTTGGCATGTCAAATGGTTCCGTTTCTCACAGTTTACCATTGTTTGCAGGTGGGAAGGGTTTGCACACATTGCTCTTCACTGCTGGTTGGAGGAGCTGAAACTTGGGAGGATCTCTCCATGTTTCAACTCCAAGATGGAAGAACAGGCTCCATTGTTTGCCCTCCTGCTGCATGTAGCCATCAGGATGCTCTCCGACAGTGATCCAAAAAATAGGTTGCCCTATACGTGTAGATTTTAATAATTCATAGTAGAGATGAAATATCTTTGTAAGGTTCCTCATGCCCTGTCATTTTACAGTTCTCACAAAATGCTTATTCTACATTATATCCTAAATGTCCTGTTGTTTCTTATTTAACCCATTGTTTTGTTAAAGGTGCAGTTGGTTGGCTATATAGAAACCAAGGATGAGTTGTTCTTGGTTGATGAGTACTCTGAAAAGGTTCATTTAAAAACCATGTTCCTGATCCTCAAAGCAAAGGTATTCTATGGCGAAGAATCCACTCCTTTGTCTCATTCTGTTGATGGATGCTTTTTTAACAAGGAATTGAGAGCTTTATTTTATATGATATGAAAAGATTTTACACTCATCTTGCACAAAAGACTTAGCACGGTTTGTTTGCATAGGAGCATGGTGTAACCAGGAACATGCATAACAAGTGGTTCTTGCATAAAATGCTTAGTCATGCACGACACGATTAGACCCTCTCTTCACCTTGGTGGCCTTCAGGTTTAACAACTCTTTAATTTCATTGATGAAATAAAAGCACAAAGTTCAGATATGTCTCTTCCTTTGGCATTGAAAGTCTACCGCAGTTGTACAATCACTCTCAAAATTATTATTCCTTTGGCAACTATTTGTTAACTACAATGAGAACAAAGACCATGGACTACATGCCTATGTAGATACTCATGAATTTTTCCTGATATGGTATAGCAAGAATTATTATTCGATAAATTTGCATGCCTATGTACAGATTCCTTAGCGACCATCAAAGGCTGGAGGCCAGTTTTTCCTGTTTTTGTAAGATAATGGTTAGGGTGCTTGTTTATGTACAGTTATATCTGCTTCGATGCTGCTGTTTGCTGAAGTTTTTTATTTTGTTTTGTTCAGGAGTTCATTTAGTTTGATCCATCTATGTAATAATGGCCAGCTTGTTTGTTTCAGGTTGTCTGCTGGTGCTGGTTGCTGCTGTGCATGTTTTGCTGCCACACACTGCCCCTGGAGCTTGTGCCTCCATTGCCCGCGACAATGATTGAGAGCTAGAATTTCCAGTAAGCTCTCGGTATCAACTAATATTTGACTAGTGTGTATACCGATTTTATACTTCTCCTGATTGAAGCTCCGTTTATCTAACCATACACTCCTTAGATTTCATGTCTTGCCGCTGTCAAATATCAATGACGCCGACTGTGAAATTTAAACAATTTTGACTCAAAAACAGCCCTTAATTACAGAGGCATCTTCACTCTTCGGGTCTACTTTTCACACCCATTAAGTGTTAGTAGCGGCAAAGTTTAGGTGTTTTGGACGCTTGATTTTTTTAGAATGAGCAAGATTATACCGCATTAATTGTAAACAATTATCACTCCTCCCTGTACCTTCTTTGTTCATCTGGTCTGCCTTTTGAAACCATGCATGTTAAGTGTAGTTAAGGACTATGTATGCTAGGTCAGTAAGTCTGTGTTGTACTAATCATAAGGAGAAAGTCTATAGTTTCGAAACTGTGCTTTCCTTGAATATAAATATATACTAATTTTTTATGATATGTTAAAAGGCAACAAGTTATCCTATGTACTTTTGCAATGTGCACCTTTGGAACCGTCGCTATGTGTCAGTTTCTATTTACTTGGTTCTTTTGGTTTCTTTAGTATGCTAGCCTAATTGCGTTTCTATCCAGCCAACAATCATTCATTCATACCCAAAAAAGAAAATCATTCATTCTTCGCGCATTAGCCTGTTATTTTATCCATTAGCCTCGGCAGGAATTAGGTAATAAGATGGATTCATTAAGGTATACACATGTCTCCATCATGCACAGAAGCCAGGGGTGATATGAGAGCTCCTGAACATAGATCAGAGAATTCATATGTAGTGTCTGTGGCTAATTAATTACTTTATTTATGTATGTACTCCTAAATCCTAATAGTCAAGTGACTGCTGCTAACATGCATTTCTTTCTATATTTTGGACTAGTGCAGCCTCGACCACCATGAAGCTAGAGGAGCATCGGCGTGCGGATATGTGCACTGACGGGGTCACCTAGTAGAGGGAGGAGTTGGTGGACGGGGTCACCTAGTATTTTTTTGCAAAATGATCTTTGTACTACGGCTGCGACAAGTATTTCAACCCGGATGGAGTACTGAGATTTGTATTGATATGATTTGAGTGCAATACCTAGTGTGATTTGACTACAATACCTACTGTAATTTGACTGATGTGAGCCATTTTGAAAATTTGACTCTGAATGGCTACTGTAAGTTTGCTGTTGTTATCTTTTAGAGACAATATGGAGAGTGTCTCAAATGGTTGATGGTTGGCTTTTAGAGGCACTAGTGATAGTGCCTCAAATGGTTGGCTTTTAGAGGCGCTAGTGAGAGTGCCTCAAATGGTTGGCTTTAGAGGCACTCTTGATAGTGTCTCAAATGGTTGGCTTTTGGAGGCACTATTTATAGTGCCTCAAATGGTTGGCTCTAGAGGCACTCTCAATAGTGCCTCAAATGGTTATCTCTAGAGGCACTATTTAAAGTGCCTCAAATGTTTAGTTTTAGTGGTACTCTTTAAAATGCTTCAAATGATTAAGATTTTGAGGCAGTTTTTAAAACTGCCTCTAATGACTTTTACCTACACGATCGTCCCCGGCGTATTTTTTAGTGCCTTAAAAAATTAATTGTGACACTAATTTGGCTATTAGAGGCACTTTAGAGTGCCTCTGATTGTTGGACATGTCATAGTGACGTGCGACGTGCAGGTCTGCCTTCGAGTCGATGTGTATACATGACTGCATCTTCTGACCGGCGATTCGAGCGCGGCGTCGGCAGGCCGTATCACGGGTGCGCGAGCATAGGGAAGAACCTCGCTCTGACGAATTCATGTACGTACGTAGCTGCCGCAATACTGTCCGATCACATAGCGTTGTTCGGTGGCGGCAGAAAATGTCAGCGAGTCCACGCGGGGCACCATGCCGTACAGTCCGGAATCACTCTCGTCACGGGCTCCGTCTGCTATAGCCGGTTGAACTGAACAAAGTTATCTTTATAGTATCATGTTCGTTGCCCCCTACAGGCCGGTTACAATCAACTACTGTAAGCCGCGCCTACGTGATCTCGTCACTTGGCGTGGAACTAGTTTAGTCATTGGAAAGATGATCACTTGCCGCGCCTACCCTTGGCGCTTATCGTTCCTGCAGGGTACACGAGTCAGGAGCAGCTAGGTACCGTAGCGTCGTCGAGGCCAGGATCGGTGCTAGGTAGCGTCGTCTTCAGCAGATTCAGGTACGTATATGTACGTAGCTTATTTAGGCCTGGTCTACGGCATTTATAGTACATACGTGGGGTATTATTTCTGGCCGAGCATGCATGCATTAGATTTGAACTCCATCGCGCTGCTAGTCGGTCTGCTCCAAACCGGAATCTATTCTAGGCTACCACGTCGTCTTCTTCTATTGGCGCCTCTGCGCTGCGTACCACTTCACCAGCCAGAGAGATTCCAGACGATCACGGACGACGGCGATGATGAACCAGACCAAATTCAGATTTCACTTGGCATCTCTCGAACTTTGCTGGCAGTAGGTTAGGTATGGGCACACTGTTAATTAGTGCCTGCTGCAAGGCCACCTGGGACCCATACCGTACAGGCCGGAATTAATCACGGTCACGGACGACAGAGCGACGGCAGCTACCAGTACGTGCCGCGTCTTTGAGTCTATTGGTATATTATTAAGCTTCCAATAACCATTGGGATATTTCCAGAAAAAATGACCGCTGCACAAAGGATCGGTTCAAATAACTTTCCCACATCCCCAATCTAATGGAAAAGAAGGAATGAACAGACAACACACATGCTGCAGGTGTTTAAATTTCCTAATAGAAAAGCCATATTCAATGTCAACAAAACCTTGATAATGTTACATTTTGCTAAAAAAATGTTAGATTAAATCCATGGACAGTAACATTTCAGAGAAAAGGAAACGTCCATTGCCACAACCAAAAAGAAACCCCTATCTATTAGTATTAGTTTTTAATTTTTTTTTCTTGCACCTTATTATATTCCCAAAAAAATCCGCACATACATCTCAACATTCTATGTAAGCATGTTAAGGTTTCACGAAAAACCGACATTTTTTGTACCCTGTGTAAAATGGACAAAAGTTGTCCAACTTTTATATTTTTTACACCGGCCAAACAAAAGTCGGGTTTTTGTGGAACGACTTTGTGCCCATACAAGACGTGGAGGTGAGAGCATGAAAAAAATTCCCAATTTTTTTGACCTTTCCAAATGCGTTTAAACCTTCAACTGCAGAGAATAGTAAGCCCTCTTTGCTGAACAGATGGTGTAGAGAAAACGGGTGACCCACTTTGCAATGGCTTTCCAATTGTGTGAATCAGAGCCCAAGAGAAGATCAATTCATTAGGAGGTCCGGTTTGAAAATCCTTAGGTTTAGCCTTGCCCTTTTTCGGAATAGAGTGCGAAGAAAATGGACCAAAATCCCGCCTTAAAAGTGGCACAAACCAGGATATATCCTATAGTTCGGAAAAATGCATTAGCCAATCCCAGGAACGGAGTTGAAGGTATGAGTTGGAGACGCTTGATCAGATCAGAGACTGAACCTAGTGACCCTTCTCCTGCTGGCAAGCATCGATTCACAACAATAGGTTGACCATATGCTCCTGGGTGTTGAGAACCAGCCGCTGGTCTGGTGGCTGATACTCCTGGTGTGGAGGCTAGCCTGTCCGAGTTTGAGTCCCAGCATTAGCAGACTTTTGAGTCGCCGCTGAGGCATGCTCGAATAAACCGGGGTGTCTCACCTAACACACAACCTGTGACCAAGGGAGGGATCGTTCCCCCGTTGGCAACGTTTTTATATGCTCCTGTGTGCCAAAACGCCCCTCTGGTCTATCTACTACTATTGCTACTTGCTTATAGCAGTCCTAAAGCCAGCATTTATAAAGCGGTGCAAATCCATCTAAATCCATGGTGTGGGATTAAGGAAACTCGTACGCCTCGTCTTACCCAAACCGAGGGCGCCTCGCTCTCCGCCATTGGCCACTGCACGGGAATCTAGGGAGGACTCCGATGCGCGCGCCCTCATCACCGGCCGTCGCCGATGCTCAGCTCCTCCTCTCCCTTCTTCAGCCCGGACGACGTCCTCGAGCTGATCTTCCACTCCGCGGGGTCCGGCAAAACAATGGGGATATAGGAGAAGGGACTCGCTTGGAGGTATCGGGAAATATGGAGGAGGATGAGGACTCCGGCACCGACGAGAGATTGGGGGGTCGGTGTTGGGGGAGACGAAGAGAGGAGAGCGGCGTCAAGTGTGTCTGTGAGGGAATCCTTTTTTTTCGGGAGTCCTCCTATTTGCGATAAACTAACAATATGACTGGGCCAACCCATTTAGCATAGAAACTAGCGGCGTGCCGTGGTTCCCCTAAGAAAAGATACGAGACACTGTCACACTAAGAGAGAGTTCACAATTTCATACGAGTAATTAATCATGTAAGTTATTAATCTTCCCCCCTAGAGAAAACTAGGGTTTTGGTCTCCTCCGGCGGCGCTTGTCGCTACTGTGAGTTTTGACTATGCGATCGCTAGATCGCGGAGAGATCTGCAGGTGTTGCGCCGCCTCCCTGGGAGGGCTCTGACGTAGGGATGTCAAAGGAGAAAGATGACGATACCATGGGAGAGAAGGGAGAGCCGAGTGGTTTTGACAGGGACATGAAGCAGGAGGTAGAGGATCTGCTCGACAGATTGCATCTACACAAGGATGAAGTTGAGGATTTCATCTGGGAGGACACGGTGGCTGGGCCTGATTTCAAAGCAAAGTGGCTAGCAATTGCTAGGGTTCATACATCAAAATTAGGGTTTAGCCAAAGTGCTTTATTTGCTGAGATGTGATCGTCGTGGAACCCTGCGAAAGATGTTGCATGGCGGAGAGTGGATGATAATCTGTTCACTATTCAATTCAATTGTCTGGCGGATTGGAAAACTACCATGCATCAAGGTCCTTAGTTGTTTAGAGAGAAAGCTCTAATCATGGAGGAGTATGATGGGTTTACGAACCCGAGATCAATAAAGCTGGACAAAGTGGTGATTTGAGCTCAGATACACCAACTTCCAAACAATTATCTGCAGGAACCAATTATCAAGGGCATGTGTCGGAATATTGGGTAAATCAAAGAAGTCAAAATCAAGTTGCCATCGGGTTTTGTTGGTAGCTTTGTTCGGATCAAGGTGAAGCTGCATGTTCATAAGAAAATTAGTCGTTTTGTCTCGATCACAAAGGATAGGAAGAAGGAATTTTACCAAGTGAAATATGAGAAAATTCCCACCTTGTGTGCTAATTGTGGTTACATAGGGCATTGGTATGAAGAATGCGGGACAAGCGAACACGAGGTGTCTAAACTAGAGTGGGGCGATTTTATTCTTGCTGATGGAGGCCGAGGTAGAGGCCGTGGGCGGGGACCTGGTCGCGGTAGAGGTGGTAGAGGAGGTAGGGATGGTTCTCCTTGGGGTCATGGTATGGGCCGTGGGTTCACAAATCCGGCTAATGATGAAGAATTAGACAACCTGGGCAAGAATTTGGCTAGTGAGTTTGATGCTGAGATGCTAGATTCCTATGAGTTGAGTAGGAAAAGAAATACTGTTGATATGATGCTAACAATTACAGATAAAGTTAATGAGGGTGCTTCCTCTCTAAGGTGGCTGTCATGGTGGACTTATTTTATTCTAATTTACAAGAGAAGGAGACAGAGGCAGGCTTGGGAATGCCTGGAAAAACTCAGCCAACAAAGCGCACAACGACAGGTGATAATACCAAAAAACTTTAGATACCGGCGGCCTCAGAGGAGGCTGACCGGACGCAATGAAACTCATGAGCTATAATAGTCGTGGCCTCAAAAAAGCTACGGCTGTGAGGGAGCTTCTGAGGCTGCAAAAGCTGTACAATCCCGATATGATTTTTCAGATGGAGACTCACTTGGAAAACTGGCCAGCTGAGTGTCTCCGTCGCAGGTTGATGATGGACCATAAGGAGGTTGTGGCAAGTGATGGGCGGAAGGGAGGTCTGGTTCTTTATTGGAAGAAGGAGGTAATAGTGTCTTTACGGTTTAAAATGAATAATTATATTGATGTACATATTGGTAGTGGTATGGTAAATATCTAGCGCTTTACGGGTTTCTATGATGAGCCTAGATGGGCAGATAAACACATGTCATGGCAAAGAATTAGAGATTTGAAGGCAAACAACTCAATGCCGTGGCTTCTTATGGGTGATTTCAATGAGATTTTATATCCTTTTGAGAAAGAAGGCAGAAACCCTAGAACAAATAAGAATATGCAAGCTATCCGAGATGTTCTTGATAGTTGTGGGCTCTCTGATCTTGGCTATATTGGTGACAAATTCACTTGGCATCGAGGTGGAATTGGAGAGAGACTAGATTGTGCTTTAGTCTCGGATGATTGGAAAGCAAAGTTTGATGATGCTATCAGGGATCATTGCCAATTATGGTCACTTTTGGTGATGTACCAACACAGGAGGTCCATGAACCATCTGTCTTGCGGTTCAAAGCTCGTTGGCTAAAAGAACCACAGTTTTGTTGAATAAAAGAGGAATTTACCAAGCGAATTATCCATAATTGTTAAATAAAAGAGAAATTTACCAAGCGAATTATCCATAATAAACACTAGATAAAACATGATTAGAATAATAGGCAATATACTAATCATGTGAAATAGTGAATACATATTAAGGCATATAACCAAACAAACTGCAAGACGTAAAACTTTAGATGCGATCAGTACAAGATTGAGAAAGAAAATATACATGGCAGTAGCAGAAGAGGAACCGTCGGTGTTGGAACCGTCGTTGGCCATGTCGTCGAGGAAGAGGGTGCTGATGTCGGGGAAGAAGTCCTCGTCGGGAAAGACGTCGCCTCAGTCGCTATCCGTGAGGGAGTTCGTGATTTGCGATGGTCGCTACCGATAGCGCCCCAAAACCTTATCGCCTTCTCCGCAGGACTCGGCAGCGGGTCTCGAGGCTCTTGTTCGCTCGCGGTGCACGCCGCAAGACGGGATGGGGAAGATCTAAGTAGCATAGTGCTCTGGAACTGGAGGTGCAAAGGATGTGTGGTAGTGTGTCTGAGAGGAGGCACGACCTCTCTCTTATATAGGCACAGAGGGGAAGGCAGAGAGGCCGCGCAGAAGATGAAACGAACGAACAAAAGTTGAAGCAAACAGGCGGCAGCCCACCGGACAGCCTCCACTCAGTTCGTATTTATTTAGCTAGTATTAAAAGTCCACTCGAGCAAAACTTTTCAGCTTCTGTACGACTGTTCATATACCATCCATACGTGGCAAAATAAAGCTCGGCTCGATTCCCGCAACCCGCAGCGCGTGACGTGACGTGACGAGGCGAGGCGAGGCGAGGCGAGGCGTGGCGAGCGAGGAGGAGGAGGAGCGCGCGTGTATATGTCTTCTCTTATCAAGCTTGTACAAGTGGTGGAAGATCTCACCTTATAAGCTGGTCCAACTTCCACTCAACTAGCAATGTGGGACTAAACATTTGTCCCAGCTCTTGCCTTGCATGAATGGGCCAAATGAGCCTTTAGGATTTCAGGAATTTATTGGCATATAATAAATGGGCTGGGCATATTTAGGAAAAAATTCCAATAATCCCCACCAGATCCTAGAGACACGTGAAGTTTGCCTTTGATTCCAAAATATTGTTCATATACTGGTACTGTAGTGGAGACTGTTAAGTTGAACTTCCACCTAGAGATTTATGTTATACTAGGCTGCAACTTGTACAGTGGACTGTGCCTTGAACTGCAAGTCTGCTGCGAACCCAGCTTCACAAAAAGTCTTGAGCGATATTAGGCTACCGTGGGACTTCCCCGCGGGTGGAGCTTATACGTCATACTCCATGACCTTTCATGAGTTTATTAGAGAGCACCCTACTCTCATAGACTGTAGCGTTTTAACAGTCAGACTCATATAGGTGTGTTCTTCAAAAGATGTTCTGCAGGACAACATCTTTGCTTAGGATAAGCCACTTAGAACACATTAAAATAATAAATCAACCTGCCGTGCAGAATAGGAAAGTATTGCATCTTTATGGAGTGGTGTTTATTAAAGTAGGGATACTTTCCTCTCAGCTAATCAACAACTTGTCTCCCAATTCTAATTCATGGGATCTCCGATCACATAGAGTGGTTTACCACTGTGGAAAGCTCAAATTGTGGGTCTCATATCCATCTCCTTTGATGCATTTTCTATCACGTTACGTGATAGACCCTCTGTGAAAGGATCTGCCAAGTTTTTAGATGTTTGGATATAATCCAATGCAATAACTCCATTTGACTGGGGTGAGTAGGGAGGAGTCCTCTCATGAATTATGCCATGTTTCGCACAAAAAGAATCAAACTCGTTGGAAAAATACTCTCCACCACGATCAGACCTAAGCCACTTAATCTTTCGATCAAGTTGATTTTCTGCCTCAGCTTTATAGATTTTGAAGAAACTCAAAGCCTCATCTTTTGATTTCAGAACATACACATGACAATATCTCGAAGAGTCATCGATCAAAGTCATGAAATATTTCTTTCCACCTTTTGTCAACACACCATTCATCTCACAAAGATCAGAATGTATGAGCTCTAGTGGTGTTAAATTTCTCACTTCTGCAGTCGTATGTGACTTGCGAGGTTGTTTAGATTGCACGCAGACTTGGCACTTAGACCCCTTAACAGTTGTGAAATCAGGGATTAAATTCATTTTGGCTAGTTGCGTCATACAACCAAAATTAATATGACAAAGACGAGAGTGTCAGACATTTGATTCAAAATTCGTGTAGATATGATTAACAACTTTATTACAAATGTCTGACAGAGATAAGCGGAATAAGCCTCCGCACTCATAGCCTTTACCAACAAAGGTTCCATACTTCGAAATTACAAATTTATTGGACTTGAATACAATCTTGTAGCCATCTCGACACATAAAAGATCCGCTAACAAGATTTTTATTTATTGAGGGAACATGATGCACGTTCTTCAGGCGCACGGTCTTTCCCGAAGTGAACTTCAGATCGACCGTACCAACACCATGTACAGAAGCATGCGAGTCGTTCCCCATCAGCACGATTTGAGTCCTCTCGACCGATATGAAGAAAACATGGAAATATCGTAACGACATGTACATTAGCGCCCATGTCAATCCACCAATCAGGAGAATGACATAATGAAAGAACAGTAGGTAATATACCATACCCAACATCTTTCATCTCAATGTCGCCCATGACAACATTAGCAGTCTTGCTGCCCTTCCCATGCTGGCGCTTGTCAAAGCGGTTGGGACAAGCAGGAGCCCAATAATCAGGATCACCACACACATGACAAGCACCTTTCCTCTTACCAGTCTTCTTCTTGGAGCTGGTAGACTGTGAGGCCTTATTCTTTCCATCGAACTTTCTTTTGCCGTCAAACTTGCCTTTGTTCTTGAACTTATGAGGCTGGAAGTTCCTTTTCTATACCAAATTGGCATTAGAACCTCCCTCGGTACGTCGAGCACGTGTGTCTTTTGCTCTCGCCTTCTCTTCCACATCAAGAGTCCCAATGAGATCCGTCACGGAGAACTCTTGTCTCTTGTGCTTCAGAGAAGTAGCAAAATTCCTCCATGATTGGGGAAGTTTGGCAATAATGCCTCCGGCAACAAACTTGTCCGGTAACACACAAGTGAAATGCTCAAGCTCCCTGCAAGTAACTGTATCTCATGAGCCTGCTCCACAATGAGGCGGTCATCAACCATCTTATAGTCATAGAATTGTTCCATGACATACAGTTCACTGCCAGCATCGGAGACTCCAAATTTTCTCTCGAGCGCATCCCACATATCCTTTCCATTGCTAAATGACAGATATGAATCAACAATATTGTCACCAAGAATGTTGATCAAGGCAGCCTTGAAAGTGGTATCAAGTTTTTGGAACGCCTCTTCTTGAGCGGGATTAAGTTCTCCCTCAGGTGCGCCATAGATGGCGTTATAGCAGCTCATGGTTTGAAACCAGAGCACTGCTCTCGCACGCCATCGTTTGTAATTGACACCTTCGAACACAGGTGGCTTCATAGAAGCAACAAATCCACTTGGGGCAAATTTGCTGAAATAAGGTTTTTGGATTTTTCAATAAAAGAGGAATTTACCAAGCGAATTATCCATAATAAACGCTAGATAAAACATGATTAGAATAATAGGCAATATACTAATCATGTGAAATAGTGAATGCATATTAAGGCATATAACCAAACAAACTGCAAGGCGTAAAACTTTAGATGTGATCAGTACAATATTGAGAAACAAAATATACATGGCAGTAGCAGAAGAGGAACCGCCGACGTTGGAACCGTCGTTGGCCATGTCATCGAGGAAGAGGGTGCTGATGTCGGGGAAGAAGTCCTCGTCGGGGAAGACGTCGCCGCAGTCGCTATCTGTGAGGGAGTCCATGACGAAGCTAGTAGTCACGCCGATAGCGCTCCCCAAAAACCTTAGCGCCTTCTCCGTGACAGGACTCAAGCGGGGTCTCGAGGTTTCGTCCCTCGCCATGCACGCCGCAAGACGGATGGGAAGATCTAAGTAGCGTAGTGCTCGGAACCGAGGCGCAAAGGATGTGTGGCAAGGTGTGTCGAGAGGAGGCGACCTCTCTCTTATATAGGCACAGAGGGGAAGGCAGAGAGGCTACGCAGAAGATGAAACGAATGGACAGAAGTTGAAGCGAACAGGCGGCAGCCCACCGGACAACCTCCACTCAGTTTGTATTTATTTAGCTCATATTAAAAGTCCACTCGAGCAAAACTTTTCAGCTTCTGTACGACTGTTCATATACCATTCATGCGTGGCAAAATAAAGGTCGGCCCGGCGAGATTCCCGCAACCCGCGGCGCGCGCGCATAGTGACGTGACGTGACATGACGTGACGTGACGTGACGTGACGTGACGTGACGTGACGTGACATGACGTGACATGACGTGACGTGACGAGGTGAGGCGAGGCATGGCGTGGCATGGCGAGACGAGCGAGGAGGAGGAGGAGCGCGCGTGTATATGTCTTCTCTTATCAAGCTCGTACAAGTGGTGGAAGAGCTCACCTTATAAGCTGGTCCAACTTCCACTCAACTAGAAATGTGGGACTAAACATTTGTCCCAGCTCTTGCCTTGCATGAATGGGCCAAATGGGCCTCTAGAATTTCAAGAATTTATTAGCATATATTAAATGGGCTAGGCCTATTTAGGCAAAAATTCCAACAAGTTTCATGAGGTGGTCGATGTTGGAGATATGCCCAAGAGGCAATAATAAAGTGGTTATTATCATATCTTCATGCTTATGATAAATGTTTACATACCATGCTATAATTGTATTAACCAGAAACATTAATACTTGTGTGATTTGTAAACATAAAAGAGTCCCTAGTAAAGCCTCTTGTTAAACTAGCTTGTTGGTTAATATATGATCATGGTTTCCTGATCATGCATAGATATGTTATTAACAACAGAGTCATATCATTAGGAGAATGATATGATGGACATACTCCTATAGTTAAGCGTAGCATAATGATCAAGTCATTTAATATAGTACATTTGCTATAAGCTTTCTGATACATAGTAACCTAATTCCTTCGACCATGAGATCATGCTAATCACCATCACCGGAAGGATGCTTTGATGACATCAAACACCACATCGTAACTGGGTGGCTGGAAGGTCTGACACTCCGAAAGGGGAAGGGTACATGGATGTGTCACGACAATGTGGAATGGTTGCATCATGTACTAGGTCACTTGGGTGGACAATATGATGAGAGAAATCAAATCCAAGTTTGAAGTCAAACGCCAATTTGAAAAGTCAAATCTGAAGTTTGCTTGGTGGAGGGAGAGTAGGAAACCTACTTAGGGAGGAAGTCCTACTCCCTCCACCTGTCGGCCAAGGAGGAGGAGTTGGAGGAGGACTCCCTCCTCCCAACCGCCTCCCTCCCACCTATATAAGGAGGGGTAGGGCGCCCCCTCCCAACAACCTTAAACCCTAGCTCTAGGCGCCACCACCACAAGTGCTGCCGCCGCCTAGGGATCTCCAAGTCGCCGACTAGGGTTTACCCAAACCCTAGCCGCCGGCCAAGCCCTTCCCCTTGGTGCCTCTAAACCCTAGATCGCCAAGGCCCTCTCTCATACTCCACCATACTCGCTCCGGCTTAGGCGAAGCCCTGCGGGATCTCCCCTCTACTTCCGACACCACGCCGTGGTCGTCTTTAATCATGAGGAGAGTGTTATAACCTCTCACTCTTGGAATAAGGGAGAGGAAGGTCTTCATCAATTTAACGTGTGACCGATCATTGAGCGCTGCCGAACGCAATGGGAAGGATCGTCTACGCGATTTTGAGATCGGCAAGAGTACGACTACATCACCCACGAGAATCTGATCTCGTTAACCACTTTGGAATCTTCGAGGGTGAGTTCTTCTATCGACTCGTTGCTACAATCTAGTAGATAGATCTTGGCTTGTTTGTGTGCATGCGGTAGAGTTTTTTTGTTTTCCATGCTACGAACCCCTACAGTGGTATCAGAGCTGTGTCTATATGTAGATCTGTTGCACGAGTAGAACACAATGGTCATTGTGGGTGGTGGTGTTTTTATTATCAATTGCTTTGTGTACTTTGAATCTTGCGGTATGATGGGATGAAGCGGCCCGGGCTAACCTTACATGACATCGTTCATGAGACTTGCTCCACGCTCAACATGCAACTTGTATTGCATAAGTGGCTTTGCGGGTGTCTGTCTCTCCTATCATAGTATAGATTCAATTTACAACATGCACTTGATAGTTCAAACATCAACGTTGTGGTTCTTGTTCGTAAGTTAGAATGACACTTATTGAAAGCCCCAAACCACGTAAAACATGCAAAGAAAATTAGAGGCGTCTAACTTTGTTTTGCAGGGGTGTGCTGTGATGTGATATGGCCATGATTGTGATTATATATGATGTATGCAATGTTCCTTATTGTAAGTCGGCAACCGGCAGGAGCCATATGGTTGTCTTTTAATTCCGTTAAGTCCTGCGTGTATATTATTCAAAGTAGTTGTAATAGTTGATGTTGGTGGAAGACAACCATGAAGCGGCGTCATTGACCTTGACGCCATACCGGTGATGATGGAGGTCATGTTCGTGCTTGAAGATGGAGATCGGAAGCACAAGAAGAAAGGCCATATCATATCACATATTATGAATTGCATATGATGTTAATCCTTTTATGCATCTTGTATTGCTTAGTTCACGACGGTAGCATTATAAGATGATCCCTCAAGCACACAATTTCACGTTTTAAAGTGTTCATCCTTAGTAAGCACCGTTGCTAAAGCTCGTTGTTTCGAAGTATCACGTGATGATCGGGTGTGTTAGATTCTGCGAGTGTATACAACGTGAGCAAGCCAGATTTGCTCATGCGGAAGCTAAGGTTTGATATTGACGAGCCTAGCATGTACAGACATGGTCTCGGAACACGGATCACCGAAAGGGAAAGCATGAGTCATATAGTAGATATGATGAACATGTTGATTGTTCGCCATTGAAGCTACATCAACTCTCATGATGATCGGTTTTGATGTGGTGGATTTGGTTTGTGTGATCACTAAAAAAATGTGAGGGATATTGTTTTGAGTGGGAGTTCAACAGCAATATGATTAAAAGTTGAACACTATTTATCATAAATTAAATCAAAGTGAATTTGCATAGTTGTTGTAGTCATTGGCATTCGTTTACCACCTTGTGCTTAGTTATAATTGATATGATAGAACTATAGAATTCTAGTTAGTTACTTTACAAACTGGTATCGTATTGTTTTGAAGTGTTAATCTAAAGTTTAAAAGTCCTATTGCAAACTTTCAGTAAGTTCTGGTTACTCCGTGAAGTTTAATAATTGGTATTAAATCAAGAGTAATAAATTCCAGTGTTGGTATATGAGTATCATGTTTATCTCCATGATTCTTGATATTCAAAAGATTATTTAATATCAAGGTTATCTAGGAGCTGAAAGAATTGTTTCAGAAACCATCATATATGGAAGATATTGCGATATTTGAAACAATATTTTGTTTACAACATGATAGAGTATAATATGGCAAAGTTTATGTTCTCATATTTGATGAGAATCTATAAAAGGTTGGAGACACTAGTTGTCCTAATTATCCAAAAGGTTTTGGAGAGCAACATTATACTCATGATTCACCGTTATACGCTAAAAGTAGCTTGATTATGAATAATTCCATGATAAGGGTGAATATTTGATGTAGGTAAAATGTTTACTACACCAAGAGATTACTAAAGAAAGGAATTTGAAAGAACACCAAACATTTGATGATGGTGATCTACTTCAAAGTGCAAGTCCAAAGACATTGGTATTTTACTATACATGCTTTGGACTATGTGTCATATATATGGATCCACTATTTATGTTGATAGATTCTTTCAAACAGAAAAATAAATATTGAAAGAGAATCTCATAAATATATGGCAGAAAAGAAAAGACTAGAATTGTTCAGCTCAGGTATATAGAGGATATACGTGTTATGGCTGTATTTTTTGCTTGTTAAATAATGTGGTTCTTAAGTATTGGATCTGAATTTGTTGGTATGACTCGTCATACGAAACAACAGAATTCGTGAAATACAATGGCCTAAGTAACTAGCAAAAGAATATGTGATGATGTTCATCGAGAACAAATAAAGGGTTATTGTGCTGCTCATTAAACATCAAAGCTTACCTTCAAGATTTGTTTTATCAGGTATTATGAGAACAAAAGGGTTGTTCAAATAATTGTCGTAGTCCATAAAAGATGGATGATTTACATATCTCGTTGCAGAAATCACATCCATAAAACTAGTGCTAAAAATGTCGAAAGACAAATTGATTGAAAGATCACTTAGGAAGTGACATTGTCGTTTAAATTATATTGGAAATAAAACATGAAGAAACTCCATGTGAATGGAATTCTGGAGTCTTTTTATTTTTAATCAAATGACGCTTGTGAAACTTTCCTAGAGATAATTAAAACTTCGTTCATAGGCCAAAAGGTAACGAATGACTAGCTTATTGGAACTTGTACATATTGTTGTATGAAGTCCATTATCCGTAGTCAAGAGCGATGGATTTCAACTTCATATGCTTTCTCCGAAAATTTGAGTGAATATATGAATATTTACTTAATAAGGATGAAGTATGAAACATTTGAAAAGTTCAAAGACTTTCAAGATGAAGTGCAAAATCATTGTAACAAGAATATAAATAGTTTAAGATAAGATCATAAAGGAAGATATTTGAGTTACAACTTTAGCATAAACACCTAAGATTTAAGGAATCGTTCCGTGGATTTGCATTTCCCGAAACACCATAAGTGTATGGAGCGTTCAAGATATGTAATTAAACTTTGTTCGACATGGTAAGATCAAAGGTGTAATTCATGAAACTGCCATTATATTTTAAAGATTAAAAGCTTTAGAGACTACCATTTTTCCACTGAAAAGAGCTCCATCATAATCCGTTGAAATGACACCATATAAAGTTATAGTTTGGGATAAAACCCAAGTTGTCCTTTCTTAAACATTGGTATGCTATGCATAAGAAAGATGTTTGCAATCAAAGTTGGATGAACCTGTCTTTGTATGTGATTTCGAATAACTGTAAAGTATTCCTCCATAACATCGGAGAAAAAAGTGTTTGTCGCTTAGAACATCAAGTTTCTTTGAGAAGGAATTCTTCGTGAAAACATAAGTGGGAGGACAATAGAACTTTGATAAGGTTAAAAGAACCTTAGCTATATGTGCAAAGTTGCGCAGCGCCGAAAAGTGTTCCGGAGGCAGCAACAATGCTCATGGCTCACGTGACTCAAAAGTTGTGGTTACGGAGGTCAAAGTTTCTATTGAACCAAGTAGGCCGGGTAAACAATCAAATACCAAGATTTGAGGGTTGAATCATTATTTTATAATAATGAACAGATACATGCAAAGAAGCGATGATGGGCCCTGACTCCGTAAAATGGCTTGAAGCCATAAAATCCGTGATAGTTCCATACACGAGAAATCAAGATTTGAACTTGAAGGACCCTCGATAAAGGTGTAAGACCTTACAGTCGTGTTTGGATATATAAAGAAATAGACATGGATGTTTCACATCTATGAAATAGTCGACATGTTGGGAAAGAGTTCACAACAATGTTCAAAGGTTGACTATGACAAGATTTGATCTTTCATAACGATATTTAGTCTAGACGGATTAATGTAGCAACCACTACATATAATTTTGTTATGTGGTAGTTGAATAAACAAAACAACTTCTTCTAATAGAATTGTTACCTAGGATGTGTGCATAACACATTCCAAAGGGTTTTGTTATTTCAAAGGATGCTAAAAGCATATGCAAACTTCAATGGTTGAAGTGAGCATCGCGGAGTTGGAATCTTCACTATGATGAAACTGTTAAAAGAGTTTAATTTCATCGGAGACAATGAAGATGCTTGCATTTGCAAGAAATTAAGTGGGAGCGCTAAGACATATTTCTAATACATTATGTGGAAGACATATTGTTGATTGGAAATAATGTATCTTTTATTAACACATGTTAAGAATTTCATCACGATGAAAGACTTAGGCAAAACCCAAATATTTGGCATCAATAGATGCTAATATGATTGTGCCAAAAGTACATAGATAATGTATTGAATGAGTTCAATATAGAAACTACAAGAAAGTTCTTGTCGCACAGAAAGGATTGAATGAGTTCAATATTGATGATATATTCAAGTGTATTGACACTTGGTAAGTGAAACAAAGATTCAAGTATAGATTGATACTTGATGTATGAAATCACAAAGAGTATTTATATCAATCATACTATGATATGTACAAATCCAGATATGTCCTATGCTTTAAATGTTATGAGCATATACCAGAATGATTCATAAGATGATCGTGGATGATAGTAAGGATATTCTTATGATATTTTGGAAGAACTAAGAATATATCGTTTTGTAGAGTGACAAATAGATGGTTAGTTCATTGTAAAAGTACTACATTGATACTAGTTTTGTCACAAAGTACAAATTAAGCTTATCTCAATCTAAACTAAGGGTGGCACAATATAATGGAAAGTAAGTTCCATAATGGATTTGGATGAGTTCCAAAGTTAAGACATTGTGACAGATACTACAACAAAAGGCTAAGTATATGACTGCTATTATAGCAGCTAAAGAGGGCATTTGTGTCAAGTAGTTTGTTATCAAACTAGGTGCGTAGAGACGCAAAGACATGCAATTACACACAGACCTGGAAGTGTCAGATCCGGAGATCAGTTGACCACTAGCAATCATGTACATACAACACCGGAAAGCCATAGGTGTTGAATACACAAAGGTTTGAAACTAGATTATTGACTCTAGTGCAAGTGGGATACTGTTGGAGATATGCCCAAGAGGCAATAATAAAGTGGTTATTATCATATCTTCATGCTTATGATAAATGTTTACATACCATGCTATAATTGTATTAACCGGAAACATTAATACTTGTGTGATTTGTAAACATAAAAGAGTCCCTAGTAAAGCCTCTTGTTAAACTAGCTTGTTGGTTAATATATGATCATGGTTTCCTGATCATGAACATAGATATGTTATTAACAACAGGGTCATATCATTAGGAGAATGATATGATGGACATAATCCTATAGTTAAGCATAGCATAAAGATCAAGTCATTTAATATAGTTCATTTGCTATAAGCTTTCTGATACATAGTAACCTAATTCCTTCGACCATGAGATCATGCTAATCACCATCACCAGAAGGATGCTTTGATGTCATCAAACACCACACCGTAACTGGGTGGCTATAAAGGTGGCATTGAGTGTTCGGAAAGTATGTGTTGAGGCACATCGATCAAGAGTGGGATTTGTCCATCCATATGACGAATAGATATACTCTGGGCCCTCTCGGTGGAATATCATCCAATTGGCTTGCAAGCATGTGACTGGCTCACAAGGGATCACATATCACAGGAACGAGAAAAGAGTACTTATCAGTAACAAGGTTGAACTAGGTATGCAGAGATACCGACGATCAAAACCTCGGATAAGTAAACTATCGTGAGACAAAGGGAAATTGGTATCGTATGTAAGTGGTTCTTTCGATCGCAAATTAATCGTAGAAATATGTGGGAACCATATGAGTTTCCAGATTCCTCTATTGGTTATTGATCGGAGAAGTGTCTCGGTCATGTCTGCATAATTCACGAACCGTAGGGAGACACACTTAAGGATTCGATGTTGTTGAGTAGTTATGGAATGATGAGTAAGAGACCGAATGTTGTTCGGAGTCTCGGATGGGATCCGAGATATCACGAGGAGATCCGGAATGGTCCGGAGAATAAGATTCATATAAGGAAAGTCCTGCTTTGAGTTCGAAATGATTCCGTGTTTTCACGAGGAATGTTCTAGAAGGTCGGAAGGTCCCACTCCGGAAGGGGAAGGGTACATGGATGTGTCATGACAATGTGGAATGGTTGCATCATGTACTAGGTCACTTGGCTGGGCAATATGATGAGAGAAATCAAATCCAAGTTTGAAAGTCAAATCTGAAGTTTGCTTGGTGGAGGGAGAGTAGGAAACCTACTTAGGGAGGAAGTCCTACTCCCTCCACCCGCCGGCCAAGGAGGAGGAGTTGGAGGAGGACTCCCTCCTCCCAACCGCCTCCCTCCCACCTATATAAGGAGGGGTAGGGCGCCCCCCTCCCAACACACCTCAAACCCTAGCTCCAGACGCCACCACCACAAGTGTTGTCGCCGCCTAGGGATCTCCAAGTCGCCGACTAGGGTTTCCCCAAACCCTAGCTGCCGGCCAAGCCCCTCCCCTTGGTGCCTCTAAACCCTAGATCGCCAAGGCCCTCTCTCATACTCCACCGTACTTGCTCCGGCTTAGGCGAAGCCCTTCGGGATCTCCCCTCTACTTTCGACACCACGTCGTCGTGCTGCCGGAATCACGAGGAGAGTGCTACAACCTCCGCTGCCTGCTGGAACAAGGGAGTGGAAGGTCTTCATCGAGTACCGAACGTGTGACCGACTGCGGAAGCGCTGCCGAAACGTAGCGCCGTAAGGATCATCTACGCGATCTTGAGATCGGCAAGAGTACGACTACATCACCCACGATAATCTGCTCTCGTTAATCGCTTTGGAATCTTTGAGGGTGAGTTCTTCTATCGACTCGTTGCTACAATCTAGTAGATATATCATGGCTTGTTTGTGTGCATGCGGTAGAAATTTTTTGTTTTCCATGCTATGAACCCCTACAGTCGAAGGTGCTTGGGAAGCTTCAAGTTACCAATGCCCAAATCAAGGTCTAGCGGGTAGATTGTCAATGGTTCATGATAGGTTGCATAAATGGGATCGGAGTGTGTTAAAAGGTCCAGCCCACAAGATAAAAACTGCAAGGAGGGAGTTTGAGAATTTGACTCGTGGCGCTCTCACCGATGAAAATATTGCAAGAGAGAAAGAGTTAGCAGATGACATTGAAAAGCTTTTGTTGCAAGAGGAAATTCATTGGGCACAAAGAAGCAGGGTAAACTGGTTACAGTATGGTGATAATAATACGGGTTTCTTCCATAAATTTGCGTCTGCTCGTCGTGCAAGAAATAGAATAAAAAAATTGAAGGATGACAATGGTGATTGGCAGGAAGACCCCGCAATTCTTAATCTGATGATCTCATAGTATTTTGCAGGTCTATTCACCACGGAAGTTGATGAACCAGACCCTGATCTGATTGCTAAGGTTAGGCCACGTGTTACTGCTGATATGAATGAAGATCAAATGAAACCATACACAGCTGAAGATGTTAAAAATGCACTATTTTCAAATGTTGGCATATTATTGGTGATGCTTTAACTTTGGGGATTTGAAGGCTCCTGGTTCGGATGGGCTACATGCCCTCTTTTTTACAAATGTTGGCATATTATTGGTGATGCTTTAACAATGGAGGTTTTGACAACTATACATAACAAATAAGTCCCTGAGGGTTGGAATGATACTATCATCGTCTTGATCCCCAAAGTTGAATCACCTGAACAGGTAACTCAATTTAGACCGATTAGTCTATGTAATGTTCAATACAAAGTGATTTCTAAAATGACTTCTTTTCCGGTGAAAATTATCTTGGATGAAGTGATATCTCAAGTCCAAAGGCCTTTGTTCCTAGGAGATTGATTACCGACAATATTATCTTGGCATATGAGAGTCTCCATACAATACAAAATAAAAATAAGGGGAAGGAAGGGATGTGTGCGGTTAAGCTGGATATGCATAAAGCTTATGACCGTGTGGAGTGGATTTTCTTAGAGAGAATGCTATCACGTCTTGGTTTCCATCAGAGGTTGTGGATCTGCTTATGGTATATGTTCGGTCGGTAAAATACAGGGTGTGTTTCAATAACCAGGAGACACAGGAGTTCTGTCCTTCCATGGGTCTTCGGCAAGGAGACCCTCTCTCGCCGTATTTATTTCTAATTTGTGCAGGAGGTTTGTCTAGTGCTTTGGCTCATGAAGAGGAGGTTCGTGGCATTAAAGGTGTTTGGGTGTGCAGGAATGCACCATCAGTATCTCATCTATTATTTGCTGATGATTCCCTTATACTTATGAAGGCTAATATGACTAATGCAACCTCACTGAGAAGAGTACTAACATAGTACTGTGCAAGCTCAGGACAATTGGTGAGTGAATCTAAATGCAGTATTTTCTTTAGTCCTAACACAAATGTGGATGTGAAAACATGAATTTGTGATGAGCTAAATATCACGACAGAGGCCATCTCTGACAAATATTTGGGTCTGCCCTCCATGGTAGGTTTAGACCAAACTGGCAGTTTTATCTACTTGAGAGGGTGATTGAACGAATTCAAGGGTGGAAAGAAAAGTTATTGTCTCTGGGTGGGAAGGAAATTTTGCCGAAGGCTATAATCCAATCTAACCCTGTTTATGTTATGGCAGTCTTAAAAATTCCAATGGCGCTATGTAAGGAAATAAATGATGCAATGGATGGATTCTGGTGGGGAGATACAGATGAGCAAAGGAAAATGCACTGGATTGCTTGGTGGAAGATGTGTATACCTAAGAAATTGGGTGGGATGGGTTTTCGTGATATCCACTCTTTTAATCTTGCGATGCTTGCCAAACAATGTTGGAGACTACTACAGAATCCAAATTCTTTATGTGCTCAAGTTATGAGGGCTAAATACTACCCCAATGGTGATTTGCTAAGGGTCGGTCCTAAGAAAGGCCCGTCCTTTGTGTGGCAGAGTATTGTAGTCGGGCTTTGGACTTTGCTTGGACATATTTGGCGAGTGGGATCAGGTACAAGTATAAACATCTGGGAATATCACTGGATTCCTACTAGTCCGACAAGGAAGGTGATAACAACAAGAGGCCAAGTTCTATTGAAAACAGTGGATGAATTAATAGACCCAAATACAAATAGCTGGGATGAGACAATGATCAGAGAAATATTTTTAAAACCGGATGCTGAAAGGATCTTATCTTTTCCCTTGAGTCCGTATCTTACGAACGATTTTATCGCATGGCACAAAACAAAAACATACAAATTTACAGTCAGATCATCATACCATGTTGAATGGGAACATCAGTTTGGCGCAAAGTCTAGGAGAACGGATGGACAAGGGTCATCAAAGGAAAACCCAGTATGCAGTATGGGATCTGTTATGGAAACTAAATGTTCCTAGTAAGGTAAAAAATTATATGGAGATCTTTACATGGAGTGGTTCCTGGTATGGAAATTCTTGCGGCAAGACATATTAAGGTGCACCCTCAATGCCCAATCTGTAAACTTGGCCCGAAAGATATCAATCATTTATTGTTTCCGTGCTTAAGAGCAAAAGAGGGTTGGCATGAACTTGGGTTGACTCATATAATTGATAGAGCTTTGACTGTTGAAAGTACCGACTTGATACGACTAGAGGGGGGTGAATAGGCGTCTACCCAATTTTAATTTGTTTCTCACTTTTAGGCTCAACGAGAAGGAAAGTTATCTAGATGTGAAAGTAAGTGAACAACCTAAATGCAAGATAACTTACAACAACCACAAGAACGGTAAATAGCAAGAAGTAAAGGAAGGGAACAAAGTAACCGGAGCGGGGACACGGAGACATAATTCCCGTAGTTCACTCCCAAGGAGCTACGTCTATGTTGGAGAGGTTTCGGGGCCACACAAGGTCACCCGAGCGCCACAAAGGCCTCACATTCTTCTCTGGTGAGCTCCCCCACAAAGGAGGCCTCACAATCCACTAACCGGTGACCTTGAAGGCGCCAACCGAAACCTTTACACCAAGGTTGAGGGGGAAGCTCCACAACTCAATTGGAGGCCCTCAACACCTCGAAGCTTCACAACACAAGCCTTAGCTTCGAGGGTGCCCTACACCGTCTAGGGTTTGAAGAAACCCAAGAGCAACAAGATCCACAAAGGATGGGTGGGGGAAATCAAATCTTCTTTGGTGGAAGTGTAGATGTAGGTCACCTCCCTCACCTCTCAAAAGATCAAGTCATTTGAGTGGATAGAGAGAGAGATCTAGTAAGGTGGAGCTCAAGCATTAATGGAGGAGAGAGAAAAATTTCGAAGTCGGTGGGAGGAAGAAGAGAGGCGCCTTAAATAGGCCACCTCCGCACTAAACCGTTACAGCCCCCTCGACCTCACCGGAACTTCCGATGAGAGGCCGGTTCCGCCAAGACGGCTCCAATGGTCATCGACTGTTGACGCCGCCCAAAAGCTCGATCGAAGTTCGGTCATAACATACCGGAAGTTCCGTCAACTTCGATAAGTTCCAGCCCAAGTTCCGGCAAATAAAACACTTCAAACAGAAGGTTACTGACCCTTCAGCGGAACTTGGAGCGGAACTAGGGGCGGAACTTCTAGGTCACGAACCAAGTCTGACCGGAAGTTCCGGTGGCTGGGCGGAAGTTCCGCTCAGGAACTTTCTGGCAGGACAAGTTCCGATGCAAGTTCCGGCCCAAGTTTCGGCAAATAGAATACTTCAAACAGAAGGTTACTGATCCTTCAGCTGAACTTGGAGTGGAACTAGGATCGGAACAAAGCTCAGATCATCCCCCAGAAAAATCCTGAGCGGAACTTCCGGTGCCAGGCCGGAAGTTCCGATGAGACAAAGAAGGCTTCAACAGATCAGCAGCACACTCTCTCACGGAATAGTAGGATGGCTGTGGCGGTGCATATAGGTTTGTGCAAGAACAAGTGATTTCCCACAGCCTTCCAAGATGAACCCCCTCTTAATAGTATGGCGACCTAAAACAACAAAAGGAGAGAAACTAGAAGAAAACTAAAGGCCACCGTCTTCATGATATCTCAGGAGAGCATCCACACAGTTTTAAGGAACCATCAACAGCGTTTTTCCTGAAACTCAAGCGCACTATTAAATCACAAATGGGATTGTCATTAACACCAAAAAAATCATGGGAAGATATAGTCCTTTCAATCTCCCCCTTTTTGGTGTTAGATGACAATCCCAAATATTTGCATGAAATAGAAGCATTCTTTGCAATGGATGGGACAAGCTCCCCCTATATGTGTGCAAGGTCAAGAGACTGACACGCATACAAGGAGGATCCCCCTTCCAATGCAAAGATAGCACAAGTGCAAGGTACAAGAAAGGATATAAATCATACCAGGCACCAACCAACTATGGTGGAGACAAAAGAGTAATAATAACAATCAAGAGCTACAAGGCTCCAGCACCATATGCATATGCCCATAAGATGACAACAAGAATACCACATACACGGCATTGCATAAGATACCACATAGATACCACATAGTCTCAAACATAATATGGTCCACAAGCACACATAAGTTCACAGGCATAAAAGGTCCACAAGCACACAAATAAACTAGAGAGTTCGCGAGCTAGAAAAGATCAAAGGCAAGAATAGGCTCGCGACTCAACCCATGCAAATCCCGTGGACAACCTAATAGACATCTTTATCCCCCTTTGGCATCGAGACACCAAAAAGGAAGAGAAGATCAATCTAATCGCCCCAACCATGAAAGGGAGGAGGAGCAGACTCAGGGACCCAAGAATCCCATCCAGCAATGACCGGTGACCTCCTCCTCGGACTCATCCTCGCACCAACGACAGTTGTCGAGAATCCAATCATCCTTGGGAGCAGTGACAGAGCTAGTGACCGGGGAGCTAGGAATGTTGAGAGCAGTCATGATGGCCTTCTGGCACTGAACACTGTGACGATGATCAACATATGCCTGATACTCGCTGTAACATCCCAGGATTAGCACCTAAAAATAGAGAGGACACAGGTTTGTGCATTGCATTCATGCATAAGAAAATCCCAGGAATTTTCCTGCAAAACTAAAAGAGCTATAGAGGGATCGGGATCTCTCTTGTACTGAAGGAAACTTCGGAGAAAGTGCGATAGATTTCGACATGACCTTTGTAGAATTCTGTGTTTCAGGGAAAATTTGTTCCAACATGTATTTGAATTTCAAATATGAAATTCAAATGAATTTATAAAATTCACAAATAAGAATTGGAAATATTTAATAACTTGAAATAAAATGATTACATAAATAATATAATAAGGATTCTTTATTAATATAAATATATATGTATATAGTATTACTTTACAATAGATAAATAAAAGAATTCTTTATATAAGACATTGTCTTTACAATTAGGAAATAAATAAGTAGGAAAAAAGGAATTACATAACAACATTCTTTATTACAACAATATATATTACATTGTTTTTACTATTAGGAAGTACAAATGAAGAATTAATAAATAAATAGTTTATATTTACAAACACAATAATAATACAAAATCTTTACACATTTGAATAAAAAGAAAATTACAACAAGATTAAAAATGAAATCTAACTTGTTGATCTTCTCATTTATCTCTTTGATCCTGATTTCTGCAAAATAAAAAAAACAGACTAATAAAAGTAAATGAATAAGGGGGTTAGTGTACTAACTTACTCTCAGATTTAGCATACTGATGATATGCTTAAGATCATCATAGAGTGTTTAGAAATAGAACAAGTATAGGATTTGTTCTTATTATGTCAAATGACCTCAGCACAGCATCATGGGTCTAAAAGGGGCAAGTTTCACCTTGGTAATATAGTAAAAGAGTCCATTCCATTTGGCAAACCAAAAATAAAGCCAAACTAGATATTATACCAAACCAGCCAAGCACAATCATATCACAAAGATCTAGACAGGGGGAGGTATCAGGACCAGCATCACACAAACAGGCAGCTCACACATGCATGCATGCATGCATATGTGCTGTCAACACCACAAGGCAACAACAATTAGAGGAAAAGCCAGAGCCGTAGTAGAGCTACTACTATAACCTCTTTTCACACACACAATTAGACCAACAGATCTTATGCTAGCCCAAGAACACCAGAAAGAACATCTCTTGTTCTTAGCAGTTCCATCTCAAGAAAACACAAATCACAAAGCCAACCACTGGATAACAACCACACATATTACTCCATCATCTCACCACATTTCTAGCTCTGGTTGCTAACTGGAGCCATCCTAGAGCTAGAATAAAGAAAAGACAAGATCCAGGAGCATGAGTAGAAGAAAAACAATAACAGATTCCATAGCCCAAGTCAGGAGCACAAGGAGGATGCCCAGATGCCAAGGAGAGTAGCAGCAGTAGATACCTCAGAAGAGGGAGGAAAGCATACACCAAATCAACTGGTGGTTGATCAAGATCACCACCAGCCCAGCAGCTACAACACCTCAACAAACCACAGGTTAACCACCAAAATCATACTATAGCACATGTTCTTATTAAACTGCACCATCAAGCTCAAGTAGAAATATAGCCGTGGTACCAACTCATCCACTTTCAACTTTCCTTCAACTAGAGTTTCATCTAGGAGGAGTGGTTAGGGTGATACTCTCAGGATTGAAAAGAAGTGCTTTGCCAAAATCATCATAGAGTTATTAAGAGCCATATAATAGCATATGTTCTTATTTTGATCAATGTCTTATCCTTTGCATCACAGGCCAGGTGTATGATCTTATCAAATAAAATCATCTAGATCACAACAGTTCAAGTAAACACCACTTATCACTATGCATACTCCAAAATGGAGGAACCATAGTGACAGTCTGATGCACAACAACTATTAGAGTGTATCCTCACACTAAATGGTCACTAAGATATTTTGGATAAATCATATTTATCATTTTCCTAGTAGAGGTCTCTAGGAATCAATTGTATACTTTGTTTAATATCAACAAGGATAGTAAGTCAAATCTGTTCTTATTAGATTTTGATAGGAGCAAATAGTAGTGGAAAGAATAGCCCTCAGATCTACATACACCTGGATGTAAGGATCATCACAGAGCACATAAGAGTCCAACCATAGCATCTGTTTCTCTATCATATGCTAGCCTCAGTTTTCACATCATTGGCAAGAAAATAATTCACCATATTGTTTCATCATTGCATCACCAGGTATATAATCTTATAAAGTAAAACCACTGACCATAGCAGATCATGCATACAAGGAAACCAATATGCACACTCCCATGGAGGCACCACAGTGGTAGCTAGTAAGCAAAAGCCTTGCTAAATGAAACAATCACATCAGCCCAAATAAAAGAAAATCATCTTCCTAGCCAAATCTAGGAATCATTTATTTAGTTATCCAGCAATTAAGTAGATAAAGAAATCTACTTTAACTCTTTTAATTCTTGCTTGCTCAAAATCATGTCTTTGCATGAGATGATCATTAGTAGATCATTCCAAAACATCTGCAAGCAAACTTATGCAGATCATTAACCATTGTGGTATTCACAACCTTTTCTGCAAATAATCAGAGAGGGAATTTCAAATCATTTCCCTAGTAAAGAATCCAGGAATCATATCTTACCAGTTTTCTATTATCCAGATGGCCAGAAACTAATCAAATCATCCTATTGAAATAAAAGTTTAGTAACTGGGATGAAATATCCCAATACAATAAGCCAAGATATTAGCCCAGGTTAAGGTAAACACAGCAACAAGTACATCATTTCTCTATCTGACATCACCATTTCATTTAGCCCCAAAGCTTGGGATGATTAAATCATCTAGATTTAAGCATCAGAGCTAGTACAACATTCTTAGTGGTTAAATACCAAACTTATAACCTGTGTATAACCTGAATCAACCTGAAACCGTCACTACAAACCACGGCAGAGATTTCTCAAATTTACATCTAAATCTATAGAGATCCCAAATCCATATCAGAAGAGTTCATCAGCACGAAGGCTGGTCACGGAGAGAAAGGGGTGGTAGAAGGAGCACCTACCTGAGGCGAGTCATAGCTCGCCGAAGAGGAAGCAGAGGCCACGAATGAAGCGGCACGGTGGAACGATGGGCACCAAGGCGCCTGCACTGCGCCGAGTCGTCCCAACAACATCTATAGCACGGCGGGGGGTCACGGCCAAGCAACAGCACCGCCGGGATCGACAGCGGTCCGGCCAGGGAGGAATTAGGGTTTCGTAGGGGCGAATACGGGGAAGGACGAGCGGCAATGGGGAGACAAAGACTAAAGGAGGAGAGCGAAAAGGGTCCTCTTGGTGGTGGCAAGGTCTTGAGTTGGCCGTGACCGGCAAGCGCACCGATCTTTGGCGGCATCGCAAGCGAGCAGAGAAAGAGGGGAGAGGTCAATGCGTGTATGCGGTTGAGAGGAGAGGAAGAGAGGGGTGCGCTGTGGTCTGGATGACCCAGGCCAACTTAGATGGGTCGGGCCAACTCATGTACCAACTCAAAACAACCCAAGTCAAATGAAATAAGAAATAAAATAAATAAATTACCAAAATAACCTTTAAACATTTCCGGCTATAGAAAATGATAGAAAAATCATAAAAATATATTTAATATATTAGAATTATCACAGAAATAATATCCACCTAAGAAAAATATAACTTTACCTATTTAAGTTAATAAAATGTAAATAAAGATTAAACACTATTAAATCTTAAGTGAAATTTCATTAAATAAGGAAAAAATCCTAAAAATAAATAAAAATAATTTTTGTGTATAAAAATAACTTTACTATTTTATAAAAATACTAACTTAGAGTTTTTACAAATAAAATGTAAATCAAATATTTAAGACACTTAATTTTTGAAGAATTTTATAAAAAAAGAAAGACTTAAAAATAAATAAAATTCATTTTTAAGATCTTTAATAAGTATATTCCACTAGAAAAACACCATGTATATTATTCAAAAACATTTTAAGATAAATAAAACTCATTACTTATTTTAATCAAATGAAATAACCACTTTTTTAATTCTTAAAATTATTTCTTAAGTAAGAAATAATCCCATTTTCTTATAAAACACTAAAACCTTTAAAGTTTGATTACTAAGTCTAAATCCATAATTAAAAAAAAACTTAAATATAACTATTAGCCTTTAAATATTTTTAAATCTTAAATTCAAAATTAAACTCCTTTTAAATAAATATTATATATCATTCATATATAAGGGGGTGAATAATATCCATTCCTCAACCACTCTTAAAACTGACTCTAAACTCAAATAAATTTATAAGATCATCTAATTATGCTTCCATTAAAAAATTGCATATTATTAAATTTATCTTTCACTTAAATTAAAAGGGATCATTCTTAATCATATTTGCCAAAACCCTAAAACTAGATACTATTCTAAAACTCATCATATCTTACAATTCACTTCTATTTTTATAGTTAACTTTGGTTTAAACCATCATAAACATCTCATTTGAAGTTTATTCATGTTTTAAAGTTAACTTTAGTCACTTGTATCATTAATTTAATTATGACAACTCAAAATCATTTGTAACCCTCACAGACCCTAATGTAAAACCTAATAAACCTTAAGACTAATTAACCTTAACTAATACTAGTTTCTTCAAATGTTATTCGTTTTGCCACTTCACACAAACAAGTCTATAATAGTTCCTTCAGCTCTTAAGAACTCAACTCAAGGACTTTTTATCCCAATCACCAGATAACAATTAATCATAATCACATTATTCTATTAGTATTTGTATATTTTGAATTGTTAACACTTAAGTTCCTGATCAATGTCATTGCTTATGAAACAAACTTAAAGATAAAACCAATCTTAAAGAAGATACCTAAGATCAACTCATTCAAAATACTAAGGGTTTCATTTGGGAATTATAAAATTGCATAGCGTTACTTATGCATAATGGCATCCTGCTTCTTTAAACATTAGTCCTTACCGGACCAATGATGCTGATTTCAGATATTGGATCCTCTATTATCTCGAAGACCGTGAGTGCATAATCTTGCAATCACAAAAGGCAAGTTCACACTTGCTCATGTCCTTTGATTATTTTCTGTAAAGTATTTTGCAAATCCAGTGTTGTCATCACCTGCATTTGAAAAAGATCATAAAACACTATTTTCATAATAATATGATTATAGGTTATTACCATGAGGTAATAATCTACTATGAAAGTTTCGGTGGTAAAGGAACATATTATCTAGGACTTAACAACCAATGTCACCAGTGATTCTTGCGCCGTATATTACGCGTTAACCATGAGATTTTGAATGGGACGGAGAAGTCAGCTGGATCGGCTCCCTTTCGCATGCATTGGACACTGTTCTAGGCATTTGTAAGTTGCAAATCGTGGGTATAGCCGTTTATACGGGGGAAGTCTACCGTGGATCTGGGCTTACAAAAGACAGATATCTAGTGTTAATGGTTGTTGTGTGTATCCAAGTAAGGTATAGCCGTTTTATACGGGGAAAAGTCTACCTTGGGTTTGGTCATCCAACAATTGTGGTGTATGCGGGGTCGTGGAGAAGGACAGTGATTGGCTTGGATCTTAGTCTGGGCCTCATACCAAGGAAGTGTGAACTAGCCTATAAATCGGATGTGCAACAAAGCTAAGATCTCTCATGGGTAAAGTAATGCACCTCTGCAGAGTGTAAGAACTGTAACTCGTTACTCTCTGTTCCGGGAAGGAGCTGCGAACGCTGCGGGAAAGGAACTCCATGAAAGTTCTGGTAAACCCATGAAGGCTGATGGACATAGCTTTTCAGAATAAAAGCAACCTTTGAAGAAATGTTTACGAAAACTTGCATTGCCTACGACCTATGGTCTATGGCTGTAGATAGTGCATCAAACACTTCACTTTAGTGAATTTGCTAAGTATTCTCTACTCAACGTATCTTCTTAACCCTTGCTAGATATCGGAGAAACCAATGACGTTTCCAGGAAATAAGTCACTTGAAGAGTTGAAGATATCTAAGGGAGATCAACAGAGTCGAAGACCTTACCAGAATCTATCAAAGACAAGCTGAAGCATAGTATAGAAATAAAACTCCTAGAATCTAGAACCTACTTCTGTAGAACAATACTATAGTAGTACTTTCAAGCCTTATACATATATTAATAGTAGTACTTCTAAAGTAACTCCGAGTGGATCTTTCTGGTTCTTCCTGTATAATATTCCTCACTATCCGAGGAAGCTCTCTGGATCTTTTGTAATATGCTCTATGTAATATAAAGTGTTATCTTAGCCCCGCGATGTTTCTGTTGTACCACTCTGAGGGATATAATGCGGATGGAACGGTGTTATATCAATGACTATAGTGTACTACACCATGTAGTGGTATGCTGGGTCACCGCACTCGCGGTCCTGGAGAAAGTAGAAAGTCTTCTTCACCTTCCCAAGCAGCTTCTTTGCCCAAGACGGCTGCCTCTAGAGAGAAGGAACACCAGCACTAGAGACACCAGGAGCAGAGGAGGGACCACCAGCTTCATCTCGAGCCTTCTGGAGTTTAGCTTCCCTTTCTTCTTGAGAACGAGGCTTTTGGTGTTTACTCACACGTAGCTTCTTCTCCTCATGAATGGTGATGTTGTCTTCAGGATAGCGAGTGCCAGTCGTCTCAAGCCACTTGTGATTGATGAGAATCTGAATATAGGGAGCATAGATGCATGAGCGCTTGTCAATAATAGCTTGCCACATCTCTGCGTAGATGAAGTGCATAACATCCATTGGCCTGTCAGTGTCACGGCGGAGATAAGTCTGATGCATGAGGTCAACCTGATAGGCATGAAACTAATCAAAGTTGGGAGAGATGGTGTTCAAGTACACCCTGCGCATGATGTCATAAACTGGCAACAGATGATTCACCTGACCAACAGTGCCCCACCCTTCAATGTAGAGAGGCTCCAGACCTCGTGATCGGTGACTTAGGCGGTATGAACACGCCAACCATTTGCCCCTTTTCCAGGCTGAAGGGGATAGCCAAGGAGCTCAGCAAACTCGGACCAAGTGGCGGTAAGAAACACTCCCCTAGTCATCCACTTCAACACACCTTCAGTAGAGGAGCTCATGTGAATAAACAGGGTAGTGTAAAACTGAGCAATAGCAACCTCATCAAAGTTCTGACGGTGCTCCATGAGGGGAATCAGCCCAAACCTCTGGCAAATATCAAGAGCCTCGCCAAAATATGCATGTTTCTCTTCCATGTGAGTCACATTGATGTACTTTTGAGGAGCAACCACAGACTTAGTCTTCGTTGCATAGATCTCAGCAAATATTTGTTCCCGACGGCAGTTGTGGAAGAGAGGATCCAAGCAAAGACGGTCACGAGGAATGAGGTAGGGATTCGTACGCCTGAATTCAGAGTAGGCCTTCTGAGTACATTTGGAGATTTTGGCCTTGGATTTGTTAGGCCCAGCAGCAGTGGCCTTCTAAGAGGCAAGAACAGGCCTCTTTCCTGCAGCAGCAGCACGACGAGCAGCAACCTTCTGACGGGTAGACTGAGTGGTTGGACGCACTACCTCAACATCTTCCTCATCGATCTCAGGAGGAATATCAGAGGAAGGTTTACAGACAGCTTGCCTTTGAGGGAACCACCTTGCCCTGAGAAGAAAGCGCAAGAATAGGGAGGGAATGTGGGGTAAGTTCACTAGTTCGGAAGAAGAAACAAAGAAATATATTAGAAAAATACAGTCAGGAAAAAATTTCACTGTTCCCAGAACTTCTGGTGAAAATGGTCCACCGGAAGTTCTGGTCGTGGCTCACCGGAAGTTCCGGTGAGACCACGAACTGGCGGTTCCAAGAAGAAGTTCACTAGATGTAGATCTATCAGCCACAAGTGCAAAAATTTCCAAGAATGTATTGGACCAATCTACTCTAGCATGATACCCTAGGCCTACCAAGATCTCCCAACAAGTTCTAGCCAAAGAACTAGCCTAGACACGGTGTGCCCTAACTCAAGCAATGGTGAGAGATCTAGATCTCCATTAATGGAGGGATTTGAGGCCAAATACCGGAGTCCATGGCGGGAGATCAAGGTGGGGAAGGTTCCCACGGAGCAGATATGTGGAGGGGTGGCTGGAGACGAAGGGGCCGGAGCACCTTCGCGGAGAAGACCTGACTGGCGGCTGCTCCAAATAGAAGACGGGTCTTGGGGGAAAAAGGAAGAAGATCCCGTTTTCCCCCAGGGCCCGCCTTATATAGGATAGAGAACACCACCGAAAGTTATGGTCAGGTACCGGAAGTTCCGGTGGACAGGAAGTTCCGGGTCAGGCTGAAAAAATTCCAGGCCAGCAGGTGGTTCAGACGAACAACGAGCTGACCGGAAGTTCCGGTGACGCCAGAAAGACCTTCTCAGGTTTGGAAGATAACAAGGAAGAACTTGTGCAGGGAATAGAGAGGGCTTGAGGAAAGGAAAGGCTTAGGATAGAGAGCTCAAACTGTGAAGAACCAAAGCCAACAAAAACCAAGAAAAACACAAAAAGGTCAAAGACACAAATAAAAACGGGTCGGTGGCCGAGGCCACCTTATATAAGAGTAAATGGCTTGACACCGCGAAGATATATCTTGGGTTCATTACCAACACTCATCATGAAGCTCAAATGGTCTCCTTTAGAGACTATAGAGTATGAAAACTTTAATGTGCGCATAATAGGGATATCGTTTGTTCATAAGAGGAACTACACTCCCCCTAAATCTATGCCTACATCCAAACAAGATACACATTGAGACATGGGTAGGTGTGCAAGGTACTCAAGCAACATTGCTCGAATCAATGATATTTAGCTCATGCCTTAACTCTCGGAACCTTGCTTCATCAAGAGGCTTCGTGAAAAGATCCGCAAGATTTGCCTTGGTGGGAACATACTCCAAAGAAATGTCTCCTATAGCAACATGGTCCCGAATGAAATGATGACGAATCTCAATGTGCTTAGTCCGGTTGTGTTGCACGGGATTGTGAGCAATGGCAATGGCACTCTCATTGTCACAAATAAGAGGCACCTTCTCAAAAGATAGTCCAAGATCCTTCAAAGTTTGCTTCATCCATAGCAATTGAGCACAACAGCTTGCGGCAGAGATGTACTCAGCTTCGGCAGTGGACATAGACACACAGTTTTGCTTCTTCGAGGACCAACAAACCAATGATCTTCCGATAAACTGACAAGCTCCGGAGGTTGACTTTCTTCCCACCTTGTAACCAGCCCAATCCGAGTCCGTGTAACCAATAAGATCAAAGCTGGCTCCCTTGGGGTACCACAACCCAAAGTTTGGGGTATGAACTAAATTTCGAAAGATTCTCTTGACCGCCACCATGTAGCTTTCCTTTGGTGCGGCTTGAAATCTTGCACACATACCCACACTCAACATAATATCCGGTCGGGATGCACAAAGGTAGAGAAAAGAACCAAACATAGAACAATAGAGTTTTTGATCCACCTCCTTACCCTTGGGATCGAGATCAAGATTAACCTTAGTTGGAATGGGAGTCTTGGCTCCTTTGACTTGATCAAACTTGAACTTCTTGACCTGTCTTGGATGTATTTGGCTTGGTTGATGAAAGTCCCTTTCCTCAATTACTTGACTTCAAACCCAAGGAAAAACTTCAACTCCCCCATCATGGACATCTCGAAGTGATCGGTCATGAGCTTGGAAAAATCCTCATTAAAAGTTTTGTATAGACCCAAAGATAATGTCATCAGCATAGATTTGGCATACGAACAAGTGGCCTCCAACTTTCTTAGTAAAAAGAGTGGGATCAATGAGGCCCACTTCGAAGCCACGGTCTAACAAGAGCTCCCTAAGGCAATCATACCATGCACGTGGGGCTTGCTTGAGACCATAGAGTGCCTTATTGAGCTTGTAGCCATGGTTCGGAAAAAGTGGATCCTCAAATCCCGGAGGTTGCTTGACGTATACCAACTCTTTCAAAGGACCATTAAGAAAAGCACTCTTAACATCCATTTGATGCAACTTAAGTTATGATGAGTAGCAAAAGCAATAAGCATATGAATGGATTCAAGGCGAGCAACGGGGGCATAAGTCTCACCGTAGTCGATGCCCTCAACTTGTGAGTATCCTTGGGCAACTAACCTTGCCTTGTTGCGCACGACAATTCCATTTGCATCACACTTGTTCTTGAAAACCCACTTGGTTCCAATGACGTTTTGAAAATCTTTGGGCCGCTCAACCAATATCCAAACATTGTTCCTCTTGAAGTTGTGAAGTTCTTTGTTCATATCATCAAGCAATCATCATCTTCAAGAGCTTCGAAGACTTTCTGTGGTTCCACAAGAGAGATAAAAGCATGGTGAGAGCAAAAGGAAGCTAGTTGCCTCCTAGTAGTGGAACCTTTATTGAAATCTCCATAAACATTATCAAGGATATGGCCATCTCGAACAAGCTTGGCGAGACGATAGGCTTGACGGCGGGCTTGTGCTTCAACACGAGATTCTTGAGCTACCACTTGGTCATTGCCACCAATTTAGCCTCCTCCTTGACTATAAGGACGGACACGAGGATCATCTTCATCAATTTCCACTTCGAGGGAGTCATCATTTGGAGTGGAGCCTTGAGAATCATTGACTTGATCTTGATCTTGACGAGCTTGACCTTGAGGAGAGTCGTGACCTTGAGGAGGAGCCCCATCTTGGGGAGGTTGATGAAGTTGATGAAGAGCTTGACCGTGGAAGGTGCCTTGAGAAGGAGCCCCATCGTGGGGAGGTTGATGTTGTTGATGAAGAGCTTGATCTTTGAAGCTTGGAGAGTCATGAGCATGGGAAGCTTCGGAAGAGCTTGAGGGAGCTTGTGCCAAAATAGTAGGTCCTTGAGGGGCAAGATGATCTTGTGAAAGTGAGGGCTCCACTTGAGTAGAGCCTTGTCCTTCTCCTTCGTCCACAAGGGGATCCTCAATGGGGAGGTGGAAACCCACACCCATTCTTCTTATGGCCTTAGGAGGAATTTCATCACTTGGATCACAAACACCATCTTGCCTAACAAGAGACTCATGGTTTTGATCAAACTTCACATTGCTCGTCTCTTCAACTCTTCCATTGGCTTTGTTGTAGACACTATAAGCATGGGACTGATTTGAGTAACCAACAAAAATTCCTTCTTGAGCCTTGGAATCAAACTTGGACAAACGAACTCCTTTCTTGAGAATGTAGCACTTGCAACCAAACACCCGAAAGTAGCTAACATTTGGCTTTTTCCCGGTGAGGAGTTCATAGGGGGTCTTGTTCTTTTTCTTGCAGAGATAAAGCCGGTTGGTTGCATGGCAAGCGGTGGAGATGGCCTCGGCCCAAAAGTTGTATGGAGACTTGAACTCAGCTAGCATAGATCGAGCCGCATCCATCAAAGTGCGATTCTTCCTTTTGGCAAATCCATTTTGTTGAGGGGTATAGGGAGTGGAGTATTGATGCTTGATTCCTTAATCACTAAGAAACTCATCCAAGGTATAGTTTTTGAACTCGATGCCATTGTCACTTCGAATTGAGAGAATAGTTGCATTGTGCTTCCGTTGAACCTCATTAGCAAAATCGATGACGGTTTGTTGAGTCTCACTCTTGTACTTTAAAAAGAACACCCAAGTGTATCTTGAGAAATCATCCACAATAACCAAGCAATACTTCTTGCCTCCAAGGCTATCATGAGAGGATGGACCAAAAAGGTCCATATGCAAGAGATTCAAACACCTCTCGATGGTGATTTGATTGAGTGCTTTGTGAGGATTTTCATGCATCTTCCCTTCAATACAAGCCCTGCAAACATGATCTTTGGCAAAAGAAACATCGTTAATTCCAAGGATGTGGCCCTCGGAGTGAAGTCTTTGCAAAGTTCTCATGTTAACATGGGCTAGACGGCGATGCCACAACCAGCCCTTGTCGGCTTTAGCATAGAGATATAGAGCATGAGGAGTAGTGGTCCCTGAAAAGTCCACCACATACAAGTCATGCTCTACATACCCTACAAAAGCCACCTTGAGAGACTTGCTCCACATGAGGACCACAGAATGAGCATTAAAGAACGAAGAAAGACCCATAAGAGCAAGAGCACGAACTGAGAGTAAATTGTAACCAAGAGTTTTGACAAGCATGACGTCAACCAAAGATACATCCGGGGTTACCACCACCTTGCCAAAACCCAAAACCCAAAACCTGAGAGCTTGTTTTATCACCGTATGAGACCATGGTGTTGGAAATATTTGGCCTCATCTCCGTCATGATAGACTTGCTTCCGGTCATATGACTCGTGGCACCACTATCAAGCACCCATTTCGATCCACCGGAAGCATAGTCCTCGGTGGCCTTGGCCATGAAGCACTTTTGGTTGGAGGAGATGACATTTTCATTTGGCGAGTCGAAGAGGGATAGAAGTGGAGTTGAGGTAGTGGCAATAGCAACAAATCTCACAATCTCTCCACCATGAACTTCATCATCATCTTCATCCGTGCCCGAAAGGTATTCTTCATGGACCACTATTGCTCGTTCCTTGTTGGCGACGTTCTTGATGGCGTAGTTCTTGTTCAAGGGATGAGGAGGTATTGACTTGATATTGCGAATGAGACGACCACCATTGTCTTCACGGTTCTCAAAGGGACACTTGGCCACGAAGTGACTCTTGTCGTTGCAATTGTAGCACGACCTTGCCTTGGGAGACTTGTTGGGTGAGTTGAATCTTGAGTTGTCCCTTGATCTTGACTTGAACCCGGACTTGTTCCAAAGGCCCTTGAAGCAAGAGCAAGATGTTCGTTGAAGGAACACTTGAGATCCTCTTGAGACCACTCACTTGATGTATCCTCATCATCAACTTTAATAGCCTTGGCCTTCAAAGCAAGATTCACTTTGGTTGACCCAATGGCCCTAGCACGAGCGGACTCCGCATTCTTATTGGCAATAGTCATGGAAATTACTTCGCTCAAGACTTCTTGGGAGGTCATTAGGTGAAAGTTGGTTCTTCCCTTGATAGAGTTGAGCTTTTGTTCTTCAAACGGAAGGAGAGCTTGAATGAACTTCCTCTTCATAAACTTGTCGTCAACATAGGTGGCCCCAAGGTCCCTCATAGTGGAACAAAGGACTTTTAAGTGCCTATACATGTCTTCGGGGGTCTCATCATCTTGCATTGCGAAACCATCGCACTCGTTATTGATTTCATCAAACTTGGAGCTTTGGATGCTTGCATTCCCAAAAAAGAGCTCGGTGAGTTGATCCCAAGATCCCTTGGCGGTGTCGAATTGGCGAACGTGAGCAAAGTCCTTTGGAGTCAAAGACTTTTGAATCATCCCCAAAGCTGTGGCATTGAGTTGCTTGTCCACCACTTCACCTCGTGTCAACTTCTTTGGGTCATATGGATAGAATCCATCCTCCACAATCCTCATTAACTCAATAGAAGATCTGGAAATATGTGAGCGCATTAGATATTGCCAATTGGAGAAATTTGAAGTATCTAGCATGGGTGGTGCTCCTTGAGGAATGATGTGTGGCATGGGAATGGGTGGATCCGGAGTGTACTTAGGCGGTGGGGGCACCGCCGAGTAGTCCTTTCCTCCATTTTCCTCTTTGGAAGTTGGGTTCTCGGGCTCCTCGGTGTTCTCACTTGGAACCTTGGTAGAGGTTTGAGCAACAAAACCAAGTCCCAAGCGAGTGGTGACGGCCGCGGGAGTCACCCCGGGGGCGGTCACCGTAACGGTGGGAGGAAGCTCGGTGGTTTGGGGTGTGTCAAGAGCAACCATGGGGTTTGGCTTGAGGGACTGCAAGATAGTCATCATTTCCTCGAACTTGGACATCATGGATGACTCCAATTGCTTGAGGTCATCCATAGTGGCCAAGTTCTTGGCGTTTTCGGTTTCACTACCCCCATCGTCGGCCATAGTCTCTTAGGCGGTAAAGCCCGAAATAAGAGCCTTGGCTCTGTTACCAATTGAAAGTACCGACTTGATACGACTAGAGGGGGGTGAATAGGCGTCTACCCAATTTTAATTCGTTTCTCACTTTTAGGCTCAACGAGAAGGAAAGTTATCTAGATGTGCAACTAAGTGAACAACCTAAATGCAAGATAACTTACAATAACCACAAGAACGATAAATAGCAAGAAGTAAAGGAAGGGAACGAAGTAACCGGAGCGGGGACACGGAGATATAATTCTCGCAGTTCACTCCCAAGGAGCTACGTCTATGTTGGAGAGGTGTCGGGGCCACACAAGGTCACCCGAGCGCCACAAAGGCCTCACCTTCTTCTCCGGTGAGCTCCCCCACAAAGGAGGCCTCACAATCCACTAACCGGTGACCTTGAAGGCGCCAACCGAAACCTTTACACCAAGGTTGAGGGGGAAGCTCCACAACTCAATTGGAGGCCCTCAACGACACCTCTAAGCTTCACAACACAAGCCTTAGCTCCGAGGAGGCCCTACGTCGTCTAGGGTTTCAAGAAACCCAAGAGCAACAAGATCCACAAAGGATGGGTGGGGGAAATCAAATCTTCTTTGGTGGAAGTGTAGATCTAGGTCACCTTCCTCACCTCTCAAAAGATCAAGTCATTTGAGTGGCTAGAGAGAGAGATCTAGTAAGGTGAAGCTCAAGCATTAATGGAGGAGAGAGAAAAAAATCGAAGTCGGTGGGAGGAAGAAGAGGGGCGCTTTAAATAGGCCCCCTCCGCACTGAACCGTTACAGCCCCCGCGACCTCACCAGAAATTCTGTTGAGAGGCCGGAAGTTCTGCCCAGCACGGCTCCAACGGTCATCAGACCATTGACGCCCGCTCCAAAAGCTCGACCGGAAGTTTCGGCGAACTTCTGATGCAAGTTCTGGCCCAAGTTCCGGCAAATAGAACAATTCAAACAGAAGGTTACTAACCCTTCAAATGGAACTTGGAGCGGAACTAGGCGGAACTTCGGTCGCAAACCAAGTCGACCGAAAGTTCCGTGGTTCGGAAGTTCCGCTCAGGAACTTTCTGGCAGGACAAGTTCCGATTCAAGTTCTGGCCCAAGTTCCGGCAAATAGAATACTTCAAACAGAAGGTTACTGATCCTTCAGCTGAACTTGGAGAGGAACTAGGATCGGAACAAAGCTCAAATCATCCCCCAAAAAAATCATGAGCGGAACTTCCGGCGCCAGGCCGGAAGTTCCGGTGAGACAAAGAAGGCTTCAACAGATCAGCAGCACACTCTCTCACGAAATAGTAGGATGGCTGTGGCGGTGCATATAGGTTTGTGCAAGAATAAGTGATTTCCCACAGCCTTCCGAGATGGACCCCCTCTTAATAGTACGGCGGCCTAAAACAACAAAAGGAGAGAAACTAGAAGAAAACTAAAGGCCACCGTCTTCATGATATCTCAAGAGAGCATCCACACAATTTTAAGGAACCATCAACAGCGTTTTTCCTGAAACTCAAGCGCACAATTAAATCACAAATAGGATTGTCATTAACACCAAAAACAGCATGGGAAGATATAGTCCTTTCAACTGTGGACAGGTTCGGTTCTGTGGTGCTGGAGTTTCTTATGTGTGATTCAAACAAGGAAGCATCGGTAATTAACGGACTTGGAATAACTGAAACAATTGTTGTAGGATGTTGGTACATTTGGTGGCAAAGAAGAGAGATTTTAAATGGTTCATAGGTGGCGACAGTGGCAAACTCATCTTTTGCTATTAATGCTCTAACATCTAATTTTGGTGCAACTACCAAATCATCGAAGCTAAAGGAAATTACTTGGGTGAAGCCGGAGAGTGGAACAGTTAATATGAATATTGATGCATCATTTCTTGTAGATGGATCGGGTGCCGCGGGTGTGGTACTTCGAAACTCTCGTGGAGAAGCATTAGCAGGGATGGCTTGCCCAATGGAAAACATTAGTGATTCTACTTCGGCTGAAGCAATGGCTCTCTTGAAGGGTTTAGAACTTCTGGAGAAACTGGGGTGTGAAAATGTGACTATTGAGTCGGATTCTCTTGAACTCATCCAAGCTTGCAATGGAATTGATAAAATTTGGAGTCCTTATGCTGCAATCATGGCTGAATGTTTTTTAAAAGTTAGATTCATGAAGGAGATATTCTTAAAACATTGTCCAAGGGAGGCTAATAAAGTGGCCCATAATTTAGCTAGGTTTTCTTATGAACAAAAGTCTACGGTAAATCTATTCTCGGACCGGTCTGAGAAAAACCAAACCTGACGGGTGTGCACCCGCGTGATTCTCTTTTCTTCTTTCTAATTCTATGCATGCACTAAAACCGAAATTGCTGACATTATCAGCAGCATTTAATACAGAAATCCATATATTCAAAAAACTTTATAGCTCAAACCATTTGTCTGATTTAGAATCCGTTTTCATCGTTGGGTTAGTCGCGACGAGATCTTCGAAATTAGATCTCATGTTGATATGTTTCGATAAAAAAAATCAACCAAAAGGTTATCCATCCCTAACACGTGAGTTATCCTTGTTATGATATGTAAGTTATCCACCTATAACATATAAGTTATCCATCATATAAATGGGTTGGATCGATGCATTCTCGCATTTGTTATGCGAGTACTTTTTGTATTGTTTTCCTCATGAAACCTTTGTTGACCCATGTATTTTAGTCTAGTTCATTAAATATGAGCTATGAGCTAGTTTAGTTGAGACGCGATAGTCTAGGTAGTATTAGCGTACCTCAATGCGTTAGCATCGACGAACGAGTAAGACTCGGTACTATAACACATTTCATCACTCGTACACGGCGGTAGCGGCGACGGACGATGAAGTCGAGTCGTTAGCCTACTGATTGCGCACTATGTTTGTTCATTATAATTTTTGATGGTGGGTATGTTATAATTGCGACAAGAAGATAACGAAGAACAGAAACGAAAAACATAGCATGGGGACACATATTTAACGTGGAAAAACCTCTCCAACAAAGAGAGGAAAAAACCACGGCGCCACCAACAAAACTTCATCAGACGAGGAGTGTTTATAAACGCCGGGGATTTCACAGATGCAACTCATCCCAACCGGCGGCTTATAAAGGGTTTATATATCAGTGGAAACCTAGATCTTCGACGATCCGGGCCTCGCTTCACTCGTCAGAAGTTGGCCTATACTTTGTAGAATTTGGATCAACATATAACAGGGTGGACCATAAGATCACATTTCTTATATCGTATGCAAAAAAGGTTAAATTTAGTTCCTTTAATGAAATTATGTTTGATGTTTTTCGCGGTGGTCTTTCGAGATTGAGTAGTCCGTACGCTACGAGCGGCAACGAGCAACAAGGCTGAGCCGTTAAAATAACATTTTATATTATGTTCATAAGTAAATTTTTATAGTGGTGGATAACTCACATGTTATTGCGTGGATAACTTACATACTGAAGTCTGGATAACTCTCGTGTTACCGACGGATAACTTACGGATAAATAAGAAAGTTATCCATCCATAACACGTGACTGTGGATAAATTTTATAGTAGTGGATAACTTATATGTTATTGGGTGGATAACTTACATGCTGAAGCCCGGATAACTCCCGTGTTACGGGTGGATAACTTTTGGTTCAAAAACAAAGTTGTCAGAACATACCAATATGGGATCTAGTTTCGACGATCTCGTCACGACTAGCCTAACCGTGAAAACGGATCTTAATTCGGACAAACTGTTTGACCTAGAAAACATTTAAATTTTTTGTTTTGAATTCAGCTCGCTAATTGATTTTTTTCGTGTAGTGTTGTTTCCTGATTAGGAGAATACGCGTGAAGGAAATTTGGAAGGTCTCGTCCCGCGCGTGTTGCTTGGGTCATAATGTCCGCCCAATTTTGCAATTCATAGGACGGTTGCCAAGTAGTAAAGTCCAAAGTCTACTATGTATTGGGACGATGATCCCCTAGTTTCCTCCTTAGCTCTATCTTCAATGATGTAACAATTGTTTGATTTGAAGGCTGCAAGTCTAGACGCACTCTTTTTCCTTATCAGGATACTAAGGGGACTGAAAGATTTTAATGAGACGATTTATAGACCTAATATATTATGATTTTAAAAAAAAATAATCATATAAGTTAGGACCTGTATGAAACAAGCTTTAACCGTACTGTGTCAGACACTTGTTATGTATCGGAGAGAATATTGTTTTGACTGATGTAATTTTGCGAACACGGTAGTTTCTAGGAGTGTCCAGAACAAGAAGACGCAAGAAGACGCAGATGACCTATGCATTCTTTCGAAGGGAACCAAGCGAGGACGATGATAAACAAGAAGAGGTAAATTATTCGAGAATCAGAACTGGAAGTAGTAGATGAGGACGGTACATTTTGCATAAACTAGGTACAGTTGGGATTGGTGTGCAAGGCACGGATCCCTGCTTGCATAGTCCTCAGCATTCAGCAAGTCTAGCCCCCACTTGCTTCTGAGCGTTTCCCCCTAATTCTAGCACTACAAATCTTGTTGCACATACCCGCCATGCCCTGTCGGTTGCGCAGCAACAGCGGCTACTGGGCTACAATATTTGTTTCAGAATCACACACAAATTACTCCGTTTTCTGTAGCTTCGGATTCGCTGAAATGCTCATAAACAAATTTAACCCTTGTCCTCGCAAAAAAAAAATAACCCTTGCTGATCTTTGGTAAATAATGCAAGATCAGTGACAAAAAACCAATTCCATTTCTCTCTGGCAAAAGAGATCAGCTCACACAAATATACATCAAGAATACACTTGTGACAGCAGGATTGCCAACATCAGCAACAAATAACTTGATTATTAATTAAAGAAGGTAGACCAAACAATCACCCAAACCATAGAGCTCCTACCACGAGGATGGACCATATTCTCAAACCATAGAGCTCCTACCACGAGGATGGACCATATTCTCAAACAACCAGAGGTGGGCTACTGCATGTTGTACGCCGGCTACTTCGCCGACCAGCCACTCCATGAAGAGGACGTGTTTCGCCGCCGTTTCAGGATGAGCCGGAAGCTCTTCCTCAAGATCGTGCATGCCATCCGGGAGTTCGACCCATATTTCCTTTGCAAGAAGGACTGCACCGGTTTGGTTGGGTTTTCCTCGCTTCAGAAGTGCACCGTGGCGATGAGGTTGCTTGCATATGGAGCGCCGGTTGACAGTGCTGATGACTATCTCCGCATCGCCGAGTCCGCCGCCCTTGATTGCTTGTACAGGTTCTGCAGGGCAGTGATTGAAGTGTTCGGGGAACATTACTTGAGATCACCCACTGTCGAAGACACTGCTCGGATCCTCGCAGTCAATGAAAGTAGAGGATTTCCTGGTATGCTTGGAAGCACAGATTGCATGCATTGGGAGTGGAAGAACTGTCCATTTGAACGGCAAGGAATGTACAAAGGCCACAAAGGAGGATGCACTGTGATAATTGAGGCAGTTGCTACACATGATCTTTGGATCTGGCACTCCTTCTTTAGCATGGCAGGATCGAACAACGACATTAACGTCCTCGACTGTCTTTTCCAAGCTTGTTGAGGGTCATGCCCCCTGTGGAATTTGAGATCAGTGGACACCACTACAACAAGGGATACTATCTAGCAGATGACATCTATCCAAGATGGCCAACATTTGTGAAGACTATCTCAAGCCCAATGCTCCCCAAGCATTCTCACTTTGCCAAGGAACAGAAAGCTTGCAGGAAGGACGTGGAGCGGACATTTGGTGTGCTCCAGCAGAGGTTTGCAGTTGTCCGGTTCCCTGCTATGACCTGGTCGAAAGATCAGATGTGGGAAGTGACGAACTGTTGTGTGACCTTGCACAACATGATCATTGATGATGAGAGGAAGGATCCAGTGAGTTTGCTCGAAGAGGACGAGCCATACTACAGACAGGGTCCTCTTGCCGAGCCTGATCACAGGTGCCTCCAACATGGGCTGCATTCATCGTAATGCGTCAGGAGATCCGAGATCCGACGATGCATCAACAGCTGCAGGATGATCTTGTCGAGCACCTATGGATACGCAGGGGCAACACGACGTAGATGTCGAGCATAAACTGGCCGAACTTGGCCGAAATATGTTGTACTTTTATTGCAGGGCGAACTATGTTTACATTTACGCGAACTTTGGTCTTAAAATGTTCTATGACGAACTATGCCGAAATCTAGACGAAATTGAGCCGAATTTGAGCGGAAACGGGCGACCCGAAACTCGGTATGGGTACGCGAAACTAACTAGGCGTGCCAAAACTTTTGCCCGCCAAAGTTTGTCCGGATTCCCTGGTTCGCCAACGAGTGGAGATGCTCTAAAGTCCAAAGTCTACTGTGTATTGGGACGATGATCCCCCTAGTTTCCTCCTAGCTCTATCATCAATAATGTAACAATTGTTTGATTTGAAGGCTGCAAGTTTTAGACGCACTCTTTTTCCTTACAAATGTAAAGATTTTAATGAGACGGCTTGTAGACCTAATATATTATGATTTTAAAAAAATTATGTAAGTTAGGACCTGTATGAAACAAGCTTTAACCGTACTGTGTCAGACACTTGTTATGTATCGGAGAGAGTATTGTTTTGACTGATGTAATTTTGCGAACGCGGTAATTTCTAGGAGTGCCCGGAACAAGAAGACGCAGATGACCTATGCATTCTTTCGAAGGGAACCAAGCTAGGACGATGATAAACAAGAAGAGGTAAATTATTCGAGAATCAGAACTGGAAGTAGTAGATGAGGGCGGTACATTTTGCTTAAACTAGGTGCAGTTGGGATTGGTGTGCAAGGCACGGATCCCTGCTTGCATAGTCCTCAGCATTCAGCAAGTCTAGCCCCCACTTGCTTCTGATCGTTTCCCCCTAATGCACATACCCGCCATGCCCTGTCGGGTGCGCAGCAACAGCGGCTACTGGGCTACAATATTTGTTTCAGAATCACACACAAATTACTCCGTTTTCTGTAGCTTCGGATTCGCTGAAATGCTCATAAACAAATTTAACCCTTGTCCTCGCAAAAAAAAAATTAACCCTTGCATTTCCTCTCCGTTAGACATGAACACTAGCTGATCTTTGGTAAATAATGCAAGATCAGTGACAAAAAAACAATTCCATTTCTCTCTGGCAAAAGAGATCTGCTCACACAAATATACATCAGGAATACACTTGTGACAGCAGGATTGCCAACATCGGCAACAAAGAACTTGATTATTAATTAAAGAAAGTAGACCAAACAATCACCCAAAGCATAGAGCTCCTACCACGAGGATGGACCATATTCTCAAACTTATTGAATCCCTAAATACTTAGTCTGGCTGCAGAGAGCCCTGCCACAAGAAATTGCTCACATGTTTTCTGTTGCTAACCTTTAGGCAAGTTCATAGAGGAGTTCAAACACCACCACTTGGTACACACAGAGGTTTAAAGCCAATCTCACAAGCGAGATGCACAAAACAACGATATAAAAAAAAATACACACCGTCTCACTAGGTCTTCACTCTGTTAACAGCTAGGTTCACAGGATTACTCGATGAACACACAAAAAGAAGAGAAGACAAAGCACGGGACATGATCTACGGCAAAAACGGTAAAGCAACCTTCCAGCCAAACATCATATCAGAGCACCAGCGGATCCCTAGCACCAACAAATAGCCAGACCACATTTTATTTCGGGGACATGTGCCAGCCCACGAAGAACACCATGTCAGTAATCATCGTCGGAATCAGAATCCTTCATCAACATGCGCATACCCTTGAGGAACATGCGATCTTCTGCATTGAGCTCAGACTCATAGACACCGTCGAGGTAGCGGAAAGGATCGCAGTAGTCATCATAGTCATCTGATTCCAGGATGTAGTCAGGCGCATAGGCATAATCCTCACTGTCGGACTCGACACCGAGTGACCAGAGAGGGCCCTTGAAATGAAGATCATAGCCATCCATTGGATCATTGGGAAGCTTTAGTGTCTTAATCGCACCACATTTTGCACGCAAGGCTTTGTCCATGGAGATGTTGAAGCAATGGCGGATGTCAAGGGACTCCAAATGGGGGCAGTTGTCAAGGATGGCTGTCAGTCCCTTGTTGGTGAAGTCTTGGCCAAAAAGCTGCAGGGAGCGCAACCCGTGCATAGATGCAATCCCCAGAGCATTATCATCCCTGTTATACCTAAACTCACTATCATCATCCTCAGTGCCCGTGTCATCGCCGAGATTGCAGAAACGGTAAGCATTGAATTTCAAGTGCTTCAGCTCTGGGCATGCTTTGCCAACCTCCTCAAACACTTGCTTCCCACCTATATTTGTGAAGAGTGAAATCTCGAGCTCCTCGAGCAGAGGAAACTTCTTTATCTCCTCTTCGAATTCCATGATATCCTGACAAGCAATGAGGCTCAGACTCTTTAGAGATGGTGCCCTGCAAAGATAGCATTTGTCCATTAGTAACCAACAAATACGACCTCAAAAAAGAAATGCTGATGTATACTGCACAAGTTGTAACCAGCACAGATACTTGCCCCCATGAAGTTGCAACTATGTGCTATCATAGTCCTACGAAAGAGCACTTATGGGTGACCATGGTAAGGTTAAAAGATTAACCAATAAATACACCGTTAAAAGGAAATGCAGACATATTATGCGTCAACTATGAACAGTTACCATCTTTTGTCCTGATGTGGAAGAGCATTCAAATATGACTGTAACAGGGGTTATGTCATTTCAGAGGATAGTCATTGATAATGACCAGATTTTACTGTAATATGGCATAAGTCATTTTAGAGGATAATCACTGATAATGACCAGATATGACTATAATAGGGCTTATTAAATGACTTGAAAGGATTTACTCGCAGTGACCAGGCCATCATCTGGAATGAGTATAGTGGTACCAAATTCACTTATTAATTTTTGGCATGCAGAACATTTAGGTGAACTCACCTGGTTAGAGAATAAAGTTAGAAGATACGGCAGCAGCACTGATACTATATTTTGCACATAAACTCAGTAAGTTTGTTTCACTTCATTACTATAAAGTAATATGGGATTATCACCAGATCCAATGTTCATGCTTTCATGCTCTCCCTGTTCCTCCATTTACATGTCAAAAAAGGTTCATCCATTTAAATCAAGGGGAGCATTGCTTTGTGCTAAATTTGCAATGGAACTTATGAATTTTCTAGTCCAAAGATCACCCGAAGGAAACCTCACATAGTTCTGCAAGCTGATAACACCTTAAAGTTCCTTCCTTAGATAATTTTCAGGAAATCACACTTTTTGCAAGGTACAGTTCACTACTTTGTGAAGACAAGTCACACAACCACCTAATGTTCGCTAAATGCCAGGCTGGGAAAAATTCAGGGGAGTTACACTATAACATGAATATATTCAAGAGTTACGGAGAGAATTACTATGTTCCCTCTGAGGAAAACTATGGCTAAAATATCAATATAAAGAACACAACAATGAGGCCATAAGAAGATGACACCTTCTATTGTTAAAACAAAGTAACTAGGATGAACAACACCTATTATCCAATCCTATGTAAGCTAACAATTATATGTATATTGTACTAAAGTTGGAATCGAAGAACATTTCATTACGTACTACCAGTCTACCATCAGAAAAAAAAGCATTGGGTGTCATTAATAGCATGAATGTCTCTGCTATCGTTGTAACCATCTGCAAGCTTCACCCAAATCATGGTGAAAAGAAGCATTGAGCCCATAAATTGGTCGCAAATTCTACTACATTGATAACGCTACACATATATACTCCTATATAAAAACGGAAGCAGCATTTCAGGTTGAACAAAATAAATCAGACTGAAATTTAAGAGGTTTCCCCACATATAAACTCAGTAAGTTTGTTCCACTTCATTACTATAAAGTAATATGGGATTATCACCAGATCCAATGTTCAAGGTTTCCATGCTCTCCCAGTTCCTCCATTTACTTGTCAAAAAAAAGTTCCTCCATATAAAATCAAGGGGAGCATTGCTTTGTGCTAAATTTGCAAGGGAACTTATGAATTTTCTAGACCAAAGATCACCTGAAGGAAACCTCACATAGTTCTGCAAACTGATATAAAACCTTAAGTTCCTTCCTTAGCTAATTTTCAGGAAATCGTACTTTTTGCAAGGTACAGTTCACTACTTTGTGAAGACAAGTCACACAATCACCTAATGTTTGCTAAATGCCAGGCTGGGGAAATTTCAGGGGAGTTACACTATAACATGAATATATTCCAGAGTTACGCAGGATTACTTTCTTCCCTCTGAGGAAACTGTGACTAAAATATCAATATAAAGAACACAACAATGATACCAGAAGAAGAGGACACCTTTCTATTTTAAAACGAAGTAACTAGGATGAACCACGCCTATTATCCAATCCTATGTAAACTAACAATTATCAGTAGTATTGTACTGAAGTTGGAATCGAAGAACATTTCATTATGCACTACCAGTCTACCATCAGAAAAAGCATTAGGTGTCTCTGCTATTGTTGTAACCATCTGCAAGCTTCACCCAAATCATGATGAAAAGAAGCATCCAGCGCATAAATTGGTTGCAAATTCTACTACATTGGTTAAAGCTACATATATATTACAACGGAAGCAGCATTTCGGGTTGAACAAAACAAATCAGACTGAAATTAAGAGGAACGGAATCTCACTGATCGCCGAGGAAGTGGAGCACGTCGTCGTCGGCAGCGTATTCGGCCCAGAACGCCTCGCATTGCCCCTGTGCACGCCGGATGGCGACCTGCGCCATCTTGTAGAGGTTCACCTGGCGATCGAGGTCGGCGTGTCCGCGCATGTCGATGCGGCGCCACAGAGCAGGGTGGTCGCGCGCGGCGCTGCGCCAGGAGCGGCACACGTGCCCCGCCCCCATGAGGATGTCGATGTGGTCGAGCTTCCGCAGGATGCACGAGATCGCGTCCAGCGGCAGTGCCGCCCAGTCCCTCGCCTCCCCGTCGCGGTTCGCGTCCAGCGGCAGGGCCGCCGAGTCCCCTGCCTCCCCGTTGGGGCCGCGGAGGCTGGGACGACGCTGGCGGCGGCGAGACGTGGAGGAGGAGGAGGAAGCTGGCAGCACCCCGGGGCGGGGCTGGGTCTCGGGAGGGGTAGGGATAGGAGGCGCGAGGGGCTGCCGCGGGAGGACGCCGTCACGAGGCACTGCGGGGTGGGACCGGGTCTCGGGAGGGATGGGGTTGGGAGGAGCGAGGGGCTGCCGCGGGGCGCCGCCGTCACGAGGCACTGTGGATTGGGACCGGGGCTCGGCCGGAGTAGGGTTTGGAGGAGCGAGAGGCTGCCGCGAGGCGCCGCCAAGGTCGCGCACGGTGGCGGGCGGCGCGACACGAGGCACCCATACCGCGCGCCCCGCCGGCTCCGGACGATACACCGTGGGATTCGGAGGAGGGGGGCCCTGCCGCGGGGCGCCGCCAACGTCGCGCACGGTGGCGGGAGGCGCGTTACGAGGCACCCATACCGCGCGCCCCACCGCCTCCGGACGAGGCACCGCGGGGTTGGGAGGAGCGGGGCGCTGCCGCGGAAGGTCGCGTACGGTGGCGGGCGGCGCGTCACGAGGCACCCATACCGCGCGCCCCGCCACCTCCGGACGCGGCGCCGACCACGCAGGCGCGTTGCGGCGGCGGCGGGGGGCGGAGGAGCTGTACATCGCGTTGGGGTTTGGGAGGAGAGAAGGGTTTAGGCTTGGAGGGTACGGTGATGGTGGCGAGGGAAATGAATTTGCGGGGAGAGATGGCCAATCGCTACAGAAAAGGACCCGTCTCGAAGGTTAAGACGCGTATCATTCTCCTTATGACGACGCGTGGTTTACGGCGTATCCTCGACGTCCGGCTGATAAACGCGCGGAGCTGGCGCTGGAGTCGTGGGGCAGGGCGCTATTCGGCCCTTTATTGCGAGTAAAATTCCATTTTAATCTGGAAAGTGGACTCCCGAGATTATGATCTCTTCATTTTATACAATTTAAATATTATACTCTATTTCTCTTAAAATAGATATCGAAAATTTATCTAAATTTAAATTATTTAGGTACAAGATATACTTAAATTTAGAAAAAAAATAAGACGAACTGAGAGAGCATTTATAATTTTTTAATAAAATATAAAAATAATTATAGGCCTAGCCATATCTCTATCTCTACGAATTAAAAGAAGACGGATACGTCTCCCGTTTCGTTGAGCGTTCTTCAGGCAAGGGATACACGTGTTTTCATGTATCTCTTATGTGATCACCGCGACACTGCCTTCATCGTGCAAATCCGGCCTTCACCCCATGGATCCAGCTATCACTGCTAGACCGTCGTCTCTGTCCTCCATCACGCATCTCGGAGGCATGGGGGCCCAACGCCTTCTCTAGATTGCGAGCAAGAGCAACAGTCAGGTCGCCCTCGACACCTCCTCCAGCGCCTTCTCATACCACCCATCCCCCAAATCTCCCGCATACAGTCGACTGTGCGCTTTCGTCCTAGGTGTAATCCGTGTTGCATCTACTGTTGTTTCCCAAACCACAGTAGAGAAAGATGCAAATGGTTCAAAAAAGATATTCCACCACGGTTCAAAGAAGACATTCCACCAACCTAATGCATCTGAGGAGAATGTGTCCATTAGAAACCGAACTCATAATAGTGTTTAGATGATAATTCTATTTTACATACTTATTTGACTTTTAGGAGCAAAACATACAAACAACAATTGTCTCTTTATTAGGAGAAAAACTATGTTCTTAACAATGATACTGGTCACCCATATGAAGATATACTTATCAACAACTTGGTTCGGTAGGTAAACTATTAATTACCTACTTCTCTGAATTACCATTATTTCTATATCTATGAATTTCATTTATACTACATTGCATTTGCAGAGGCTAGTGTAGAGGAAGTTCAAGGCAAGACCATTCAATAATCTACCTTCATCACAACTGTACAAGGCTTGGTCAACCCAAGAGATCCTACTTAGCCTACTCGTAGCAATAATAGACAAGGTGAACTGGTTCAAAAGTTACTACAAATGCAACAAGATAAGAACAAGGAAAATGAAGATATAAAGTCGGTTATACTTGAAGCAAAATATCAATATGAGGTAAAGAAAGTAGAGGAGGCTTCTAGGAAGAAGGTGAAGCAAGAAAAGAGGAAGGCTGAGCAAGCACAAGCCAAAGCCAACGAGGCTACAGAGAAAAGATAAAAGTGAGAAGAAAAAGTCAAGATGATGAGCCGAAGAAAGAAAGCTAAAGAAAAGACTAATAAAATCATATCATAAGTAGGAAACGGGGTAGAAGAAAAGAGACTTGTAGATGAAATATGAGAGGCACATAGACAAACACGAAGAGCCGCTCAAAAGTAAGAAAATAGAACTCAAATGGAAGCACACAAATCTCAAATGACATGCAATGGTTTAGGTGATCATGACATTCTTGTTGTCCAAGATGCTCATGTTGTTGTTTTCCCTCAAAATTCCAAAAGGTTAACATGTTCGATGAGTTCAGATGTCTAGGAAACCTATGCAAAATTTGAGTACTTTTAATCATGTGGCAAAAATGTCCTTAGGGTGTCTTAGGAAATCTTGTAATTTTTAGATCATTGTGGTGTGTGCAATACTACACTTCAAAATGCCAGGTTATATGTTGACTTTCTATAACTCATATTTGAGTCCATCTTATCTTTCCCATCAATGTGAAGATGAAATCCCAGCTAATTATGCATATCTTTGTTTTTTCTATGTGCTTCTTATTTCTCAATGCGTATTCTTATGTCTGACACAATGGTTATTACAAATGATAGCTAATCTTGCATATCACAAATATATCACAAATATATTTGAGTCCATCTTATCTTTCCCATGACAATGTGAAGATGAAATCCCAGCTAATTATGCATATCTTTGTTTTTTCTATGTGCTTCTTATTTCTCAATGCATATTCTTATGTCTGACACAATGGTTATTACAAATGATAGCTAATCTTGCATATCACAAATATATGCACACCAATGTAACTAATTCCTTCCCAGAAAGAGCAAACAAACCATGTTTTTTAAAGACAAGCACATCCCATCAAACTTCACTGAATTCACCACTTCATTAGGTTTAGTACAAACATAATTACACTACTAGTAAAAAAGGTTCCTCACTAGATCAATAGTACTTTAGTACATCATCACTAAAAACACGAACACATCACTACATTGCTTCATTAGATCATCTCCTCACTTCTTTAGGTCAAGTACATCACACATTGCGAAGAGCATAACTACAATAATCTTTAGTAGAACAACCATTTCTCTAACTGCATCTAGAATCCCGATTAGATGATGCTCCTATCCTTACACCCTGGTCAAATTATCCTCCTCCTTCCTCCATTGAAGATCCCCCATCTTGAGGAGGACAAGATCATCTACATCAAGCTCAAGTGGAATGCTCAAGGCAAATGTATAATCTTGATAGGTTTTACCTTTTTCCGGTCTCATGTTGGTAGTGGGGAGACCGAGTTTAGAATAGACAACCGTACTATCAAGAGGGACTCTCGAGTAAGTAACTCGATCATATCTTTCAGAGAGAGCTCAAACTTTTGCATACTTAGCATCATATTTCTTGGTTTTTATTTGGATCTTATCCAAGTGAGGTTCTAGAAGCTTGTGGTAATCTTCATAACAAGCTCTAGTTCATCAAAAACAGATTTACCTTGTATATCTTATTGCGTTTTTGATCTTGGAGGTTTTTTGGCTCCACACCAAGGGAGGTATCTCACATTATAGTACTTGATATTTTCTCCCTTTGTGATATAAAATATTTACACATGTTGTTATCTTTCCAACAAAATTGGTTTCTTCCGATATTCGGAGTTCGGTTGCTCGAATTTTTGCATTTGCTGCTACCAGATCCGTCAGTCGTGTCCTATAGTATCACTTGGCTGTGGTAGTACCTCCTGGCGGTACCCGTCACATCTGAACCTAGCAGTGAGCTGGGATCCTCCTCAGGAGCATCCGTTGCCCCCACCCAGTACTACCGGGGTCAGCGGGAGTACCGCTCCATGGCCTGGAACTATCGGTAAGAGGTAGTACCTCCCTTGGGTCCGATACTACTGGTGGATTCTGAGTTGGTTCAGCTCCTTGGTTTTCCTCGCAGGCTCGCCCGACTGCTCACACCGGTACCTAGCCGGTAGTACCGGGATTCTCTAGTACTACCGCTGCCAAGTCCAGTACTATCGGTTGTCGCAGCAGCCCAATGGGCAGATTTCTGGGGGGGGCCTATAAAAGGGGCCCTTATTCTCCATTGTACTTAACCGTTTGAGCTCTTTTCCCCTTCCATTGTTGATTTCCTTGAGCTTGCTTCCTCTCTCTCCCTCCCATGATTCTTGTATCCTTTTGAGGGAAAAGAGAGAGGAGATCTGGATCTACAATCCCACCAATCCATATCTCCTCTAATTGAGGGGAATATCTTGGGATCTTGATCTTGGAGACTTGTGTCATTTTCCTCTCTTATTCTCCCAATAGGTTTTGTAGTTTTGGCGGAATTTGGGAGTGAAAAACTTTCCATTGCATTAGGTGCATCGGTTTGAGTTCTCCTTAGAGGATTTGGTTGGTGAAATCAAGAAGGTTGTTACTCTTGGGTTCTTGGAACCCTAGACGGTTGTGGGTGACTTCTTTTGGGATTCTAACATGAATTTTAGGTCTCCCACCGCATAAGCAGAAAATAAGTGTCCAGATTCTCCCAACCGAGAAACTCCTTAGAAGGCCATGTATGTGTAGTAGGGAGAAACTGGTGGGGAATAGTTTCCCGAGCTTATCGACTCATCAACCGAACCGTTTTTATGAAATATGCATATCATTCACGTGAATTACGGACAGAATGCCACCGCATAGCCAGACCTGGCTAATAGAAGTGAATTAGTAAGAAAAAAGAAAAAAACCCAGCCCATCCTCTCAGTCGCGCTAGATCCTCCACCCGGACCCCTACCTTTTTATCACTTCCCCATCGCACCGTCACTCGCCTCCCGCCTCGCCGCAGAGTACCGCACCGACAACGCACGCGGGCATGTGATACGTTGGAAACGTATCTATAATTTGTGATGCTCCATGCTTGTTTTGTATCTACTTTGCTTTACTTGTCCACACTTTGAGGTGCTTTTTACATGTTTTCTGGTACTAACCTATTAACAAGTTGCAATAGTGCCAGATGCCTGTTTTCTGCTGATTTTGGTTTCAGAAAAGTTAGTAAAGAAATATTCTCGGAATTGGACGGGACGAAGGACAAAGTCAATTACTTCTCGTGGGGAACAAGAAGTCCAGAGGAGAGCCGGAGGGCCAGAGCCAAGCCACGGGTGGGCCGTGCACAGCTAGGGTTGGTGGCCCGGCCGCCTCGACCTCGCCTATAAGAAGCCCCCGATGCAGAAACCATGAGCACCCGATCATAAATCTACAAAACCGTCTGTAGCCGCCACCACCATCGTCCCTAGATTGGGGGATCTGAAGTTCTTCCCGGCACCCTGCGGAGGGGAGATCGTCCTAGAGGACTTCTCTCCGGTATGATGCGTGAGTAGTTCCACCTTGGACTATCGGTCCATGTAGTAGCTAGATGGTTGTATCTCCTCCTTTGTGCTTTCATGTATAGATCTTGTGAGCTCCGTTCATGATCAAGATCTAATCTATTTGTAATCATGCATATTGTGTTTGCAGGGATCCGATGGATATTGAGATTATTATGTTGGTTTGATTAATGGTTTTGTCTTTATGATTCTATCATGTCTGTGTTGTTTGTGATCTTACATGCTCTCCGTTCCTAGTGGTTATCTTGGCCAAGTAGTTGCTAGTGACTCCAAGAGGGGGTATTTATGCTCGATAGTGGGTTCATGCCTCTAGTTTCCAAGCGAAGTGACAATAATATCTTCGATTGTAGATGTGTTGTTGCTACTAGGGAGAAAACAACGGTCTCTTGTTCATGGAACATGTGGACTGTTTACCTTACACACTTTGCTTAAAGTAGTTGTTTGTTGCTTGCAACTTAATACCGGAGGGGGTTCGGATGATAACCTGAAGGTGGACTTCTAGTCATAGATGCAGTTGGATGGCGGTCTATGTATCTTGTTGTATTGCCTAATCAACCTCGTAGGATATTTCTGGCTAGTAATTGCATTGTTATGCCTTGCTCAGTTCCTGTCAATTGCCCTGCTGTAATTTGTTTACCCTTCATGCCATGTTATTTATTTAAGGAGAGCACCTCTAGTGAACTATGGACCCCGGTCCAATCTTTATAATTGATACATATTCCACTATTACTTGTTTACTTGCTGCAAACCATTACCTTCCACACCATATGTTTAATCCTTTGTTATAGCAAACCGGTGAGCTTGACAACCTCACTGATTTGTTGGGGCAAAGTCTTGAGTTTGTGTTGTGCAGGTCTCCGCGTTGCTTGCAACACCTGTGTGACGTTCCCTTCCTCCTTCTGGTTCGATATCTCTACTAAGGGAAGACTTGTTGTTTGCTGCTTCACACCTTGCTCTTGGGGTTTCCAACGAAGTGCTCCACGTCGGCACCATCAACATGTTTTCTGGCGCCGTTGCCGGGGAGGCTAAGGACATCTTCACTAGGGGAGTCCTTCACTTACTTTCTCTTTACTTTTTTTTAGTTTTCTTTGTTTCTTTTGCTTGGTTTTGTTTGCCTCTTTCCAAAAAAAAACCAAAAAATAATTTAGCTTGGTTTGCTTTCTTTATTTAAAAACACAAAAACTAGTTCTTGCTCTAGTTGTTGCCATGTTGGGGTCTGCCTTTATTTCCCCTATGGTAGCAATCTCCACTTTTAAGCAAAAAGGTGAAGAAAGTTTTAAGGAATCTTGGTCTAGAATCTCTGCTTTCTAGAGGGAAACTGAGACTGAGGTAAGCCTCAGCTTGGTTATTGATAGTTTCTACCGCGGTATTGCTCTTCGTTATAGATATTATTTGGATGTTGTGGCTGAGAAAGATTTTTTGCTTTGTACTGAGGATGAAGCTTATGATGCCATAAGGAAATTAATCATGATCTATTGTACACCTTGCAGGTCTGATTCCTCTTTCACAAGTATTTTTGCTAGGTTGAACCATCTTGAGATCAGTATTGCTGACATGAATAGTTGTTATCACACTCTTAGGGCTTACCATGATTATGTTCCCATAAATTTTGAGCCTTCAAAATGGTTTCCCAAAATCAAAGTCTCAATAAAAACTACAAATTTTGATGCTCGCTGTGATATCATGTCTGAATTTTGTCTCATGCCTAAAGATATTTTTGATTCCTTGAGTCTTTGTGGGCTTATTGAAGGAGGAGAGGAAATCTCTCTTACCAAAAATACCACTATATCACCCATTGGAATAGCTGAAGGTGTGTTTACAAAAATCTTAGGAAAAATGGTGACTACTCATTATCTTGTTATTGAATGTGTAGGCAAGGGACTGATCACACTTGGAAGGTCTCTACTTAAACATCTTGGGGCAGTGATAGATGTTGGGAAAGGTATCATGCACTTTGCTCCTCCGGTAAGCAATCATATCTTTCCTAAATATAAAAAGAAAGGTAAGAAAGGAAGGAACAAGAGAGGAAATTCTTCATTTGAAAATACTTGATTCTTCTTGCTTCTTGTGCCTAACTTAAAGGCGTTAAAAAAAGTACTTGTTGGGAGATAGCCCAAGAGTTTCCTTGAGTATTGGAAGTTATTACTTCAGTAATGACCTTTCCTTATCCTTTTTGTTTGCTTTTTGTGCCAAGAATGACCTCTAATGAGAGGGAAGTAAGATTTGGGGAGTTGCTGTCCCGAAACAGATTTCTGTCCTCCACCAAAAAAATTCTTGAGGAGTCTCTGTAACTAGGATTGATCTCAAAATTTACTAACAAATCCCCCAGTATGTTAGCTAACTTTAGTTAGTTTAACACTTTTTGATTTGAGGAACATAAGATGTTCGAAAAAATCGGTTTCTACCTGCTGGTCTGTTTTGACAGATTTCTTCCATTATTTGCATTTGCTTCTTATTGATTCCTTTTTGAGTTCTCTTCAGTTAAATTGAGATTTTTTGAAGGAGTTACTACATTATCTTGTGTTTTTAGTGAAAATCCTTGCTGTTCCAAAGCTTTGCCAGTGGTCTAATATCTTTTGAATACACTAATGTTGCTAATGAAGATTGTGTGAAGTTTTGTATGAAGGAAAAATTTCAGGTGTAGAGAGAGAATGATGCAATAAGATGAAGAATGGCCAAAAGCTCAAGCTTGGGGATGCCACCATGGTGTCACACCAAGAAATATCCAAGAGGTACAAGCGTCAAAGCTTGGGGATGCCCAAGGCATCCCCTTCTTCATCAATAAAAAGCCCAGGTCTGTCTAGACACTTCGTTTTTATTGTTTCATGCACAGTTGTGTTGTTCTTGGAGCGTCTTAGTTTTATTTTGCTTTGCTTAGTTTGTTTAGTTTGCTTTAGTAGTTTGGACCCCTGTTCTCGCTGTGTTGTTTTGCAAATAAGTTTGCTTGGTGTTTAGAAAGGAGTAGTAAGTTCTTGCTTGAAGTGCAAGAGGAGCTTGCATTGACTGTGACTTAGACTTCAGCATGACATGCTAGGTGTTGTTTTTGCATTATGATTAGTGATTATTTCTATAGCATGTCTTGTTCCAAAAATTAGGATTGCTTAGTGTGCCTTGAAGAAATTATGCGTTGTTTTAGCATGCAAAAGCATAGTATTGTGGTATTCTCCTTTGATGTTTTGCTTGGGTTGACTTGGCACATGATTACACCATGTTATGACTCTCACAAGTCACCATTAGCCTCTATAATTATTTAGTCCTTGACTTGTAGTACCACTCTTTGCTTTGATTAGTATGATTTGTTGCACTGCATGATTTTGGCAATTATTGCTCTCTTAGTTGGTTGTTTCCAGTATTTTGCTACCTCCACTTGTATGAGTAAGTTCTACTCATGCCTCCAACTCCCAAGAAACCAAGCTATTCCAAAGTGTCCACTATAAAATCCTATGCATGGTGTGTTACATCATTCCAAGTATATTCTTGTTTTCAACTATCTTCCAATTAAAAACTATTTTGTTATGTGAAAACTTAGTGACTAAAGCCCTCATGAACTTGATGGCACATTTTATTCTTTGCCCCTAATAAACTTGAACCATTGTGACAACTTTGTTGTATATGCTTGCACTTATAAGTTGGAATTAGCAGAGCTGTGCTGTCACGGGAAACGTTTTCAACATTGCACTTGTACCTTGTTGTACTCAGTTGATATCATGTTCTTTTGTCTATGGATGTCACCGGTGTGAAATAAAGAGGGGACTTGTAAGTCCATGGAGTTTGTATTCTGTGTTAGAGAAATGCCTGGGCCTCTAGCCTAAGCCATGCCTAATCATGGTGGAAACTTGCAGCATCACCATATTGAGCTATCTATGAAGCATGCACAATAAAAATCTACGCACATGGCAAATAAAAAGATTGCTGAGATGCTCATTGTCTGCCTGCCTTGTCATTTTGGTTATGGGAAATCTCCTATACCATGTGCAAGGGGTACCCTATTGGCGGTTCTCAATGATATGCAAATACTTACAATGACAAGAACTTACCTGGACCCAAAATTGAGTATGCATGAGGTGTGGCCCTCGTATTCAAGGGACTTGAGATTTCCAACTTATACTTTGTCAAGCATATACTCCAGCTTTGCCACTTTAACCTTAACCACTTCAAGATGCTTATGATAGGGACAATGAGGGCTGAAAGCTAACAAGTACCGTAAAGCTCTTTTTGAAACTTGTAATCCCTGCTTCCTTTACAAAAAGGCCTTTCTTCCACCATTATTGAGTCTCCATCTTCTACCGTTAGGCACCATTAAGAGAGCATAGTTGTCATTCTGTGTGCAGTGTTCCAAAGCTTATCAATTGATGCATATTGTGTTATTAATTGTTCTTGTGTTATTTGTTTCTAGTCACCCTTGTGAACTTTGCAGGTGTCGTATGCATTATATTGCTACTCTACGAGGGACAAGTCGATTGCCACTATGCTATGTTTTCTGCATGTGAAACAAATAGAACGTTTTTCAATGCATGCTATTCATGATATTTGTTTGTAGTCTTTTATGTTGCATGCATAGGTACTATGTCCTATTGTTAGAACTCCATCTTTCATGCACATGTTTTGAGTTCTTTGATCCCAGCTTTCAATGCTTGCAAATGGTTGGAAATTTATTATGATGGTGCATGTCACCTCAAAAATTATTCTGTTTATCACTTACCTACTCGAGGACGAGCAGGAGTTAAGCTTGGGGATGCTGATACGTTGGAAACATATCTATAATTTTTGATGATCCATGCTTGTTTTGTATCTACTTTGCTTTACTTGTCCACACTTTGAGGTGCTTTTTACATGTTTTCTGGTACTAACCTATTAACAAGTTGCAATAGTGCGGATGCTTTTCTTGTTTTTGGTTTCGAAAAGTTAGTAAAGAAATATTTTGAATTGGACGGACGAAGGACAAAGTCAATTACTTTCGTGGGGAACAAGAAGTCGAGAGGAGATCCAGGCGGAGGCTAACCCCAGTGCGCGGCCATAGGTGGGCCCGCGCCTGGCTAGGGTTTGGTGGACCTGGCCGCCTCCTCGACCTCCCCCTTCGCCTATAAGAATCCCCCGATGCATAAATCCTGAGCACCCGATCAGAAATCCACGAAACCGTCTATAGCCATCGCCACCATCGTCCCTAGATCGGGGGATCTGAAGTTCTTCCTGGCACCCTGCCGAAGGGGAGATCATCCCGGAGGCCTTCTCTCCGGTATGATGTGTGAGTAGTTCCACCTTGGACTATGAGTCCATGTAGTATCTAGATGGTTGTATCTCCTCCTTTGTGCTTTCATGTATAGATCTTGTGAGCTCCATTCATGATCAAGATCTAATCTATTTGTAATCATGCATGTTGTGTTTGCGGAGATCCGATGGATATTGAGATTATTATGTTGGTTTGATTAATGGTGTTGTCTTTATGATTCTATCATGTCTGTGTTGTTTGTAATCTTGCATGCTCTCTGTTTCTAGTGGTTATCTTGGCCAAGTAGTTGCTAGTGACTCCAAGAGGGGGTATTTATGCTCGATAGTGGGTTCATGCCTCTAGTTTCCAAGGGAAGTGACAATAATCTCTTCGGTTGTAGATGTGTTTTTGCTACTAGGGAGAAAACAACGGTCTTTTGTTCATGGAACATGTGAACTGTTTACCTTACACACTTTGCTTGAAGCAGTTGTCTATTGCTTGCAACTTAATACTGGAGGGGGGTCGGATGATAACCTGAAGGTGGACTTCTAGTCATAGATGCAGTTGGATGGCGGTCTATGTATCTTGTTTTATTGCTCAATCAACCTCATAGGATCTTTCTGACTAGTAATTGCATTATTATTCCTTGCTCAGTTCCTGTTAATTGCCTTGTTGTAATTTGTTTACCCTTCATGCCATGTGTTTATTTAAGGAGGGCACCTCTAGTGAACTATGGACCTCGGTCCAATCTTTAACATTGATACATCTTTCACTGTTACTTGTTTACTTGCTTCAAACCATTATCTTTCACACCATACGTTTAATCCTTTGTCATAGCAAACCGGTGAGCTTGACAACCTCACTGATTCGTTGGGGAAAAGTCTTGAGTTTGTGTTGTGCAGGTCTCCGCCTTGCTTGCAACACCTGTGCGATGTTTCCTTCCTCCTTCTGATTCGATAACCTCGGTATCTACTGAGGGAAGACTTGTTGCTTGCTGCTTCACACCTTGCTCTTGGGGTTTTCAATGAAGTGCTCCATGTCAACACCATCAGCATGCTACCTCATTGTGATCCGAGAAGAACGTGGAAGGAATGTTGATGGATCGGCGTAGGCTAGTGCTGCCTCCATGGCTGTTGGATGATCAGCTGCAAGCTACTGCCAAAGTGCAGATGGGTCCGGCGGTGTGGGACTCCCATGAAGCGTGTTAATTAATTAGCCCAAGATTCATCGCAGGTCGAAAGTGTGAATTTGCTATGTAACTTCAAAATCAGTATGACATTATTTTATTTTAGCATGCACTAAATTATACTACAACACCATGTTTTTATTTTCAAGTAACTTTTCATATTATTTAATTTTATTTCTAGATCATTTTCTACAACTAGTATATACATCGTTTTATTAAGTGAACAGATCCATTAGGGGCATAACTGACATCTAACGATTCATCGTAACAAATAAGCCAAAATAGCATAAGCCCAAAAGAAGTCTCTCGAGAGTTTCTACAAGCATCTGCCCGTCACAATTTTTTCCACCAGAATCTATAAGCAGGCTTATGCATAATCATAAGCCCAAAAGAAGTCACCATGTGTGGCCTTTGTGGTGAGTTCTTGGGGCCTCCAATTAAGTTGTGGGGCTCTTTCCAAGTTAGTGGCCTTGGTGGTGATTATTGAGAACCTCCAATTAAGTTATGAAGATTGTCCTAATCTTATACGTTTTTGGTGATCGCCCTCAAGTGTTTTATAGTGGAACGAGTGCTTGTCGCGCAGTGGGTGCTCAGGAGAATAGGACGAGGCCTCTTATGGCGCTGGTAGTCTTAATACTGTCCACCCCTCCGACGATACGTACTCCATTGTAGGGAGGAATTCGATAAAACATCGTCGTCTCCGCATGTCTCGTTTATCTCTATACCCTATCCCTTTACTTATGTACTTTATATTGTGATAGCCTTCGTGCTTAAAGTAATCTATCTTTCTATCACTTTGTTGCTTATCTTGCTTAGCATAAATTGTTCGTGCACATAGTTAAACCATAGTATATATATAGGCTTTATTCTTGACAAAAGAAAATGCTAGTTTTATTCCATCTTTGTTAAGCCCATCTCGTAATTTTTTAACCGCCTACTCACTCTCCCTTTAGACAACATCTGTGATTTTTAGTAGTTTTTCTGGATCAAATAGCCAATGTACTCTAGCTCCCAATTCCAGGAGAGGTGGAAACCTGATGTATGAGTGGAGTTTTTTTTTGTTAAAAATTAGTTCTTCAACAATTTAATGTCGGATTTGGTGGTCTTCTTCTTGGTCTTCATGTTAATGGAGAAAATATTTTTTTAATAAGCGTTCTTTGGCCCTTCGTTCGGAGTTACTTCTCTATGTCAATGGTGGTGTTGAAAAATCAGCTTTTTTGCGTATGATCTTTCATATATTTTTTCGCATCGATCTTGGATGTTTTTTATGGTTGGCGCGAGAAGATATGTCCTCGTAAAATCTATCACGGCTGCTATATCATTGACGATGTTGATTCGTATTCTCGGCTTCTATCAATATCGACCAGGTTGTCCGGTTCTTCCTAAAATACTAGTATTGATACTCTTACTATTTGTTTGTTGATTACTCTAATAAATGTGTGTGCACGTAGGCTTGACACTGTAGTCAAATTAAAATTATGAAATAACTCTGGTTGGCATCTACATGTTTGTGTTTGATATTTATGTCTTCTTTATACGGCTGCTTTCATAAAAATACAAGATTATATAACTAAAGAAGAAAGAGTTTGAAGTTCTCCATGATCTGATAAAAAGATTAGGCTTGGTTTTATAATTGTTGAAGACATGTCATCTATTTTATCATGCACTTCCTCATTTTCAAAATATAAGATGTTTTAGGTTTGTAAAGAAAATGTATATATACTTATTTTAGTTTGTAAATTCATTCCAAACTTGAGTGAACCTATATACTAAAAGCAATTTAGATACATTTGCTTCATAAAGCTAAAACATCTAATATTTTAAAACGAAGGTAGGAGGTAGTACTACTTTACTATGTACTGATAAATATATGGTTCTGATTGTATAAAAAAGTTAACTCGTGTGAGGATTTAACTCAATTCGATCTGAAGTCGTGTGAGGATCTTAGGGCGTGTTCGGTTCAAGAATATAGTGGAAGGGAATGGGTCCGTTCCATACCCAGAGGTCGTTCCTGTGTTCGGTTTGGTCCGAGGAATGGAACCGATGTGGCATCCCGCAAAAACCACTACTAGAAAATCGCGTTGTTTTTGTGCGTTGCATCATCATGACCGCATGCTCATGTCATCATGCCACATTGCATTTGAGCATTGTCATCATCTGGCACTTGCTTGCATAAAACTAATTGCGGAAAAACCTGTTTGTGTCTTCTAACCGCCCCGTCTCTATTCAAATGCAAACCCGGGTCGCCGGAATATTTTGTTTTGACTAAATACGTTTTGCAAACGGTCCGTTTAAATAAATAAAATATTGCATTATTTTTTTAGCGGGGCAGTCGAACGGGCCGAATGACCCGAACGACCACCCCAGAAAAATACAAACGGCCAACCCCATTAATCCTACAGCTACCCACCTATCTACCCACACACCCCTCCACCTCACTCCCTCCAATCAGCTCTCGCCACGTCACCTCTCCCCTCATCCCCTCCAATCCCCTTTTGCCACGTGGCCTCCCTCTCACCCCTTTTTCCCTCACCCACACACACACGCATCACACGCCACACCTGCCCATTCCCACCACACGTCCCTGCCATCGCGGGCCCACCCCGCCAACGCACCCCGCACGCGTGGCCGTCCCCCTGGCCCCGGTCCCATCTCTCCTCCCCTCCCTCGTTTTCCTCAACCTCCCACCCGGCCTGCAGTCCCTGCTCCCGCCTCCAGCTCTGGCGCCTCATGGCGCTCCCCACCTCCTCCGGCACCTTCTTCCTCGCTGGCGCTCCACCCGCCCCTCCTCTTCCATTCTGGCCGGCTCTCCTCTCGCCGCCTCCTCGCATCCTCCTCGCATGGCAGCGTGCCACGCCACCGCCTCGGCCGGCCCGCCAGTGGCCCGCCGCCTCCTCCTCTCGAGCTCGCCACCGCCAACCGCCACGCCTCTCCGCCTTGCCAGCCCTCCCGCTCACCTCATGGCCCTTCCTCCCCGCCGACCTCCTTGCCGGGCCGCTTCTCTCTCTCTCCGGCCCGCGTCTGGCTGCCCTGCGACGCTGCAACCTCGCTTCGCCCAGCGCCTGCCCCCGCGGTTCTCCTTCTCGCCGTCGCGGGCGCCCTCCGTCGCATCTCCTTCGCTCCTCCCCCATCGGCGCCGTCCCCCGCCCCGCGTTCCTCGCCGGAGGCCCCTCTGCGGCCGTCGTTCGACGCCAGGCCGCCTCCACCTTCCATCTCCCTCGCCCCCGTCGCCCTCCCCAAGCACCGCCCGCAACCACCCTGCCTCCACCTCGCTTTGCTCCCCCCACGCGAAGGCCCCTCCGGCGACGACCGCTTCCAGCTCGCCTCGCGCCTCGTCTGCTCTCCGGCGGCCCTGGTCACGCCCTCTCCTGTGCCTTGCGCCTCGCAGTCGCATCCGCCAAGCCCTTCCCTGTTCCAAGCTCGTTGTTCAGGTGGTTCTTTGTCTGCTTGGGCTTTGTTCAGTGCTTGCCTCGCGGTGCTCTCGTGTTTGGTGAAGTCCCGTTGAGGTGGTGGGGAGCATGTTGAGTAGTTGGCACAGGCAGCTGCAGATCCCTGCTGATATGATGTACACGTGAAGTGCTTCCTCTGTGCGATCCAAGACCGTCGTTGTTTCCGTCGACAAGAACGTCTTCCTCGATCCTCGAGCCTTCGATACAGAGGACCGAGACCACAGAACGACAAGGGCGTCGATCGGACCCGAAGACAGGAAGATCGCCATCACGGAACGCCAAGATCTCCTTCACAGATCTGATGACCGAGACCCCGAAGCCGATCCCGGTGATCCAAAGGCCACGCCAAGACCCGGATCCGAAGACCGCCAAGATCGTCATCGGAACGACAAGTGGAACACCATGATCTCCAACCCGAAACACCGAGTGCACCGACATGGATCCGAAGGCCGAGCCCTCGACACGCCAAGGTCTTCTCCCCGGAACGCCGAGTTCTCCATCGTAGACGCCGAGCACCTCGACATGAAACCGAAGGACGCCGAACGCCAAGCTCTTCATCTCGGACCCGGTACTGATCCGCTTTGGTCCCGTCGAACCCTGAGACCAACCCCGAACCCCGGAACCCCAAGTTCGTCGAGCCCCCCTAATGTGTGAACCCCTTCCCGAAAACCCTATTTTATAATATAATAACAACTTGTTGCATGTTAAATTGTCATACTCGCATGCATATCATTGGTTTGGGGGCCTTTTGCCGATTCACCTAATAATTAAATATGGGGCCCATATGCGGGCAAATCCAGCCTTATATTGGCCTCATTTCAATTTGTGTAGCGAACCCGGTGCTATCTTTTGCCATGCTAAAACAACATTTAATTTGCGGGGTAGAAAAATAACATGAACCTATTAATTAATTGCCGGGACCCCGGTTCCGCTTAACATGACCTAATTGCATCGCACCTTGCCATGCCATGCATCATACATGCATCATGCCCGATCTTTTGCCGTAGTATTAAATATTGCATCCGGTGTTTGTGCTAGTGTTTTGCTTCTTCGCGGATAAGGCCGTTGAGTTGATGCGAGTGTCGCCCCGATCTTCGGGGAAAACCTTCGACAATGTTTTCAGGCGAGCATCTCCCCCTTTCTACCTATCTTACTTTTATAGTATTTATTTCCCTCCTGTTGATCTATTGCTATCTGTGTTGCGATGCTTTAGTTTCCGTACCTGTGATATACCGTGCAGCCCTATGTTGCCTTGGACACATCCTATTACCTATTGTTTGGTAGATAGTTGGACTTGCGCGTCGTAGTCGCTTGCTCAAGTGTTGTTGCGTGTTGTCAAGTGCCACAGTTGTTGGAGCCTTGCCGCATGTTTGATGTTGGAGATGATCATGGTTTACTTATCGTTCACTTTAATTCCTGTTTAACAACTAAAATTGAAATAAGCAGAGGCATCGGTGGGTGATAGAAAATATTTGGTTTCCGAACGCCCACTTGTGTCCCGTAGGACCCCGAGTACTTGATACATGTTCCTTGATTTATCGCGCTATCCACATCCGGGAGGTATATGGGACCCCCCTGGGCCAGAGCTTGATTCAGTCTTATTTCTTGGGGCCACAAACTAGTTTGAGGTTTTATTTACTATCCTGTACTTATGCCATGCTACTACTGTATTTACAATTGTGCGACAGATAGCACCTGTACTGTTTAGGATCGGGACACGTTTTCGCGGTGTCGACAAGCCCAGTTTTGGGTTCCCAGTCGTTCACAGCCGTCCATCCAAACCTTGGGTCTGTCTCGGAGCTAGCTTACTTCGCTATGGTAAGACTTCAAGGGTGGCCTGAAATATTTCTGAATCCTGTGATTGCTTAGTCGTGAAAGCCTCGTTGGGTTTTGATTTGGTTTTTCCGAGGTTGATCGAGCGTGTGTTGCTATTGGTGCACCCCGGCCGGGTAAAACTTTCTGAAAGTCGTGTCCGCGGTTATGGACGACTTGGAGCACAGTATCTCGACCATAGACAAGCATAACTAAAGTTTATCGCTATAAATTTGACTTTATAATGACTAGTAATCAGCTTCACTATAATGGAATGGCTAACTAATACTGCCCACAACTGCTTGTTTGGATTGTCGCTTGCGACCATTGTACCTGACTAGTAAATATTGCAACTACAACGGAATGGCTGAATAAAAGTACCAACAACTGCTGGGTTTTGGGTTTATATCATGCTATCTGTATCTGATTAGTAATTGTTGCAACTACAACGGAACGAATAACTAAAAGGGCCCACTGCTTCTTTTATCAGGACAATTATCTATACATGACTAGTAATTGCTGCAACGATAACTGAATAAATAAAACTGCCAACTGTGCGCGTTCCTCGGTTGACTTCCTCGTTTGGTCTCGAGGGGGAAACGCCAGGATGGGTTTGTTTGATGATAGTATCAGGTTGGATCCGAATAGGTCTTCCTTACCCCTCTCTGATAGCCGCCAGTTGTATCGAGTCTCTATAGGTGGTTTAGTGCATCTACGCCGCCGCTTGATCCACCATACTGTAGGCGAGGACCGCCAATTCTAGTCTCGCTGTCTTGGCCTCGACATCGACGCCTCTTTTTCCTTTGCCTTTGTCGGCACCCTTTGTTTAAGCAGGTTTTGAGATCGGCGTCGTAGGGTTACCTTCCGGCCATTCGGGTGGTTATGGACGCCATTGGTTATTCTTCGTGGCTCTTAGCCCCATTTGCATCTTTGTCCGTAGTCGGACGTCATCGCTTACTGGTGATTTGGATCTTTGTATCGTATATCCGTATTCTTGACTCTTTGAGTCGTCAGTATATTCTGCTTGGGTCCCATCGAGGACTGTTGTGTAATGTTATTACTTCGTTTTCCATCCGCACGAAAGTGCCTGGTGGGCACCTTTGAATCGTTTCTATGCGGGTTTGGCGGGAATCGCTGAAACTTGCATAGGTCCGATTTTGAGGGTGTTACAACCGAGTAGTTCCCCGGGGCGGAATATTCGCCTAATATACGGAACATTCTCGTCCGACCGATTTGGCCGGATCGGGAGGAACGCGTTGTAATTGTCACCGCAACAATCATAAAAAAAAGAAAACACCGCGCTCGTTATCCTCATCCCGACCCCCAGCCCTCGACAACCCTATCTCCCGTGCGCCCTCTCCACTCTCTCGTGCGCCGCCGCTCTCTCTCGTCTCAAAGTGAGGGATCTCGGGCGGCGAAGGATCCGCAAGGAGGAGGATTGGGCGGGCAGGCGGGCTAGGTGTCGGCCGCAGGTGGAGGGATCTGGAGGTGTAGGTGGCGACGGCGATAGCTACTATAGGGGCAAGCATTAGCGGCGAAGAAGCAAGCAAGCAGCGGCATTGAAGCAAGTAGCGGCAAGAATTAGCAGCAGTCAGGCAAGCAAGCAGCAACGGTAAGGCATGCAAAAAACAGGTTCATATGCCCATCTATTTACCATGTACCCATCCAAAAACTGGTCAAATTGGACTCAAAATTATTAGTTTTTGTTGAGTGCTTGATGAGATCAACGAAATATGTTAGCAATACATGGTATATAGATGAAACAATGTTAGCAGTACATGGTATTGATGTTAGTTGTACATGTTATTAATGTTTTCTCATGCAATTGTTTTGTTCATCTGTGCATTTGGTAATTTATAATAGAATAAATGCATTGTAGATGGGCAAGTTGATGGATAAAAGGAAAAAAAGATGATTAGGGGAGCTGCAGTTTTTGCTGTTTTCGCTGCAATTGTTGTAGGCTATAAGAAAGAAGAGAACACCGCGTATAAGCTATGGGCCAATGCATGAAAGGGACAGACAACGATTTGAATAGTAAAATTTGGCAAAGCGATGTCACATGTATAAATATGTTAAGATTTGATAGAGCTCCTTTCTTTAAACTTGTTAACATAATGAGAGATCGCAAGTTGTTAGAAGATAGTGTTCATTTAAATGTAGAGCAACAAGTGGCAATGTTTTTGCACACCGTTGGACATAATGTTCGCAATAGGGTTATGGCAACCAATTTTGGTAGATCATTCTCCACAATCAGCATATATTTTAGGCATGTCCTACATGCCATTGGTGAGCTGCGTAATGAATATATCAGGCCACCATCATCGGAGACCCCAGAAAAAATAGCAAGGAACCCTCGGTTTGACCCATATTTTAAGGTACTTGCTGAAACTATTTCTTAGCTAGTTAGGACACACTTCATATCATTTAATATTTTCTATTACATAGGATTGTATTGGAGCTATTGATGGTACACATGTGAGAGCATCGGTTACAAAAGATTTGGAAGATGCTTTTCGTGGTAGGAAAACATATGCCACTCAAAATGTCATGGCGGTTGTAGATTTTGACCTTCGCTTCACATATGTCTTGGCTGATTGGGAGGGGTCAACACATGATGCATTAGTTTTAGTTGATGCATTAGCACGTGAGGCCTACAAGTACCACAAGGTAACAAATTGACTTAGATATAATTGTCCATATGTTGTCCAAACCATTGTCACCATAATATGTTTCTTTTTTAGGCAAGTACTATCTAGTTGATGCCCGATATTGAGCCAAGCCCGGTTTCTTGCCTCCTTTTCGCAATGTGAGATACCATTTGAACGAGTGGGGTGTGGCGCCCCGCAAAAACCACTACTAGAAAATCGCGTTGTTTTTGTGCATTGCATCATCATGACCTCATGCTCATGTCATCATGCCATATTGAATTTGAGCATCGTCATCATCATGCATGGTTTTGTCTAAACTATTTTCGAAACGCCTAGTTTTGTTTTCTGAATACTCCCGTCTTTATTCAAATTAAAACCCGGGTCTCCGGGATATTTTGCTTTGTCTGCCAACGGTTTTCAAAAAACCCATTTTAAATATTAAAACATTTATTTTATTTTTCAGGGGGCAGCCGTACCGGGCCGATCCGACCCAGTCGGCCACCCCCAGTACAAAACCGGACTATCTAGACCCTTTTTCTACCCAATCCTATCCTACCCAGCCTCCCTCCACCTCACCCTGACCAATCCCCTCCCTCCACCTCACCCCTCCACCTCATCCCGACCAACCCTGTCTTGCCACCTCACCAGCTCACACCAAGAACCCACACACGCACGCCACCTGCCCAAACCCCCTCTCTCTCTCACCCCTGTCTCCCCGGTCCCACCTCACCCACCCCACTGCCGAAACCCACTCCCCTCGGACCCGCCCACCATCCCTTCTCCTCTCCCCTTGACCCCGATCCTCCTCCTCGCTCGATCCCCGCCCGCCCGCCAGATGCCTTCTCCCGTCCCTCCTCTCGCCGCCTCCTCCTCCCACAGGCCGTCTTGCCTCTGCCGCCCATGGTCGCCGAGCCCTGGCCCCTCTGCATCCCCACCATGGCCGCCTGTGGCCTCTCCACCCGCACCCCGAGCTCACCTCCGCCATGCTCCGCCTTGCCCTTGCCTCACCATCCTTCTGTGCGCTGTCCCGGCGAGTTCCGCTGTCGGCAGCTGGCCTGCCTCGCTGCCACGGGCTCTGCCGCTGAGCTCAAGGTGCCTCCTCCGCAGCCGCCCGCTGCCTCACCGACCTTCCCGCCACCAGGCGCCGTCTCCTGCCCGCCCGCCGCCTGAGCCCTGGAGCTCCCACCGGCCGAGCCGTGGAGCTCCACCTCCATGGCCACGCCGAGCCCGCTTCGCCACTCCCGACCTCTCCTCGCCTCCTCGCCCTCTCGACGCTGAGCTCGCTCGCGCCTCGCTGCTGGGGGCCACTCGCCGCCTTCCTCCTGCTGCATTGGCCTTCCCGAGCAGTAGCATCCCGCCGCCCGTCTGCCTGCGTCCTCCACCGCCAGGAGCGATGCTCCTCCCCTCCTCGCGCAGGCCCGCCTCCCCGTGCCGTCGTCTGCCGCCAGGGGCTCGGCCGCCGAGCCCGACCCTCCCTGCGATACACCGCATCGCCTCCTCTCGCCGTTTCGCAGCGTCGGCGAGCCTCCTAGTGACCTTTTCAGTGTACTTGTGTCGATGACCCGCCCGACCAAGGCCAAGTTCTTCCGTTTGACAAGCGCGACAAGTCGGACAAGACCATCGGTGTTAAACAAGTCTTCACCCCCGAACCTAGTGAAAATACAAGTCCATCCTCACCGATAATTGAAGTTAACCGGGGTCTTCATCTCGAACCTCAAGATCTTCACCACTCAAGTGTTCCGCCAAGATCGCCATCGACAATGGAACCAAGATCAACCGTGGCTTTCATTTGGACCATCACCAAGATCTACAATGGGACCATGATCGAGACCACGGACCCGAAGACCACATGTGCGACAAGTACTCCTTCCCGGATGCGATGCTCGAGAACCCGGACGGTAAGGACACCGACGCAGAATGCCAAGTCCTTCTTCCCGGAACGCCAAGCTCTTCATCTCGGACCCAGTAGCCCTGATCCGCACCTGATCCCCGTCGAACCCTGAGACCGAACCCCGAACCCCCGGAACCAAGACCTCCGACCATAATGTGTGACCCCTTTTCTCGAGCCCTATTTTATAAATGATATTAATTGTTGCATATTAAATTGTTCATGATTGCATTCATACCATGTGGTTTGGGGGCATTATGCCAATTCATCTCATAATTAAACATGGAGTCTATATGCAGGATATCTTTGTCTTATTCCGGACTCCATTTAAATTGGCATAGCGAACCGAAGCCATGTTTTGTATTGCTAATCCAAAATTTAATTTGCGGGGTAGATAAATAACTTGAACCGTTTAATTAAATGTCGGGACCCCGGTTCCGCTTAATATTGCCTAATTGCATCGCACCTTTGCCATGTCATACATCATACATGCATCATGCCCGATCTTCTGCCATAGTATTAAATAGTGCATCCGGTGTTTCTTCTAGTGTTTTGCTTCTTCGCGGATTAGGCCGATGAGTTGATGCGAGTGTCGACCCGATCTTCGGATGAACCTTCGGCAATGTTTTCAGGCGAGCATCTCCCCCTTTCTACCTATCTTACTTTTATAGTATTTATTCCCTCCTGTTGATCTATTGCTATCTGTTATGCGATGCTCTAGTTTTCGCACTATATCCCTTGCAGCCTTATATTGCCTTGGACACATCCTATTACCTGTTGTTTGGTAGATAGTTGGACTTGCGTCGTAGTCGCTTGCTCATGTGTTGTGCGTGTCGCTGGTACCACGCTTGTTGGAGTATTGCCGCATGTTTAATGTTGGATATGATCATGGCTTTAATTATTGTTTAATAACTAAAATTGAAAGTAGGCAAATGCAGAGGCACGGGTAGGCAATAGATGTTATTTGGTTGTTAATCCCACTTGTGTCCCGTGGGACCCCGAGTTCTTGACACTGTTAGAGATCGAGCGCTAACCACGTGGGGTGTATGGGCACCCCATCGATTTAGTACTGATTCCAAGTATTGTCTGGGGGGCCACAAAGTAGTTTGGGGCTTTATTACTATCCTGCATTTATGCCATGCTTCGCTTAATTTAAGATTGTGCGAGAGCACTGTCTTGTTAGGTAAGCTGAGTCGCTGTCGACAAGCCCAGAGTTTCGGTTCCATTGCCGTTACCAGACGCAAACCACAGGGTCCGTTGAGCCGCCAACTTCGTTATGGTAGCTTAGTGGGTGGCCCCTGCTTGCTTTGGGTGCAGGAAACGTCGAGTCCAAAACCCCGTCGACATACCGTTGGGTGTATGTTTTGTGATCTTGTACCTACCTGATCCGACAACAAGGGTGTAGGTGCGTGTGGAAACTTTGGTGCACCCCTGCAGGGTTAAATCTTTTCGAGAAGCCGTGTCCGCGGTTATGGACGACTTGGAGCACATGTCTCGATCATAGACAACTATAACTAAAGTTTACTGTTATAATTTGACCTGTATCCGATATGACTAGTAATCAGCTCCACTACAACGGAATGGCTAAATAAAAGTACCAACAACTGCTGGGTTTTGGGGATATCTCATGCTAATCGTATCTAACTAGTAATTGTTGCAACTACAACGGAATGGTTAACTAAAACTGTCCACTGCTTATTATATCAGGATGACTCATGCTATCTTTATTTGACTAGTAATTGCCGCAACTATAACCGAATGAATAAAACTGCCAATGGTGTGAGTTCCTCGGTTGACTTCCTCGTTTGGTCTCGAGGGGGAAACACCAGGATGGGTATGTTTGGTGGTAGTGTCAGGTTGGTTTCGAATAGGTCTTTCTTATCTCTCTCTGATAGCCGACAGTTGTATCGAGTCTCTATAGGTTGGTTAGTGCATGCTGCCGCCGATCCACCATACCTATGTAGGCGAGGACCCGAATTCTAGCCTCGCTAATCGCCTCGATCTTGACCGCTCTCTTTTTCCTTTGCCCTTTGTCGGCACCCTTTTGTTTAAGCAGTTTTGAGATCGGCGTCGTTAGCGGGTTACCCTTCCGGCTTGGCCTGAGGTTATGGACGCCATTGGTTATTCTTCGTGGCTCTTATCTCAATTTGCATCTTGTCCGTGCTCAGACGCTATATCGTTTTAAAGGTGATTTGGATCTTTGTATTGTATATCTGTATTCTTGACTCTATGAGTCGCTGTTGTATATATCTGTTCTGTGGGTTCCATCGTGGACTATTGTGTAATGATATTACTTCGTTTTCCACCCGCACGAAAGTGCCTGGTGGGCACCTTTGAATCGTTTCTATGCGGGTTTGGCGGGTTTCGCTAAAACTTGCATAGGCCGATTCTGAGGGTGTTATAGAATGGTATTAGAGCCCAGCAGTTGCGATACCCCACAAGTCCAGCCTGTAGGATAACCTAGCTAACGGCCGAAGTAGAGTGTCAAAACTATTTTTGAAAAATCGGTTGGATAGTTCTGATTAGGTCTGATTTTACTCCTTACCCCTCTGCTGCTCTCCTCTCACCTCTGCGTGTTTTGAATCCGCTCTCTTCTCTCTCTTCGAGTCCAGGAATTTCTCGTGGTTGGGTTCCGTGCCTTCGAGGTTTCGCCTCCTTTGATAACGGTGTTCTACCATCCGGTGTTCATGTTGTCTGAGGAATCCGTCTACTGTGGTACCATTCTTTGTTCCTTGTTTGTGCCTTCCGGTGTTTTCCGATGCGACGACATCATCTACGCTAGATCCGATGCAGAGTCTGCATCACGCCTTTGTTCTAAACCTCGATTGTCGAGATCTTCAGTCTGATTCCGAGAATGGTTGCACGCTTTTCTACTGATTGTGCAGAGTAATAGTTTGGGTGCGTGATGGATTGGCCCCCATGCCGACTACTCACTCTATTCGCTTGTGTACATTGAAGTGGATGAGAATGCATCGGTTCTCCCTTTCTATCGGAGTTAGAGGTGGCTTTATTTGTTGATACCTCTACCTTCGACCTTTTGTTTCCGGAGTGTTCCCTCGACGATCACGGACAACAACCTCTTGTTAGTGGTGTCGCGAGGATCTACACGATGCGAGAAGATTCAGATCGCCGCCCTTCTTTCCGGTACCATGAGGCGGATCTCGAGGGCGAGATCCATTGTTAGTGGTGTCGAATTGTGGCGCCCCGCAAAAACCACTACTAGAAAATCGCGTTGTTTTTGTGCATTGCATCATCATGACCTCATGCTCATGTCATCATGCCACATTGCATTTGAGCATCGTCATCATCATGCATGGTTTTGTCTAAACTATTTTCGAAACGCCTAGTTTTGTTTTCTGAATACTCCCGTCTTTATTCAAATTAAAATCCGGGTCTCCGGATTATTTTGTTTTGTCTGCCAACGGTTTTCAAAAACCCCATTTTAAATATTAAAACATTTATTTTATTTTTTTCAGGCAGCCGATAGGGGCCGATCCGACCAGTCGGCCACCCCAGACAAACCCGGACTACCTAGACCCTTTTACCCAATCCTATCCTACCCAGCCTCCCTCCACCTCACCCTGACCAATCCCCTCCCTCCACCTCACCCCTCCACCTCATCCTGACCAACCCTGTCTTGCCACCTCACCAGCCCACACCCAGAACCCACACCCGCACGCCCCCTGCCCAAACCCCCTCTCTCACCCTGTCTCCCGGTCCCACCCCACCGACCCCACGCCAGACCGACCCACTCCCTGACCCCCACCATTCCTTCTCCTCTCCCCATGACCCCGATCCTCTCCTCCGCTCGATCCCGCCCGCCGCGATGCCTTCTTCCCCGCCGGCCCTCCTCCGCCGCCTCCTCGTCTCCCCGGGCAGCCTTGCCCTTGCCTCGCCTCCATGGCCGCCTCCTCCTCCCCACCATGGCCGCCAGGCCCTCCACTGCGCCACCCCGAGCTCACCTCCGCCATGCTCGCCCCGCCCTTGCCCTTCACCATCCTCTACTGCTGCCCCGTGAGTTCCGCCATTGTCGACAGCGCCGCTGCTCGTCCCCGCCGGCCGCTCGAGCTCACGTGCCTCCCAGCCCGCCTGCACTCCTCACCGACCTTCCCGCCACCAGCGCCGTCTCCTCGCCTCCGCCGCCGAGCCGCCCGTGGAGCTCCACCTCCATGGCCACCGTCGAGCCGCCTCGCCACCCCGACCTCTCTCGCCGCGCCTCGTCCCTCTGGACGCCGATGCTGCGGAGCTCATCGCGCCACGCCACCGGGCCGACCTGCCGCCTTCCCTCCTGCAAGCCCTGTTGGCGGCCTTCCCGAGCAAACGCACGTCCGCCGTCGTCGCTGCGTCCTCTATCGCCGAGCGATGCTCCTCCCACCTCAGTTGAGCCGCCTCCCGGCCGTCGTCCGCCGCCAGGGGCTCGGTCGCCTCGAGCCCGACCCTCCCCTGCAGTACACCGCATCGCCCTCCTCTCGGCCGTTTTCCCTGCAGCGTCGGCAAAGCCTCCTAGTGACCCTTCTCAGGTGTACTTGTGTCGATGACCCGTCCAGACCAAGGCCAAGTTCTTCCGTTTGACAAGCGTGACAAGTCGGACAAGACCATCGGTGTTGAACAAGTCTTCACCCGACTGAACCTAGTGAAAATACAAGTCCATCCTCGTCACCGATAATTGAAGTTAACCGCCAGGGTCTTCATCTCGGAACCTCAAGATCTTCACCACTCGAAGTGTTCCGCCAAGATCGCCATCGACAATGGAACCAAGACCGAACCTCAGGGCTTTCTGGACCATCAACAAGATCTACAATGGGACGCCATGATCGAGACCTGACCCGAAGACCACATGTGCGACAAGTACTCCTTCCTTGATGCGATGCTCGAGAACCCGGGTAAGGACACCGACGGAATGCCAAGTCCTTCTTCCCAACGCCAAGCTCTTCATCTCGGACCCAAGATCCCGATCCGCACTGATCCCGTCGAACCACGAGACCGAACCCCGAACCCCCGGAACCAAGACCTCCGACCATAATGTGTGACCCCTTTTCTCGAGCCCTATTTTATAAATGATATTAATTGTTGCATATTAAATTGTTCATGATTGCATTCATACCATGTGGTTTGGGGGCATTATGCCAATTCATCTCATAATTAAACATGGAGTCTATATGCGGGATATCTTTGTCTTATTCCGGACTCCATTTAAATTGGCATAGCGAACCGAAGCCATGTTTTGTCTTGCTAATCCAACATTTAATTTGCGGGGTAGATAAATAACTTGAACCGTTTAATTAAATGTCGGGACCCCGGTTCCGCTTAATATTGCCTAATTGCATCGCACCTTTGCCATGTCATACATCATACATGCATCATGCCCGATCTTCTGCCATAGTATTAAATAGTGCATCCGGTGATTCTTCTAGTGTTTTGCTTCTTCGCGGATTAGGCCGATGAGTTGATGCGAGTGTCGACCCGATCTTCGGATGAACCTTCGGCAATGTTTTCAAAGTAGCATCTCCCCTTTCTACCTATCTTACTTTTATAGTATTTATTCCTCCTGTTGATCTATTGCTATCGTGTTGCGATGCTCTAGTTTTCGACGAGATATCCCTTGCAGCCTTATATTGCCTTGGACACATCCTATTACCTGTTGTTTGGTAGATAGTTGGACTTGCGTGTCGAGTCGCTTGCTCATGTGTCTATGCGTCGTCAAGTACCACAGTTGTTGGAGTATTGCCGCATGTTTAATGTTGGAGATGATCATGGCTTTAATTATTGTTTAATAACTAAAATTGAAAGTAGGCAAATGCAGAGGCACATGTGGGCAATAAATGTTATTTGGTTGTTAACCGTCCACTTGTGTCCCGTAGGACCCCGAGTCTTGACACCTGTTCCGAGATCGAGCGCGCTAACCACAGGTGGGGTGTATGGGCACCCCCATCGATTTAGTACCTGATTCCAAATATTGTACTGGGGGCCACAAAGTAGTTTGGGGCTTTATTACTATCCTGTACTTATGCCATGCTTTACTGCTTAATTTAAGATTGTGCGAGGAGCACCTGTACTGTTTAGGTAAGCGGAGTGTTTTCGCGGTATCGACAAGCCCGAGAGTTTCGGGTTCCCAGTCGTTTACAACCACTGACGCAAACCCTGGGTCCGTTTGAAGCCGCCAACTTCGCTATGGTAGCAGTGGGGTGGCCCCTGTGCTTGCTTTGGGTCCGGAAGCGTCGAGTCCGAAACCCGTCGACATACCGTTGGGTGTATGTTTTGTGATCTTGTACCTACGATCCGACAACAAGGGTGTAGGTGCGTGTGGAAACTTTGGTGCACCCTGCGGTTAAATCTTTTCGGAAGCCGTGTCCGCGTTATGGGCGACTTGGAGCACAGGTCTCGATCATAGACAACTATAACTAAAGTTTCTTGTTATAATTTGACACAGATCCGATATGACTAGTAATCAGCTCCACTACAACGGAATGGCTAAATAAAAGTACCAACAACTGCTGGGTTTTGGGGATATCTCATGCTAATCGTATCTGACTAGTAATTGTTGCAACTATAACGGAATGGTTAACTAAAACTGCCCACTGCTTATTATATCAGGATGACTCATGCTATCTTTATTTGACTAGTAATTGCCACAACTATAACCGAATGAATAAAACTGCCAACGGTGTGAGTTCCTCGGTTGACTTCCTCGTTTGGTCTCGAGGGGGAAACACCAGGATGGGTATGTTTGGTGGTAGTGTCAGGTTGGTTTTGAATAGGTCTTTCTTATCTCTCTCTGATAGCCGACAGTTGTATCGAGTCTCTATAGGTTGGTTAGTGCATGCTGCCGCTGCCGCTTCAGTCCACCATACCTATGTAGGCGAGGACTGCCGAATTCTAGCCTCGCTGTCTTGGCCTCGATCGACCGCTCTCTTTTTCCTTTGCCCTTTGTCGGCACCCTTTTTGTTTAAGCAGGTTTTGAGATCGGCGTCATAGGGGTTACCCTTCCGGCTTGGCCTGGGCAGGGTTATGGACGCCATTGGTTATTCTTCGGGGCTCTTAGCTCAATTTGCATCTTGTCCGTACTCGGACGCTATATCGTTTTAAAAGATGATTTGGATCTTTGTATTGTATATCTGTATTCTTGACTCTATGAGTCATTGTATATATCTACGTGGGTTCCATCGTGGACTATTGTGTAATGATATTACTTCGTTTTCCACCCGCATGAAAGTGCCTGGTGGGCACCTTTGAATCGTTTCTATGCGGGTTTGGCGGGTTTCGCTAAAACTTGCATAGGGCCGATTCTGAGGGTGTTACATGGGGCAGCAATCCCGTCCAAAATGCGAAGGATCTATTCATCCTTAGACACTCCTCTCTACGAGTGACGGTAGAGCGAGCTTTTGGATCACTCAAGAGGAAATTCAAAATTCTAGATGATGCCACACCATTCTTCACTTTCTTGGTACAAGCGGACATTGTTGTAGCTTGTTGTGTTCTTCATAATTATGCACTATCTCAAGGAATTGATGAATTCATTATAATACCGGAGGTGACTTGGACCACACAACCAATCCGAACACAAAGCCAACAAGCAAGAGACCATAGGGACATGGTAAACGGTAGGCAACAAATGGCTAACCAAATGTGGGCGGATAGGCAGGCCTTGTATGGTCATTGAGTGTTGTGGCATCCCGCAATTACCACTACTAGAAAATCGCGTTGTTTTTGTGCATTGCATCGTCATCATAATGCATTTGTTTGTCTGAAACTATTTCCAATAAGCCTATTTTGGTATTCTAAAAATGCCCTTCTCTTAATTCAAAATAAGTCTTATAATTACCTGTCAAATTATTTGCCTACAAGTTATTTGCTAAAAATATTTGAAACAAAAATAACACCGTAAATATTACAAACTAACAGAAGCCCCAAACCCTAAACCTATTCCCACCCAATCCTATTCTACCCACCACTCACAACTCGCCACCTCACCCCTTCCCCAATTTCCTACCCACCTTGCCACCTCACCAATCCACCCCTTTCCCCCCCCCTCTCTCTCTTTCTCACCCAGCCATCCACACACCCCTCTCTCTCCCTCTCTCTTACACCCTGGCCCCACGCCACACATACACCCAGCAGCCCCACTCCTTCCCTCTGGCCCACATGCCAGCCCGTCCCACTCCCTACCCCTCTCACCCCACCCTGCTGGCCCACTCCCCTGGCCACCCGCTTGCCCCACCCCGGCCCCACCGTCTGCCTGCCCACACCTTCCTCTCTCCCTCCCCACGCGAGCAGCCCCGAGCTCCTTCTTCCTCCTCTAGCCGCAGCGGCCCCGTGTCTCCTTCCTTCTTCCCCCTCGCCACTCCTCCTCACCTCCGCCACCACCGCCTCCTCCCTCTCGCTCCACCACCGCCGCAGTCAGCTCGCCGGCCGAGCTGCCTCCCCGCCCGCCCCTTCGGACCTCGACTCTCCCCACGCCCGGGCGCCACACACCGCGCCTCCTCGAGCTCCTCTCCCCTTGGCGACACCTCCGCCGCCGGCCACCTCCTCCTCTCGCCTCAGACTCCCCTGCCCCGCTGCCTCGCCACCCAGCACCGGCCCGCCTTTGCTCCCGCCTGTCAGCCCCTCCAGCGGGCCTTGGCTGCGCTGCCTCGCCACCGCGCCGACCCTTCCCAACCAGCCGCCTCCTCAGCAGAGCCAGCGCCACGCCGCTGCTGCTCTCCGTCGAGCCGACGCCCGGCCACCGCTGCCCGCTGCCTCCTCCTGGCCGACCCTCCCGAGCCTCGTGCTCTGCCCTCCTCGTGCGCGCCATCTCCGCCCCTCCTCTCGAGCTCACTGCCGCCAGCTCTCGCCGCCTCGCCTGCTCGCGCCGCTTGCCGGGCCTCCTCCGACGGCCCTCTTCCGTCCCTGCGTCCCCATGCGTCCGGTCGCCGCTCGTGCTCGTCGCCTTCCTGCCGCAACCCGACCACAAGGTGCTCGAGCAAATCCCGATAGACGCGGTCCACTTGATGGAGTTTGTCTAGTATGGGGTGGCATAAGTGGATCCGAGAGATGCTAGTGTCTAAGCAATGACAACCTCGACCCGAGGATCTAGCATGAAACCAAGTTCGGCATTGACACCGAACTCCGACAACGCCAAGGTCTTCCTCATGGAACGCATGATCGCCTTCCACGGACAAGACCGATTCGGCGATGCCCTCCCAAGATATCCGTCACGAGCATCAAGTACTTCCACTGACGCCACGGACTCGGAGAACCCTGACGCCAAGTTCGCCTCATGAACCCAAGACCCGAACCCGAAGACGCCAAGGTCGCCGACGCAGCATGCCAAGTACTTCACCCCAGATGAGACAAGTACTACTTCCCGGTACGCGGACCGACAAGATCTTCGCAACGACAAGATCGACACCGACCAGGGCGAGTCCGATGCGCCCCCGACGCCGAACCAAGACCTCCTCCCGGAACGCCAAGATCTACCTCCGTTATCAGAGAACGAACCCGCCGAGGCCGAACCCCAGATCCGAACCCTGAGACCGGACCCCGAACCCCCGGAACCCCAAGTTCGTCGAGACCCTAATGTGTGAACCCTTTTCTCGAGCCCTATTTTATAAATGTAATATGTTGCATATTAAATTGTTCATGCATGCATACTTGTCATGTGGTTTGGGGGCCTTATGCCGATTCACCTCATAATTAAATATGGGGCCCATATGCGGGCAAATCTAGTCTTATATTGGCCTCATTTAAATTTGTGTAGCGAACCGGTAACTTATCTTGCCATGTTAATGCAACCTTTAAATGGCGGGGTAGACAAATAACTTAAACCATTCAATTAAATGTCGGGACCCCGGTTCCACTTAATATGACCTAATTGCATCGCAGCTTTGCCATGTCATACATCATACATGCATCATGCCCGATCTTCTGTCGTAGTATTAAATATTGCATCCGGTGTTTATTCTAGTGTTTTGCTTCTTCGGATAAGGCCGAGTTGATGTGAGCTTCGACCGATCTTCGTTGAACCTTCAATGTTTTCAAAGCAGCATCTTCCCTTTCTACCTATCTTACTTTTATAGTATTTATTCCTCCTTGATCTATTGCTATACGTGTTGCGATGCTCTAGTTTTCGCATCTGTGATATCCCTTGCAGCCTTATATTGCCTTGGACACATCCTATTACCTGTTGTTTGGTAGATAGTTGGACTTGCGGTCGTAGTCGCTTGCTCAAGTCTTTGCGGTCGTCAAATGCCACAGCTTGTTGGTGTATTGCCGCATGTTTGATGTTGAGATGATCATGGCTTTACTTTCGTTCACTTTAATTCTGTTTAACAACTAAAATTGAAGTAAGTAGCGGAGGCAGGTGGGCAATAGATGTTATTTGGTTGTTAACCGTCCACTTGTGTCCCGTGGACCCCGAGTGCTTGATACCTTCCTTGATTTATCGCGCTATCCACATCCGGAGGATTATGGGACCCCCTGAGCCGAGCTTGATTCAGGTCTTATTTCTTGGGGCCACAAACTAGTTTGAGGTTTTATTTACTATCCTGTACTTATGCCATGCTCTTTGTTTATTTACGATTGTGCGAGGAGCACACTGTCTTGTTAGGAATTGTGACCGCGACGCGGTATCGACAAGCCCAGTTTGGGTTCCCGCCGCTTCTGTACCGCCCCACAAACCTCGGGTCCGTCTCAAGTCGCTAGCTTGCGGGTGTACTCAAGGGTGGCCCTGAAATATTTCTGAATCCTGTGATTGCTTTGTCGTGAAGGCCTCGTTGGGTTTTGATTTGGTTTTTCCGAGGTTGATCGAGTGTGTGTTGCTATTGGTGCACCCCGACCGGGTAAAACTTTCTGAAAGCCGTGTCCGCGGTTATGGACGACTTGGAGCACATTATCTCGACCATAGACAAGCATAACTAAAGTAGTGCTATAAATTTGACTTTATAATGACTAGTAATCAGCTTCAATATAACGGAATGGCTACATAAAACTGCCCACAATTGCTTGTTTGGTTTGTCGCTTGCGACAATTGTATCTGACTAGTAAGTATTGCAACTACAACGGAATGGCTAAATAAAAGTACCAACAACTGCTGGGTTTTGGGTTATCTCATGCTACTTGTATCTGACTAGTAATTGTTGCAACTACAACGGAATGGTCAAATAAAAGTGCCCACTGCTTATTTTATCGGGATGATTATCTATACTTGACTAGTAATTGCTGCAACGATAACCGAATAAATAAAAATGCCAACGGTGTGAGTTCCTCGGTTGACTTCCTCGATTGGTCTCGAGGGGGAAACGCCAGGATGGGTTTGTTTGATGGTAGAATCAGGTTGGTTCCGAATAGGTCTTTCTTATCCCCCTCTGATAGTCGCCAGTTGTACCGAGTCTCTATAGGTTGTTTAGTGCATGCTGCCGCTGCCGCTTCAGTCCACCATACCTATGTAGGCGAGGACCGCCGAATTCTAGCCTCGCCGTGTCTTGGCCTCGATCGACGCCTCTTTTTCCTTTGCCCTTTGTCGGCACCCCTTTGTTTAAGCGGTTTTGAGATTGACGTCGTTAGCGGTTACCCTTCCGCTTGGCCCGCAGGGTTATGGACGCCATTGGTTATTCTTCAGGGCTCTTAGCCCCATTTGCATCTTGTCCGTAGCTGGACGCTCTATCGTCTTCAAGGTGATTTGGATCTTTGTATATTATATCTGTATTCTTGACTCATTGAGTCGCTGTTATATATATCTGTTCTGTGGGTCCCATCGAGGACTGTTGTGTAATGTTATTACTTCGTTTTCCACCCGCACGAAAGTGCCTGGTGGGCACCTTTGAATCGTTTCTATGCGGGTTTGGCGGGAATCGCTAAAACTTGCACAGGTCCGATTCTGAGGGTGTTACAAGTGTGGTATTTCCATGTATTTGTAGTGTTATCGATGTAATGAAACCATTTGTATTGAGTTGTGATACATTTGTACGCTTCTATTGTAATGAAACCATTTGTTTGTGATGCTCAAAATCAAGTTTTGGCAACATTTTGGTGGCTGGACAGAATTGTTTATCATGATTTTGTTGGCTGGACAGGAATGGACAGCATTGAAACCATCGATACAAGCGTCACCGGTGCAAGCAAGAGCAACAAGGGAGGGGTGGTAGCATGGACCAATGCCATGTCCACCATGCATCTAGGCTTTTTGGCTGACCTTGTGGCTAGTGGTGCAAGAACTTCAAGTGGCTTCAAGACTTGTCATTACAACCAATGTGCCAAGTTTTTGAATGAACATTTCAAGCTATCTTTAACTAGAGATCAATGTACCAACCATCTTAAGAAGTGGAGGAAGATTTGGGGCAGGCTAGTCCAATTGAAAAATATGAGTGGAGCTCTATGGGATGAGGATACTTGCACTATTAGGCTCAGCGATGAACACTATGCAGGGCATTGCACTGTAAGTTTGTCCCCTAAATATTTGTGTACTTTCTACTACTCACTTGCATTCTTTGCATCCTTTATATGTGACTCACTTATTCATTTTTATGTAGAACAACAAATCTGATATCCCCTTCTTGAATAATCCAATTGAGCACTATCGTGCAATGGAAACGATTTTTGGGACAACCACGACTACGGGAAAATATGCCAAGTCAGGGAACGATCCTCTCTCTATTGATGTTGAAGATGAAAGTGAGATGCAAACTTCACCAAATGTAGGTGAGTCTTCTTCCAAAGCACCACCAAAAAAGAAGGCCAAGATTGTTCACATTGAAGATGATCCATTGGTCTCCACTCTCAAGGATGGGTTCAAAATGATGGCTGATGCTCTTGCAAAATCTGGTGGAGATGATGATGTTGCACCTGATGACTTGTGGGATGCTTTGGTTGCAATACAAGGATTCGATGAGGCGTATATTGCTCACTACTATGCTTATCTTGTTGACAATCCAAAGACTGCAAAAGCGTTCATGAAGCTTAAATTCGACAACAAGTTGGTTTGGGTGAGTAGGTATGTGGAGAAGAACTTTGGAGTGCTCTATAATTTGAAGTGATGGCATGTACTTCAAATGGCTTGATGGACTGTAACGAACTTTACTATTATTATTCGATGGACTGTAAATGGACCGTATGAACTCTATTTAGTGCTTTTGGATCACTACTATGCCATTAAACTTGATATGGTTGAATACAGACTATTTTTATGACTATTATGGTTGTATGGATATAATGTCTATCATGTTTGCTGCCATATATGTGTTATACTTGTGAGAATATATTTGTTATTGCTTATTGCTGCAAATACAAACAAAGTGCTGCTGAAATTTTAATTGATATGTTGCTACAAGTGGAAAATATGTTCACCATATCAATGGAAGAGATGAGCTGAATCAAAAATCTGCTATTCCATTGCTCAATTTGTCTAAACCGAACAGAAAACAAAACCAACCGAACACATAATCAGAACCATCCCGTAACCTCGGAACCGAATGGTTCCGTTCCGTTCCATCGCTCTAGTTCCAGAACCGAACACATCCTTAGAGTACACCGCGCCCTTCCCCCACTAGGCACTAGTGCCTGAAACGGACGCCAAACCCTCGGCGCCCCCTTGCGCGGCAATCATGGCCTCGGCTCTCCGCCTCCTGCTCCGCCAGCACGCGGCCGCGCCGCCATCTCCGATGCTGCGCTCTCTGTTCCCCGCGCCGTACTCCAAGGTAAGATGGAAATAGTTTCGCTGCTTGATTTTGCTTAAACCTTTGCCTTGATTGGTTGCGCTAACTTCGCGCTCCCCTCTCCAGGTCGCCGCTGCGGCCGCCGCCAGCCTCCCCGCCAGCCTCCCCGCCGTGCGCAGTGCCCCCCTGCCGCCTCCCCGTCTGAGGGAGGTTACCCCAAGGAAGGCTCCTCCAACTCCAAAGGTATAATCTTCATCGCGAGCTAGAAAAAAGGTTTCCGACCCTCCCGAATCCAACGAAATTGCTGACCGCTTTCTCGAGCTCGGGGGGTTAGAAGGAGTTGGGGGTGGAAGATTTGATCTCCTTGCTTTTATTTTGAGCTCTCGATTCAAACATTAAAAGGGTGGAAGATTTTGTCTGTTGGAGTTTGGACCTTGACTCCCTTCCTCCTTGCTTGTCCGAGACACCTTGATTTGCGTTTCTTTGATCTGCAATCTGATGCCTCTAGAACTCTAATTCCATGCCTTCCGTGACTCAATGCAAAGTCAATTGGCAAGCATGTGCCTTTTGTTCTAAAACCTTGTAGCAGTAGGAAAGGCTCCTACTGCTTTCTATATTGAACTCCCACAGAGGTGGGTTACAAAGTATTTACAGGGCTTTGCCCAAAATTACAAAGAGGGAGAAACAAAAAAAAACTGTCTAAAGATTATTACCAAAAATAGTGATAAAGGGATGAAGTTCTCCTTTTGTCCTATGGACTAGGAGACTGAAATCATTCTTGAGCCTAGGCCTACCATGTACTATTTGTTACTATGAATATATGTGGTATTGATTGTCAAAAAAAAAAGACAGGTCTGGCTGGATGCCATTCAAACATAGTTTATTCCTTTCTTTCCAAATAATCCAGGCAGTAGTGGTAAAAACTTCCATGAACATAGGTCTATTCCAAGTTTTCTTCCCCTGTTCAAGAATTTGTAATCTGTCCCCGTTAGTCTGCCAGGTCATACCAATGACATCCCAGCATGAAGTACTGAATGGACAGTGAAAGAAAAGCACAGCAGGCAGTAAAAAATGTTCCCAATATTAAAATGCATGTGTTTAAGCATGTTCCTTGTGTTTAACCGATCTGAAAGCAGGAACCAAGAGAAGAATTTTAACTTGGGTGTACTCTTACTCTTCCACAGCCAACTGAAAGCCTGATGTGGGTTAATGTTCCTGAAGCAGAATTGGTAGAATTAACTTGAAGTATAATTTTTGGCGCCCCAAACATAAGTCCAAGCACCATTCTCTGTAGAATCCATGACAATATCAGCCATTTGGACCTGAAGAGGTCTAAGCTCCTCCAAAGCTTGTGGAGAAACAGGTAGGGTGAAGTTTGTACGAAGATCAGTGACTGTCAAAAAACTCTGAACCGGAACACCCTCCTGTAGATTCAACTATATGCCTTTACTATTGCTATCATGCTATGAGGCTGTACGAATTCTCTGTGGTTGTGCTTCAATTGGAGGGAGCAAGATTCAGCGAGAGCACTCTCCAAACGAGTTGTGCCAATTTGGAGCAGAGCATGATATAATCGATTGACTCGAGGACAGTGCAATGGAAACTTCTAGCATCATGTTCCCTGGACTCATTGGTGCTATTCCCGTTTGTATTTGGGCTTCCTTCGAAGGCCAACTAGAGAATTACTTATACCTGAAGAATCACTTTAGTTCAAATATAGTTGTTTGATTTCTTATTAAAGCAGAAATATTAAGTTAATACTGATTAAAGTGCCGTTGCTTGTTTTAACATGGTTTGAATTTTTTACATTTGACATTGATGTATTTTTCTTTTACTAAAATCTATTAAACTGTAGGTTGAACCGCGGTGCTGCACAACTGTTCCAAGTGCCATGACTGACAGTACAAAGTCATTGCCGGATAAACTGAAGGATCTCGAGGATAGTAAGAAGTCATTGGAAGCCATTTACAAGAATATCGGGGAGCATATGGAAATGATAAAGACAGTGCTGCATGAAAGAACAGTTGCTATTGATTTGCTTAGAAAACGGCTTGATGATCGTCAAAAACTTGTTGACAAACTATGTACTATGCAAGGTGATTATGGAAAAATAAATATTATGCGAGATGTTCTCGCCAAAGTAAGTAAAATGGATGATGAATATGACAAAGATCAGGCCATTGAGAGTGCTAAGGGTCTTCTCATTGATGAACAACTGGGAGTCTTAAATGAGAAGCTTCAGGTCTATCTCACTGCTTTGAGGTAAAATGATCAACAATCTATTCTTGTTTGGTGTATAAGCAACTTGTTATGTTTTATAACTCGTGTTAATCCATATATCTCTCCTTGTCTGTTTTGGAAGCCGGTATCGTGAACTGGAAAGATCCACCATGGAGCAGGTACAAAAGGCGGAGAAGTTGAAGAAGATTGCAATAGTGGGTGCCTCTGTTGGCCTTGTGGGAGGGCTTCTGCTGATACTGGCAAAGATCTAGATTCGAGGAGTGTGCAGTTTGCTACTTCTTTTGGTGTAGAACTGAGATGACAGATGACTAGGCCCAGCTGGTATTTGGAGTGGGAGAGTAGTACTCGTAACATTTAACTGTTTAGTTGGTTATTCTCTCTGTGCTGTTGTAATAGTGTGTTTGTGGGAAGGCTTCTGCTGATGCTGGCAAAGATCTCGATTAGAGCACCTCGGAGTATGCTGCTGCTTCTTTTTGTGTAGAACTGAGAGGCCAGCTGGTATTTAGTGTAGCGGACTAGTACAATTTAACGTTTTCGTTGATCAGTCTATGTGTGCCATTGTATGGTGCGCCTTAGAACCTGCTGGAGAAGCAAAGATAAAGCCAAGTGCTACAATAGCTATCATTGCGGTTATTATCTCTATGCTGTTAAGTACAACTCACTTTATGCTATGATATGTAACACCCTGAAGACTTGGGGCTGAAAAAAATGATTTGTTGCTCTTTGAATGGGGGTTATTCCTTCTGTTTTAGTTTGCACCACCTGGTATCCTTATCTAGGTTGCTATATATTATGTTTCCTGTTGTATTGAATTTGAACAGTGAGGGCAGCAGTTTTTGAATCTTAGGCGTGAGCCTTTCCTCTTCGTTTGCAAATGGTTTCATTTCAATTGACTGAAGAAACACCCAAGGCCTAAGCAAGCTGGTCCCATATTGTGGACTCCTATTTGTGCCCTTTTTTTTTTATTAACCCATCTGTGCCTTTTCATTCCCTCTAAAAGATACTTGCCTTTTTCTTCCACTCAAATAAACAGAAACTGTGCAACTAACTGTTTAGTTTTCTAGAACTGATGTGCACCGCTGTCACATCAATGTGCAGGTTTGCTACATGGAACTATGACAGTTGATGTATTGATCAGCACACTTTGGCAGCAGTGTCACTATTCACATTTCAGTGGAAGTTCTGAGGTAAACTGTAGGTTTCAAATGACGGAGTAGGACACTGTATGACACTGCCCTCTAGATTTGGTTAATCTACTTGCAAAAGCAGATTCCATAAGAGCAATGTAAGCACAAAACGGCAACAACAGACACCAGTTGGACACACCATTCAGAACTTGCAGGCATCGAGTGGATGCCATACACTTGCATGCATTTCCCACAGAAATATTAGAGTTTCAGGCATAAGCTAACAACACATGAGTATCCGATTCCTAAGCTACATAATGATGGTGGCTAGCTTAGCTAGATTGATGAAAGATCGTGATACACAGAGTTGATCCCAGGCCTTTCGGAGACTGGTCGGGTGCATCTCAACTCAATGCCCGACACCTCCTTCATGCCCTTCACTACCTGCGGGTTCTCCGAATCTGAAGCCATGGGTAGGTCAAAGCACTCCGGTCCTCGACCTTCAGCCACCCGCAGTCGGACCCAGTCAGTGAATCAACACTGCCTTCGGACCCGGAGATGACGAAATCGACACACCTGTCAGTCAGGAACTCCAGCAGAGCAACCCCGAGGTAATTCAGGCCACATGCCACATCAACTGCGATATTGAACTGATGCGCCGAGGTCAGTGGAGGGCCTCTTCTTCCTGGCCGATCGATCTGCTCAGTTACATAAATACACGACAGTTGAACTTATGGCTGAATAAGTCTGCACGATGAGGTTAGTGTGCAAGAACTCTTTAGGTCTCTTTTGGCAAAGGTGGGGATTAGTGAAAACCAAATCTGGCCAACGGGCCGGCCCGACACGGCCTAAACGTGCCTGACCCGACACGGCCTAAACGTGCCTGGCCCGGCACGGCCCGTCGCGGCCCGCCTAGCGCACGTGCCGTGCCGGCACGGGGGGCCTGCCTCCGAGGCCCGGGCATGGCAACAGCGCCTGGCGGGCTGGTCCGCGGCACGTTTGGCCCGCGTGCCTGTTGTGTTTTTTGCTGGCTCACTTATTTTACATATAAAAAGGGCCGACTCTGCTATATAACCACTAGATTTTCGTGGCCTGTTGGTGAGGGGTACGCTAGGAAAGGGTGAGGTCGTGAGTTTGAACCCCAGGCTTTTTTCGCGTGCCCACGTGTCGGCCCGCCAGAAGGCGGCCCATTGGCCAGGTTTGGTGAAAACACCCATGTCACCCAAAACACTTTGTTACACCACAAATCTATTCATCAATACTCTCCATTGAGCTATCTGTTTGGAAGGCAGGGATTATACTACAGCCCCAAATTCAATTCTCATAGCAATTCCAAGGATGATTATAATAATTCGAATAAAAATCAATGGGGAAATAGGGAATTTCTTCTGCAATGGCTGGGGAGTGAGGCAAGGGGACCCTCTTTCTCCCCTCCTCTTTGACTTCCCAGTCGAGTCCTTAGCTCTTAGATGCCGCTAGGAAGGCGGGACACATTGCAGGTGTGATCCCTCGTCTAGTGGACGGCGGTGTCTCTCACCTCCAATACGCCGATGATACTATCATCATGATCCAACCAGATGACACACACATAGCAAACTTGAATTTTTTCGCTACTTTGCTTTGAAAGCATGTATGGCTTATGGATAAATTTCCACAAGAGCGAAGTGATGGTCTTGGGGACCACCTCAAAGGAACAACAGTGCATCGCCAATAAGCTTAACTGTGAACAAGGGTCTTTCCCTTTCGTATATCTTGGTCTACCCATCATCGATCATGCGCTTATTGCACTGGATTGGGGTTCACTCACTGCGAAGGTTGCTAAGCTTGCGGATCCGTGGACAGGTAAATTTATGTCCTCTGCGGCACATCTGACCCTCACAAATGGCTGCCTCTCGAATCTTCCAATGCATGTGATGGGGGTCTTCAAGCGGAATTATGAACCCACCTTCTCCAAGCAGAACGCCATCTCTAACAGATTTCTTAGGCCATGTACTCCACCTTCTCCAAACAGAACGCCATCTCTAACAGATTTCTTAGGCCATGTACTATGTATACCAAAAGCGGTTCAAGCCTCGTTGAGTTGATTCTACACATAGTGGAGCATCGACTCATTGCTCTTGACACAGCAAGCAAACTAACAATTTGGTTCGGTTCATACGATAAAACAATGATTTATTTACTTAGACACATAGACCGGGAAGAAGGCTGCTCACCGGAAGTGGTAGGAAAAGAAGAAAAAAGTAATCGTTCTTTTACCGCTACTAGGCCCCATCGGTATTATACAATGCGGTTCACACATAGTAGTAGCGAAGCAGATGCGATTTTTTATCTGACACTCTTTTATTTTAAACCGACTACACATAGTACATGGTCTTATGACCTGGCACTAATGATTTGTCATCGTTTTCTGTACTGTTTAACTACTAGTACGGATTCTAGTCACTCTCCTTATTGCTTAGTTCTTTTTTGGGCTTTTATGAGAAGCCGTCCTTCCCCAGTTTCCTGGAGAAGCTGGTCTAAAAAATTTGCGAGGCTTTCAAAATAGTTAAGGCTAAACAAATTTAGAAGCCTTGCAAATTTTTTGAACCGGCTTCCCCAGAAAGCTAAGGCTTCTGGAAGAAGCCACCAAAAGAACTGGGCCTATGTCTAATACATAATCAAGATTTGGAACCTCAGTGGAGGAAAATCTGGGACCCACCAAAATCTCTGTAATTTTGGAAATATCAAAATTATTTTAGAATAATTTTGCCTATTTATTGATAAATTCAAATAAAATTTGATCATAGTTGTATTTATTTGAATTTTGTCCAAATATATTCTAGGATTTACGAGATAATATATTTCGGCACCAATCAGAATTGCCAAAATTTTGGAAATTTCATTGATGAAAATTTTAACCCTCTAATACACAATACATCACAACTCTTGAAGAAACCATGGAGAAGATCTCATCCTCGTTGGGAACCATGCCCACCATGGTACTTTAGTACAACACGGGAAACAAATATAAGGGGTACACTAATTACTAATACCGATGAAGTCACAGTTAATGCAAAAACAACTAATTGCAAAGCAATAATCATTTCTAATCCTCTAAGCTACCATCAAATAAAGTTGACTACATATTTGATCCCTCACTTAACCAAAATTGTAAAAACAATTGCAAGAAGTAGGAGGGGTTTAATCATGAATCTATTGATTCTTCTTTATAATTAAAACTAAATTTTACTTACCTCTTTTTTTATTTGTATATGGGGGTGAGGAGAGGGGATTTCTCTTTCTTGTAAATAAGGGGACGTAAGCTAAGCTTACAACTTGTGATCAAGCGCCATGAAAGGAAAGGAGATTGACAAATACTCCCCCCTTTTTAAAATATAAGATGTTTTAACTTTGAGCCAAATGTATCTAAACTTCTTTTAGTGAGTAGGTTTACTCGGGTTTGGAATGAACCTACACACTAAAAAAAGTCTAGATACATTTGATTCATAAAGCTAAAACATCTTATATTTTGAATCGGAGGGAGTAGTCAACAAAAATGAGTATATAGCATAAAACTATCAATTTTCAGATTAAATTCTATAAAATTACCACTTTATGTTTCAATCGTAAAAAAGCGCCACATTTTGTTCTGTCTTTTGCAATTCATGCTAAACTCGAACCGATTGTGAATTGACAGGAAATCTGACTTGTGGGACCCATTTGTCATAGCCAATTTGCTGATGTGGAATAGGACACATTTGTCAACCCAATTAAGATCTAATTAACTCAAAAAGGAAGTAGGAACAAAAAAATGGGAGGCATGCCCGAGACCACGCCCGCCGCCCCAGACGTCGACGAGACAGGCTGTCACCGCCTTCCTGGCAAACTCGCCGCCTGCACCCGCCCGTGTGCCACTTCCCCTATGCTGCTCCCTGTCGGCCGCCGTTGACGTCATCGTTGCCTTGCCCTGAGCCCCGCGTGGCCTCCCAGCAGCTCCGCTCTGGCCCAAATCCTAGCACGATAGAAGCCTAGCGAAGCACAACTCCGGCAAGATCTGCAGCGGCATGGGACATGGTGGGTGAGATTGCCGCGGGACAGGGGCGGGGTGTACGGCGACGGGAGTCTAGGCCGTCGATGCCTGATCCCTGGCCGATTGGGGAACTCGGGGTCAACTCGGCGTCAATTTCATTTTAGCGCACATTGCAAGAAATTGATCCGAAAGTGATGATTTTTGCGATTGAAATGTGAAGTGGTGGTTTTCTGAAATGTAAGTAAATAATTGGTGGTTTTATGCTATATACTTCAACAAAAATACAAGATCAATGCGGACTCGTGGGTCGTAGCCACTATCCACTATAGGAATGGCGCGCTACGCCGAGGGCCAAAAGCCATCGGCATAGCCTCGATCCCCGTCGGCGTAGGCTACCTTTTGAGAGGCATTTAGTTCAATCTGGACCTTACCTTTTGAGAGGCTCCCTTCCGCAGCCGCACAACTTGCATGATTTTATCAACAACATATAGCTTGGTAATATCTAATACAATATCCAATTGAATTTTCCCTATACATCCTTCAGGCCTGGTTTTGTCCTGGAGGTTTTTAGTGGATTGTGGGTTCATCCCCACGGAGATTGGGTGACAACCGAACCCACTTAAAAAATAATTCATCGTATCTCCGACGCTTGGGAGAAAACAAAACGCGAGGAGGGGGCATGGGTCACAGCCTCACAGGTATACTACGACAACCGGGTTTTCCGAGGTAAGTCGGGGTTCATCCCCGTTAATACCGGACAACAAGACAACTAATTCTGTTTTCAGGCTGGACCGGTTTAACTCCCTCTGATCCGCGCTAATCCCTCTCAACAAAACGAGGCCTCATGAATCAGATTCCTACATGACTTAGCCCATGATCTATGTACTTCTAAGTTATCTATTTATATTGAACTTTTTTATTTGGTCACAACTCACCAAACATTAATGTATGTTGTTTTTATTGATACATTGTTGTATTTTATATATCATATAGATAAGAAGCGTCATTACAACTCTTTTTAGGGAAGTGGCATTAACAACTCAGTATATATTAATGTACAATTTGGTAATAAGATTATATATATATATATGTTGTTGCAAATACATTTCTGGTCCTATACTCAAAATGAAACTATTTATTTTGAAAAAAAATCTATTATTTATTTTTTTATGTTTGGTGATTTCTTTTTTTTATGATGATTTGCACCATAGATTTTGGCAAACAATTAATTATTATCATTTTTTCCAGAACTAGTTATGCCTTTTGACGACATGTTTGTATATGTATCTTTCTTTATGACATCTTTATATATATATATATATATATATATATATATATATATATATATATATATATATATCTAAAGGCATATATTTATGGAGCCTAGAACCATGAAAGTATAGGTGTAACTTAAGAGTGAGATCTGAACTATCCGATCAGAACAATAACTCTCACTTGCACAATATTTTGTGTGTGTGTGTGTGTGTGTGTGTGTGTGTGTGTGTGTGTGTGTGTTTGCCACATCGTCGTTATGTCTGTGTTTTGTTAAAACCATGCAAATAACTTTGGAACATTTTGAAAATATGAATGCAACAAAAAAGGTATGAAACAAATCATTGAGAAAACTCACCATAGTATGCAACATGGAAACCAATGCTTGCAACACGAGTACATTTGGAGCAGACACCCACACTTACCGCATCACGGTGTCAGAGTGTTTACGACAAAACACATGTGACCTTGCAGCGTGTCAGATGTGCAATAGAAAAAATCATAAATCTTTATCCTTCATTTGGGGGCACCGACCATGCCCCCTGGACTCGACGGCAATGGATACAACTTCCCGGAGCTCCGTCGGCGTCAAAGCCGGTGACCTGTGCCCATTCTTTCATTGCCCCCCCCCCCACACACCTCTCAAGAATTGAATTGAATTTTATGCATAAATTAATATGATCCTGCTCAGCTAAAAAAATAAATATGACGAGGCTACAGACCTTTGAATTTTTAGAGGTCTCGCTCACCGTCCTCAATCCTGTAAGATTATGCAATGCTCCGACAGTGAGTTCAGGATTAGAGGGCTACCTTATTTTCAGTTTTGAGATCCGCACCTTTTGTATTGCGTTATTCTATGCCAGGCATCCAAAATGTCATTGAGAGCTGTGACTGATTGAATCTTTTCGATCATGTACTATTTTCACTTCATGGAGATGGCCTTTTTATCTCTTCGGTTACTATTCGGTTTCATTAGCTGGCCTAGTACAAATTTCCTCTCTTCGGTTACTACTTCTTTGGAAGACCAAATGTGTATCCCTTCAGTTACTTTGAAGGCATTTAAGCTGCTCATGTACTCATGTTTTGACTCTTGGGTTTTCCCAGCAAATCGGCGTGCATGGTATGTGGTCTTGCAAGTTTGCACAATAACCACCTACAACATATTATTTCCTCTTCCTCAAACTAGATGTCGGATTTTTGTAGATTCACATATATCTAGCCACATTTTAGAGTATAGGTACAAACACATCTAGATATATGTAGACAAATATCCATAGTTTGGATGGAGAGATCCTTCGAGGCTTTGGGTGGGAATGGGATTCCCGTGAAACTCCGTGGATATGAGCCTATTTTATGCATGCACCACCATTTCCATTGGCAATAGAAAAATTGCACACTTTTGGGATTCCCCTTGGCTTAATGGAATGACGCCAAAAGACATTGCCCCTCTCATATTTAAAGCGTCCATAAGGAAAAAGTGGAAAGTTAAGGAGGCAATGCATCAAAAAAATTGGATCTCCAAGATAAGGATGGACTCCATCTTGACCATCGACCACATCCACCAATACATGCGGTCATGGAGCGAAATAAGTGGGAAACATCCTTGGTTTGAATGGACAGATACTTCGAGGCTTTGGGTGGGAATGAGATCCCCGTGCAATTCCGTGGATATGAGCCTCTTTTATGCATGCACCACCATTTCCTTTGGCAATAGAAAAATTGCACCCTTTTGGAATTCCCCTTGGCTTAATGGAATGGCGCTAAAAGACATTGCCCCTCTCATATATGAAGCGTCCACAAGGAAGAAGTGGAGAGTTAAGGAGCATTGCATCAAAACAATGGATCTCCAAGATAAGGATGGACTCCATCTTGACCATCGAACACATCCACCAATACATGAGGCTATGGAGTGAAATAAGTGGGAAACAACTTAGTGAGGATGCAGAAGACACCATTGTTTGGAACCTCACGGAAAATGGAGAATATTCTTCTTCTTCGGCATATAAGGCGTAATTCTTTGGCTCCACCCTCACTATCTTCAACAAAATGGTATGGAAGGCATGGGCACCACCCAAGATAAAATTCTTTGTGTGGTTGGCCATCCAAAATAGGCTTTGGACGGAGGACCGCCTTGAAAAAAGAGGGTGGACAAATTGTTGACTTTGTCCGCTTTGTAAGCAAACCCAAGAGACGGTGTCCCATATTTTTTCCCAATGCCGGTTCACCAAGAGAACTTGGGGTTTAGTCAAAGATTGACTCGGGCTCCCAAACATTCAAACTCACTTATGGACGTTGGAGCTATCCATTGAAGATTGGTGGATGATGATGTCTTACAAATCCACTTCCAACCGTAAAGCCATGGCTTCCATTACAATGCTTGTTACTTGGACGATTTGGAAACATAGAAATGCGGGAGTCTTCCGAAAGAAGTCTGCACCACCTACAATCCTACTTTAAACCATCTAAGAAGAGGCAAAGCTTTGGGTCACTGTGTGCGCCAAATTTTTGAGTGTGGTAATTTTGAGAGAGTAATCCCTTTTGTAATTTGGACACTCCTTTCCCTTTTTTGTCATGTCATGACTCTCTCCTTATTTAATATATGAGGAAAATCTTTTGCCTCAAAGAAATCTAGTCAAATATTTGATATCTAATATGTTTCTTTTGGAAATGAGGATATATTAATATCACGAAAGATACCAATTACACCCGACGTCTGCAATAACGCAATGTCCTAAAGACATTACAGATGCACACAACCCTATTGGAAAAGAAGAATAAGAAGAACAAAAAACTAAAAGATCCTGCTATGGTGACTAAGACATTGTAGCTGCAACACTAAACACAACCAAGACAATATCTAGAGTCCGCGCTCACAAAACAAATGCCTTCAACAAGGACATTGCCAGACACAACCAATTAATGCCAGACCTTGGATTTTTATCCTGGAGCAAGTCTGCCTCTCTCAAAACAATTTCTTTAAGGCCATTGTCAGGCACAACCAGTTAAAGCCAGACCTTGGATTTTGACCCTGAAAGATAAGACCCCCCACTCTTCCTGTGCTGCCACCCCTGCTTTTCACTGTCTCTGCAACAAGTCAAGAATTAACAAGCTAATGCCCTCATCACCACCAAGACATAGCCCACGACTTAATCTAGACAAATGTATACGACATCTAATTCGAGACTGGGGGTGTATATGACTTGCATGTGTAAAAATAATGGTACGAGGTGTCGATGAAAGTGCCAATTATTTTTCTTTGTACTTAACGAAACATTTCAGCACTGCATTATATTCAGCTGACAAGGCACGAAGCCCTCAAATTAAGACAGAGATACTAACATTGTAAGTCGGCTGCCAATGACTAGTAATATTTGACTGCACATAGCATATTATAGCTTCAGGCTCGTGTCAGACCACACCAACGAACGGTGAACTAAGAAACGTAGAAACCACGAGTCTTTCACGCATAAGATTTGTCGCGAAGATACACAAAATTACATTCTCTGTGGCATAGCTCTTCCTTGTGGGCTGTGGATGCCGGGGAAGGGACTCCGCGTGGACGCATGCATGATCTCGCTATCGGACACGGTGGAATCCGCGAGACAACCTGACCATGTGTCTTCCTCTACGGAACCACCAGCAGGACTGATGAGCAACCTGAGCCTCTCCTCCGGGATCCTGCCGTGGACTGCGGCCATTCTGCGAGGCGGCCACACTATGTGCGTGACAGTCCCCTCCAACAGATCAAGTGGAACCTGATCAGATGATGCTCATTGCGAAGAGAGCACGGAAAAATTGATTACAATACACATTGGAAGCGGAACATATTTGGAAGTCAAAATGTGAAGTTGGAGCTTACAGGGCCATAGTGTCTGGAGTCCATGCTTTCCCTGGGGTTGTCCCCTTCCACCCAGCAGTGGCCCTCCGGGACCTCGCCAACCTCCCTCGTCGCCCGGAGCCGGACAAGGTCGCCGGGCAGCGCAATGAGCCTGCTGACAACCCCCTCGAAGAGGTGGTGCCCCTGGCGCCTGAAAAGCGGAAACCCCCACTCATGTCAGAGCTCAGCCTCCAATAGCTAGCTACTCTGTACTAGTATATGGTCGGATAAGGACGACGTCGCCGCGGAACCAGTTGAGGCGACGGCGGTCCACCAGCAGGAGGTCACCTGGCCGTGACTCGAAGGTGGGGAGCATGGCCGGGCCGCCGCATGCTATGGCGAGGAATATAAGCTAGAGGGCGTTGGCTCTACGGGTGGAGAAACAGGGCAGTTAGATGGCACACGGAAGAGGCGCGCCTTTTTTGACTGCTCTCTGCGCGCGGCGAGGCTGGCTTTCAACGAGCTTCACTGGTTGTGAGTATCTTGAGAGTAGGACAGAGTATAGATAGCAGTTGGTGCATGACATGTAAATGACTCAAGAGGCGGCCAAGGCTAGGAGCTGCATGCAAAAGGGCTGTTTTGTACCAATGGATTCCATTTAGAGCGGTTGGCTCTGCTTGTTTTTGCCAAGGATGTTCTGTTGAGATTTGGGGATCAATGTGACCTGGACCTCTGTGGCACGTTGACCAGGAGTTGACAGGAGATGGTGCCATTTTTTTTTTGCAGAAATACCCTGTAGAATTGAAAATCCTATATGTCTTTTTTTTCTGTGTTTTCCTCAGTGACGAAGGGGCCCACCTATATGAAAAGTTTAAATATCTGACATTGAGACCCATATGTGAGATTATTATTGGCCTTACCTGCGTCCGACTCCGTGGCTACAGAAAGCACTCACTAAACTCCTGGGTTTACAGTATATCTAGCATGGAGTACAAGAAAGGTAGTACGAATCAAGTGGTCGATGCTCTCTCTCGACATCCTACTATTTCAGTGCTAGCTATTACAGTGGGTACGCCAGAATGGCTTCAGGAAATCTCAGATGGCTATGGTAAGGATGCGGTTACTCAAAAATTGTTGCTTCGGATGCTTCAAATTGGTGATCGGGCGCCAGGGCCAGATGGTTTCATTGGTGCTTTTTATCAACGAGCCTGGCCCACAATAAAGCTAGAGATAATGGCGGCGATCACCAAGCTGTATGTTTGGGACGGCAAAGCTTTTGGAAAACTGAATCGGGCCATCATCGCTCTCATCCCCAAGAAGGCTGATGCGCAGGAAGTGGGAGATTTCAGACCGATTAGCCTAGTTCACAGTTTTGCCAAGCTCTTCTCCAAATTGCTTGCAAACAGGCTGCGGCCCAAGATGGAGCACCTGGTCAGCCCAAACCAATCGGCCTTCATTAAAGGGCGCAATCTACATGACAACTTCGTGTTGGTCCGACAGTTAGCGAGGAAGATCAACTCTAGGAGAGAAACAGGTGCGCTAATTAAGCTTGACATTGCCAGGCTTTTGATTCTATCTCTTGGGCCTTTCTCTTGGAGGTTCTGATAGCGATGGGATTCCCTGAGATTTGGATATCCTGGATCGCCATTGCTATGCGCACGGCCAGCACTAGAGTCTCAATGAATGGCGTGACGGGAGACACGATTATGCATGCGAGAGGGTTGCGCCAAGGGGATCCGCTATCGCCGCATCTATTTGTCCTTGCTATGGAAGTGGCCACGTTGTTGTTCTACAGGGCAGCGGAAGAGGGACTTTTAGCTCCTATTGGGAGATGCTCCCAGCTACAGCGGGTGTCGATCTATGCGGATGATGTCATGCTATTTGTTAAGCCCATAGAGCTAGACCTAGCCATGGTCAGAGAACTGCTTGCGATCTTCGGAGAAGCGTCTGGCTTACAGGTCAACTACAGGAAAACTACTGCAACGGTAATAAGAGGAGGTGAGGAGATTGAGACCCTGGTGGCAAGATTGCTGAGGTGTGAGATTGCTAGGTTTCCGATTCGCTATCTAGGTCTACAGCTTGCCCTGCGTCCACTCACCAAGGCACATTGGCGACCCATGCTCGATGCGGCGGTGAAGATCCTCCCTGCCTAGCAGAAGGGACTGATCGCGAGGCCATGTAGACTGGTGTTAGTCAAGAACGTAATGGCAGCGAGGCCGGTCCACCATCTGATCACCACAGATGCACCAACTCGGCTCATTGAGGAGTTTCAGAGCAGTTGTAGGGGATTCTTCTGGACAGGGAAAGAGCGTGCGAATGGTGGACAATGCCTAGTAGCATGGGATCAAATCTACAACCCATATGAGTTCGGAGGTCTGGGCATCAAGAACATGAGGAAACAAGGTTTGGCGCTTAGAGTACGATGTGAATGGTTGCGAAGAACGAACAAGGAAAAGCTATGGCTCGGGCTCCCCTTGCCCCACGATGCGGAAGCCAAGAGGGTTTTCGATAGTATGGTTCACATCAGAGTGGGAGATGGCAAGGACACTCTATTCTGGCATGATCGGTGGATATCTGGGCATTCTGCATCGGAGTTTGTGCCATGCCTCACGCCCACAGTCAGTACGTGAATACGCAACTCTAGAACAGTTGAGCAAGGTCTTTTGGAGAACCGCTGGCTCTTGGATATACCTGGGAACTTAGTCTATCGAGGAGTCAGGGAGTGTCTAGCGCTTTGGCTCGCCATTAGAAGTGTGAACAGAGATGTTGCAATGCCGGACATATTTAGCTGGCCGGGATCGAGCATGGGAGTCTATTCAGGAAAGGTTTGAGCTCGGAGAGATCATTTGGAGGAGCAAGGCTACCCCCAAAGGGAAGCTTTTCATGTGGCTCGCCGTCCAACACAGAATTTGGACAACAGATCGGCGTTTCAGGCATGGACTGCAGAGCCATTCTTCTTGTTGCTTTGTATGTCTGCAGGAGGAAGACACGGCGGAGCACATCCTTCTACAATGTGTTTTCGCCAGGGAGGTGTGGCACGAATGTGGAAAAGCGCTGGGCATACCATTACGAGTGCCCACGCCAACAGATAGCATCAACGAGTGGTGGACAGTGCATAGGAGGAACTTTGACATCACAGAGAGGAGATGGGTAGATGGCCTAATTTGTACAGCTGGATATGCTCTATAGAATGCTTGGGTTTTCAATAACCCACAAAAGCAGCATACAACGAGTAGCCTCACTGATCTCATCCTGGAGGAGATGCCCCTGATGAGGATAGCCTCGAGTAGAGAAGGGCAAGTGGGAGTGGGAGATAGAGCTAGGGCGAGAGAGTAGTCCTGTTTTTCTTTTTTGGAGTGGTGGGTTCGGGTGTGCGCACTCTAAACTGTAGAATTGCGAAATATTATCTGTATTGATATTGCTTGTGGTGATTACAACATGAGCCCTTGGGCTGTTTATATAGTACTAGAAGACTTGGGGGTAAGAAGACTACTAGAGATAGAATTGGATTATAATATGAAACTACCTAATATGTCCAGACCGTGATATACTCTAACACTCCCCCGCAGTTAGATCGGTAGTGACGCAAACGGTCTAACTGGAGCATAATCCGAAGGCGGAGATGGGAGAGGATGTCGATGTCGATATAGTCGGAAGTAGGGCGTTGTAGTCGTGGTCGATGATGCCATTGGTGAAGTTGTCGCCGTTGATGAAGTTGATGATGTTGTTGTGTTGTGGTTGATGTCGTCGTTGAGCCTGGAGAATTCGCCGTAGTAGTTGAGGTAGACGTAGTTTGAGTTGAAGTAGATCGACCCGCAATGCCGAGCTTGCCAGACTCGGGAGCGTGTCGGGGACGAAGGCACGCGTCAGTGTTGCCGATACCGAACGTGCGAAGATAGGGACCATCATGAGCCATGCGTGCCAGAGCCGGATTGAGGAGCAAAGAAAATTTCCGTAAACGGTCGGTGTAGAAGTTGTCCGCCGTGTCGGAGTAGATGAAGTGGTTGAAAGAAGAAAATAAATTTAGTGTAAAATAAAAATTAGACTGCGACTCTGGCGGCGAGGTCGTGGTGGACGAAGACGACGAGGTAGATGTTGATGACGATTGAATTGTTGTGGTAGTTGATTTCGCGGATTAGACCCGTATTTTCCGCTTGTATAAGCGCGGCATCGCTCGTGTAGATGAACTTGTTGGCGTTAACGATGACCACGATTGGTGGTGGCGGCGACGATGTGACGATGTTGTTGGTGTAGATGGTTGTCGGCGATGATGACCACGGGTAATGAAGGTGAAGCCCTTTGTTGACGGCGAGGCGCGTACTCGGGGACGTGCGTCCCGGTCGATGATGGCGAAGACGGGCCGGCGTGATGACGACGTGAGGACGGAGAAGCCGACGCAGCGCGTGAAGGCGTCCCTTGGGGCGCCGCGCGGAGCCTCCTTGGCATGATCTTTGACGATGATTTGCCGGAGATGAGTCGACGCCAAGGTTGAAGTAGAGGCGCGTGATGACGACATGTGGTTGTGGACGATGCAATTCGATCTATGATCGGCGAAAGAAGAAGAAACGCCGGTCAAACGGCCGACGAGAAAAATTTGGCGAAGTAAGATCTAATCTACTGTTGCTCGGCCCCCGGCGGAGAAGGATCTCCCCGGGGGCGGCGCGGCGGAAGCGGTGGCTAAACCCTAGACGGAGTGAACCGCTCTGATACCATGTAGAATTGCGGAATATTATCTGTATTGATATTGCTTGTGGTGATTACAACGTGAGTCCTTGGGCTGTTTATATAGTACTAGAAGACTTGAGGGGTAAGAAGACTATTAAAGACAGAATTAGATTACAATATGAAACTACCTAATATATCCAAACCGTGATATACTCTAACATGAACCCTCTCTTGTGCTATAGACCTCTGTCTTCTATAAAAGTAAGGTACGCATTCGTCGTACTCTCGAAAAAAAATCTAGTTTAGGATGGGCCTCTTCTTCGTTACAAGCAACGTGTCTGGGTGGGTGGCAACAAGATGATGCAACAAAAAATTCTGCAATCCTTTCACGCTAGAGCAATCGGTGGGCACTCAGTATTCAAGTCACTCTGCAGCGAGTACGGCAGTTGTTTGCCTGGCCACGAATGCGAGTATCAGTGCATCAATTCATAGAGGCGCGTTCTGTTTGCAAGCAAGCGAAGCCAGGACATGTCCTGTGGTCAGGTAGGTGGTGAAGCAATCTCCATTGGTGCAAAGGCGACTGGGACTCTTCAACTTTCAGTTTACTCACATGAGAAAATGAGGAGGAAGCAGCTGCGCTTGAGCCACACTCTCCAAATTAATGACCATAGCACATTTTTACTACCTGCTACCCCTCCGGTTCAAAATATAAGACATTTTAGAGTTTTTCGACAGCCCCTAAATAGAGCGAATTGTAAAAAAAAACACCCCCTTGACTTGTCGGAAACAGCGATCCAGAATTTTTAATTTACAATCGATCTTCGGGATCTCGTCGAGGTCTCCACCAAGCAGAATCGATCCTCCCATCCACGCGTGCGCGTCGCTGAGCTCGCCAGAATCAATGGGCTTATAGCTCCTATGCGACGTCTTTACGTGGAATTGGAAGGAAAGCGACATTGTTGCAAACAATAGCTCGCATGCGGCACTTCTGAAGCGGCAAATAGCTCCCGTGCGATACTTCTACTTAACCCCACGAGACCGTCAACGAATTCGAATCAGCTGGGCACAGTAGGACCCACATCCTCTCCACATCACGGCGGAACTCACCTGATGTCCACCTCATATCGTGGGACCGACCCTGTGGTCGAAGAGAGCCGTTGGCCCCGATCCGTCCCCGCACTCGAGCACTCCCGCCACCGTTCCAACATCTCATCCCCTTCCGTTTTCTTCTCCGGCGAGCAAGTGCGGCAACGCCGGCGAGGGATGTCGAGCTCTGCTTCCTCCCACCGCTCATGGCCTCGGTATGGTGCGGTGCCGATGAGGAGGTGCCCCGATTGCCCCTGTACCGCGCCCCTAAAGCGGCTTGTCACATCCACCGACAAGAACGGCAATATTGGCCGGGAATTTGTGAAGTGTGAGAGCAAGCCCGAGCCGGGAAAGGTGAGATGTGAGTGTTCCGAGCGCCAATTTCTCGCTTTTCTTTCGAAATTTCATACATTTCATCGAATTTGGGATTTAGGGTTCATCTCTGCGATTTCAGGAACTGCCAAAATGTGGGCATTTTGAGTGGCTTGATGAGTACATCGAGCGAATTGGGGTGGAGGTAGCATCCCGGGAGCTCGAAAACCCGTCCGTGGTGGAGCAATTGGGATGTGGCAACCCCATTTCCGCTGGTACTATGGTGGATGTGGAAGTGAAGGCCGAGCTGAAGAAGATGAACAAGCAGCGAAGGCAAATCATTGAATTGAAGAAGCAGCACAATCTGATGGCCGTTTTTTTTATTTTTGTGTAATTTCTCTCGGATTAGTCTATCTCCTCATCGTTAGTCATTAGACAGCGCAGTCAGTGTTCGAGTGATGCATTGTAATGGATGTAATGGTATATGTCTTTGGCTTGAATAAAATGCAACACAAATTTGGGCTAATTTTGAGCTGCTCTGTTTTAGTGTTCCTTCAGTTTCGTCAGTGTTCCTTTTATCAGTGTGCAGGGGGCGCCCGTGTGCAGGGGAGGGGGACGGGTTGAAAAGTAAAAAAAACAATTGACGAGGATTGAAAAAGGCCAAGCCTAAATATAACTTAGCCAGGCCAAAATGGACGTATCCAGGCCCAATAGTAACTATATGTTGATTGGGCAAAAAAAAATGGTACTCACGTTACAATCTAAATAGGGACGTGTGGATCTGCAGATACTCGTGCTTAGGTCGCAATCTTTTGTTTTGCGAAAGTAAATATATAAATGAAGTCCAAGGACATCCATTTAACTAATATAACTTGAGCGCTCCTTTAACTTATGTAAATATGTAAATGACTTATTTGAAAATGAACCATGTGTTGTATGAACTTGTTTTTGTGTCTTTTGTTTTATACACTTGTAAATATATAAATATTGCACGAGTATTATATGAACTTGTTTTTGTGTCTTTTGTTTTATACACTTTGTTTTGAGTGTTTTAACAAATGACAATACAATAAAACACAGATTACAATAAAACAAGGGGATAGATAATATTGGGATAACATTACTTATATTAGATAGGGGGATCGATAACATTACAATAAAAAGAAAAAAGTACAATAATATAGAAGGGAATAGGCGCCCCGCCTAAACCCTGGGCTAGCCCCTAAACCCTAACCCTAGCTACCCTACTCCATCGACGGTGGAGGCGGTGCCGGTGCAGCCGCATTCCATGCCGCCAGCCTCTCCTCACTGTCCCGCTCCGCCTCCTGGAAGGCCCGGCCATTGGCCTCCCGTTGCTCCTCCTCCGTCTGCGCCTTCTATTCAAGGCGCTGGCCCGCTTCTCCTCCCACTGGTGATAGCAGCCTCACTTCTCGTCCTTCCGCCTTAGCCCAAGAGGCTTGGAGGGAGGTCGCCACCGGGAGGTTGGGGACTGGTGGTCACGATGGGGCCCTGCTGTGGGCAGGGGGACTCTTCTTCTTGCCACGCTTGGGGCGCGTGGGCGCCTCTTGCTCCCACCACTGCTTGTGGTCCGGGTGGTTGTCCTCGTCGCTTACTTCGGTGTCGGAAGGGAAGCGGAAGGGGGAGGTCGCCATGGTCGCCGGAGTGTTTAGGGGCTGGGAGGAGGCAAAGGGACGGTCTCGAGGTTGAAGATGAGGGGCAAGATGAGATGAGGAGGCAAAGGCGTTTTGCCTATTTATTGAGGGCGAGGCATGAAGGGTGACGTGCGAATCCAGCGTCGCGTTGGCGCAGACGCCGAGACGAGACGCGTGCGCTGCGTTGCGTGTAGGAAGCGGGCGCGATCAATGCGAAAGAGAGAGAAAAATATCTAGGATGCGACGTATTGTAATCTCTGCACCGCCGCCCCCGCCCCTGCATGCATGCATGCATTAATACGAAAGAGAGAGAAAAACGTCCAAGATAGTTGTTCATTGGCAGTAAAAAATAAAAGGGAAAATATAATTTGGCTTTGATTTACTTCGGTAATAAATGCAGGAATCTAGTACCAAGGTACTCGTTCGTTTTTACACACCGCATGCAACAAACTCGTTCGTTTTTACACATGCAAGAAAAATTGGTGGGAGTAATATTGACTTTTTGTATGGCGCATGAACCAGATGGGAGTAAGTTTGACTGAAAAAAGTTGTTCGACGTACATTTATTTAATGGGGCAGCACTGTTGCACGCAAAATAGCTAGACTGCGACGCTAGGGGAAGCTGCATGCATGGTGCAGCCCCCCCGCCCAGCGCCCTCGCATGCCACGCTCGGTCCAACGGTTAATGTAGTGTGTCATGCTGTACGTTATATTTAATACATATTTTAGATTTTGATATTTTTTCTTAGGCTGGTTATAGTGACATGCATACTCCCTCTGTCATAAATAAGTGTATGTTTGACTTCAAAATTTGTCCACAAAAAGTGTACTTCTACCTTTCCAATGCACTTGGGCACTCACTATGTAGTCCATTAGGTTATCCACAAGCCAAAAAGTAGTCCATAAGGCTATCCATATACATAGTGGAGGTTTACTTTAGAAGATTTTTCTTAAGGGTGACCTACAAGCTTATGGGTTGCCCACAAGCAATAAACAATTATTTTACTCTCTCCTCTCTCTCTTACTTGTGTGTACTTTTAACAGACATGTGGGTCCCAGCTTATGGTGAACTTGACCTTATACATTGTAGCCATTTTCATAAGCTATGTGGGTCCCATCTTATAGCAAAGGTTCACCTTATACATAGGTGATGTGGTATTATGTATATGTTACTAGTCTAAGTTACTACTCCACAGTGCAAAATAACATGGATGTGGTATCATGCAAAGTCTCATTTATTACAATGAACCTGAGGGGAGTAAGTTTGACTGAAGAAAGTTGTTACACGTACACTTATTTAATGCGACGAAGGGAGTAAATACGCTGCAGCGCTGTTGCACGTAAAATAGCTAGACTGCGATGCTAGGGGCAGCTGCATGCATGGTGCAGCCCGTCTCGCCCAGCGCCCTCGCATGCCACGCTCGGTCCAACCGTCAATGGAGTGTGCCACGCTCGCATGCCACGCTGTTGCACGTAAAAACGATGAAGCCAATCAGATTCCAGAATCATCCTTCCCACGGATCGCCAAGAGCTAGCCACGAAATCCTTCTAAGAGACGCCAACCAATCAGGTTGCAGAACAAGCCCTTCCACGGATCGCCCAGAGCCACCCGCGGAATCCTTCTAGAAGACGCGACGGACGCCACAATGTCGCTAGGGTTAGATCTACGTTCCTCATTCGCCTTAGGGTTAGCGGGTTTAGGATGCGATCAACGGGGTTTCACAAGTTTGACCAGACATTCAAATGTGCATAACTAATTAAAAAAATCAAAAAAATACAAAACCTTCGCATGGTGTCATGTTATGTGACATAGTTGTGAGGAAAAATATCAAACTTGGTCTATTGATCATATTTCAAAAAACCCTTCACAAAATGACCTATCTCCTCCGAGGTTTTCTGGCTTTCGGGTCAAATAACCAATGATATGGCTAGAATCAAGGCATAGTTTGTGATAATGTGCCCATATTTGGCATGCATGTCTATAATGGGATGACTAACAATGTTGTAGCACAAAGTTTTCCTTTCGACATTTAAAATCATTTTCTATTTTCTGAGTGCCGAAAGAGGGGGGATTTGTGAAGCAACCACCAAATTGAAGTTTCAAAATGGTAACATCCTATTTTTCAAAAATACTAGACCACCTAGAATGTACAATTTCCCAACTTCAGTATCTCAAACCTTTTATTCCATCCCTGGTGAAAAAGACAAATCCTGCCGAATCGGTTGGAAGTGGGTAAGATATGAACTACATGTACATGATTTCATCGATGATTTTTTGCAAAATCATTTTAGGTTCACAACATGCTATTTCATCTGAGATCCAATGCTAGTTTTGTGAGCCTCACCTAGCTAAGAATATTTATGAAAACCCTTCAAGTTTGACGACATTCAAATGTGCATAACTAATTCAAAAAATCAAAAAAATACAAAACCTTCGCATGGTGTCATGTTATGTGACATAGTTCTGAGGAAAAATATCAAACTTGGTTTTAGAAATGGTCGAAAAAAAACTTGCTTAGAAATGGGGTGGTTTACCCTAGCTTTGGAGCCCATTTCTACCCCATTTTGGGTGAGGGTGAGTTGTACTTCACAAAAGGGATCAGGGTGAGGATGAGTTGTATTGTACATATGAGAAAAAAGTTGGAAGCTCATACAAACATAGAAAAGTGACATAGCTACATTTGTTGAAATTCAAATTTACCATCATATTTGAATTTTGTCCAAATTATCAACAAGTGACAAATTATTATAATAACAAATGTTTACAATAACAAGTGCCAAATTATTACAACAAAAAGTGTCAAATGTTTACAATAATAACAAATGTTTACAACAATAAGAAATGTTTACAATAACAAATGTCTATTTCTTTTGGCTCTTATTACCCCTCGTTTTCTTCTCCTTGACAAGTTTCACACCACACAACAGGTTTATGCTCTTCTTTTTCTTACCATTACCATCTGGCCTCCCCACATCACGTCTAAGAGTCTCCTTCACCTCCTGCACCTCCTCAACAACCTCATGATCATGATGCAGAGCCTCATCAACATGGTCACTTTGCACCAGAGCCTCAACAACATGGTCAGTTTGCACCAGAGCCTCAACAACAGGCTCATTTTGCACCAGAGCCTCAACAACAGGCTCATTTTGCACTAGAGCCTCAACAATAGGCTCATTTTGCCCCTCATTTTGCACCAGAGCTTCCAAATCAGAAACGGTGTGCCCTAAAGCCTCAACAGTTTGCACATCATCCTCCCAAACAAGTTCAGATTGCACCTCAGCAGCACCAAACATGATCTGGTTAGTTCTCTTCTTTCTTTGGCCATTGATTCTGTTATCACCGTATTTTGGCCAAAGACGGAGATGGGCCGTGATCAAGATGGGCTTGGAAGATACATATATTCAACGTGTTGTTGGATCGGCCTAGTGCGTGGATTTGGGCTAAATTGCCCGTGTATCTTGTATCATAGTAGGTTTCGTGTTTGTTTAGGTTCCGTTTATGTTTAGGTAGAGATAGAGTTGTAGAGTTATTCCAAAAGTAGAGAGTCTCTGGACTATAAATATGTACCTAAGGTTATCGAAAAAGGAGGACAACCACGTTCACAACAAACACAATCTCGGCGCATCGCCACCCTTGTTTCTAGGGTTTCTTCGGTAGTGCCATCGCCTAGATCGCATCTCGCGATCTAGGCAAGATTCTACTATCGTTACGGTTTTACTGTCAAGCGTTGTTGATGGCGAGTAATACCATTATCATAGATTGTTTGAGGCTAGCATCGGTGCTTTTCATTACTATCGTCGGGTTATGCTACCTCTAGCTATCTCGCTACCCTTGCACCTTTTCCCAAAGTGCAAGGGTAGCACCTTGCTTGATCTTTATTTAGTCGATTCGATCTGTTATAGTTGTGCCTTGTTCACCAAGGTTTAGTTTAATATCTACGTAATCAGGCCTTACAACGGGTTGAACGATCCAGAATGCATAAGGACGTGGCTTATTCGTTCTAGAGAAGATGTTCCGAATTGGCTTTACGTTGGTTATTAGGCCTCCTCTAGGTTAATATTCTTCATCTTTGTACGCATTGGCTCAATCACGCGTGGGACGCCCAATTACGGTGAAAACATTAGACCGTTGTAGATCGATTTAACTTGTAGTGATCAAGCAAAACCCCATGTTATCATAAATCTAACGCAGAACCATGGGGCAATCGGCTTTAGGAGCCGATTCTGGAAACAGGAGCCGATTACGGCTCGAATTTTACGATACTTGTTTACCATGCAGAAATCAATCGAGCAATCCTTCACCTTCGACCAGTATAGGTCGTGGCACGCGAACCAAGCCAGGCGTGTCTTCGAGCTTTTGCGGCCGCCCGAGGGACCAGGGCCCACCAGAAATCTGGAGCCTCCGGCTCTCCGTGTTGCTCGTCGCTGCTCGCCGGTGGGTTTTGGCAGCAACACATTCGCACGCCGGTGGGACATTCAACAACGTCTACATCAACATCCGACGCTGCAATGGAGAATGATCACTACTTACGACGATCTGCCTGACGAGCACAAGGCCAAGTACGACGAGATCAAGGCGCTCTTCGAGGAAGACCTCATCGGCTCTTTTGAGATGACCCGTAAGCATGGCATCAGGTGGAAGGGGTTCTCCCCGGGCGCTCAATGAGGTGGATCTGCTCTTCCTTCGGAGGAACGCACGAGCTCTACGACAGAAGTCAACTACATGGTGGCTCATTCTCTGCCGCCATTCCGAGAGCACAGTGAACGCTGGCGGGTCGCGTTCGCGTGGTTCAGAGATCATGAAGCATCGGTACTCTCCATCGGGGCCTACTTTAGGGACTCACCAGGAGAAAGACCGCTCCGCATCAGGCCAGCCCCATTCGCACTTGCCTCCGAGCCGCCAGAGCAGCGGCCACGCCGTCTACAAGGCTGGAGGCGACCAGCGATGCCAATTCATGTTTGAGCCACCTAAGGAGATCCCACACGGATATATATGCGCCTACGTGTCGGACTGCAATAACCTGACACGCACCAAACAGATTGCAACCGCAGGAGTTTCTGCGGCAGGAGTTCTTGGGGCAGGCGTGTCCGGAGCAGCGATGGCTGGGATGGACGCTGACAAACAGGCGTGGCTAGCCAAGTATGCCACTGGAACAAGTCATGAGAATCTAGCCCCTACAGCTCAAGCGGGAGCAAATCGGTACCATCCGAGGACGGTTAAACCTTCGTCAAGAGAAGGACAATCGGCTATTCAAAGCCGCACTCAACGAAGTTTGATCTAATTCGCCGCCACCCAAGTATAAGCTCCCGAGTTCTCAAGGTTCACGGTCAAGGGTCGAGCTCGATCGAGCACATAAGCCGATACCGCACAACTAGGCATGATTTGACATCGGATCGATGCGTAAGATTTTTGCAATCTCGACAGACCAGCCTTTGGGTGGTACACCTCACTACCACCATTCAATTCATACCGGAAGCAAGCGAAGAGGTTCCACATCCGATTATTCGTGAGGCTACCGAGGTGGCATTGCGACTGGCGCAAGGCGCGGTTTAGGAGAAATCAGAGCGGTACATCCAGCCAGATCACAAGAACCGATGTTACGCTCGTTTAATCGAGAAGGAAGCAATGAGCTGGCGGTTGGTCTCTCGGCACCCATCAAGGATCCGCTTTCGGTGAGTACAACTCATTGGCGCACATGGCCTGAACGACGATGTATGAACAGCGCCACCGAGTTGTACCAAGACAAATTCAAACGTCCGATAGGCTGGTCGATGCGTAAGAAGAAGATCCTACAGACCGTGGAGGTGGCCGTATTGAATGGGCTCGGGGCGATCCTGTGGCGCAAGTGGGTGAAACAGCAAGGGCCTGCGAAGGGTTCGACTTTGATGTGAGCAAAGCGAGCAGATATTCGATTTGTCAAGGAGAAGCGGTGAGGTTACCCAAGGCCACAAAATCCCTACGGCTCGAGAAATGAACGGGAGACCACCGCAAGTGGCATCATTCGTTCACCCACACCACCAACGAGTGCAAAGAGCTTCGCCGCCAAATCCAAATGGCGATAGAACAAGGCCGTCGATCCTGGGCGATTCGCCATGAAAGTGGACACAAACCCATTTCCGGCGTCAACATGGTAGAACTCAAGCCCGAGGCGTAAGCTGGATTTCTCGGCGTTAATATGGCAGGTCTGGGTACCACCATGACACGCATAAGGAGGACGGTGGTCGCTCGGGCGAGGAAAGAAAGGAGGCTAGTCCATGCGACCGCCCAGCCACAATGACAAAGTGTACTTAACAGAGGAACAAGTGAGGAGAGTGCGATATCGAAGCCACATTCCACGATCTCCTTAACAAGTATGAGCGCCAGGATAACGTCGGGCGCCGGCAGAGACGACGAAGATATGAGCACCTTGCTAGGGGACCGTCGAAGAGAAGGAAGGCGCAGAGGCATTGGGATTGTCCTTTCTTCAAGTATTGCTGGGCGCTGGAATGAGCCGATTGCTCTAAATGACAACCGCCCGGAATGCAGTCGGAGAAGGAGGACACGAGGCCATGTCGATTCAAACGCCTAGGGCCTCTTCCACCCCGAGCCGCCACAGGAGTCCGCCGAGCGTAAAACCTCGAGAAGCCAAAGAATGACAAAGGCGAAGACAGGTATCACCGCCCAAGGTGGTGTCCCGACGGACTCGACACACCCAAGCGTAGAGTGCAATGCTGCGTAACTGAGGAAGCTGAGCAGATTCCCGCTTTAAAAGAAACGGCCTGATCTGGCGTCAAAGTGAGGCAAACTTTGGAAACGGAAGACCGCCCGACAAGGAAAGAGTGGCGCCTAAATCGGTAAAAGCCGATGCAAAGACATCGGCCGCACAAACATGGTGTTTGTACTCCGCTGCATTCTCGCGCCAAGAACCGACGAGCTACCAAAGGCATACTTTGCGATCGTCCACGGCCGGTTATCTTTGAGAAGCCACGTGAGAAGGGTTACAAACATTTGAAAGCCCTACCGCGAGGTTACATCAATGGGCAACTCAAGAAGATGTTGGTGGACACCGAGCGGCCAATATCATGCCATACTCCATGCTACGACGCTTGGGACGCCCACCGCAGATCTGATCAAAACCAACGCCACGTTAAGCGACTTCAACGGTCGGTCTTCGGAACGCAAGGCGTCTTGAACGTGGATCCGACAAAGGCAGGAAAACCGTATCCACGCTATTCTTCGTCGGGACAGCAAGAGCACTTACACCGCCTTGCTAGGAAGGGATTGATTCACGCTAATTGCATCCGTCCACAATGCATCGCGCTCGATCCAAAGGGATGGAGAAGTGGAGGTCATCCACGCAGACGATTCTATCGAGATCTCCATAGCTGGCATGAACGTGCAGGGCGGAAGACCAAGAGCCGATCTCGAATCAATCTAGACGGCCGCGGCGATTGAAGCTACAAAAACGGGTGAGGCTGGTCTTATCCATCGCCTTACAGAGTAGAAAAGCCCACGATCATCAGGTACGGCCGATCCTGCGATCGCCACAAAAAATAAAAAGCAGCGATCATAATGGCGGCAATCATGTAGTCGTAGCAGAGATGCTCGCCATGTAAAATAATAAGGTGTAAACCGTCCTGACGATGCAAGCAAAGGGGGCGATTCAAGCGATCGCCCAAATTATTTTTGTTGTCCTCACCTACCGCTTGCCTGTGTTTAGCGCCGATTTGACAGTGACGGAAAGCTAGGGTATGGGTTTACATCCGATGAGCTAGAAGAGATCGACATTGGTCCCGGGATAAGCCACGACCAACATTTATCGCCAAAGTTAGAGCCGAGTCTCGGGCCCGATGATAGCCTGTTGAAACAATATCCAGATCGCCGCCCGACTACACAGATGCTCGGTTGGACAGAGCATCATCGAGCATCGACTCATTAAAGAGGATTTCGGCCGTTTCAAGCCGAGCACGACAAATGAAGGCCAAATTCGAAGAAGTCAAGAAAGAGGTCGAGAAAATGTTGACACCAAGTTGATCGTGCCATGCGGTATGCTGAGTGGATTTCTAGTATCGCACTGAGAGAAGAAGGGTGGCCAATGGCGTGTTGCTATAGATTTTCGGGATCTCAACAGAGCTACCCCAAAGGATGAGTATCCGATGCCGGGCGTAAACATTAATCAATGCAAGCTTGGTCATAAAATTTTGAGCTTCATGGACGGCAATGCCGGTTACAACAGATCTTCATGGCTCCGTAAGACATACACAAGACTGCATTCGAGTCCTGTGGTCCGTGGGGTTATTTGAATATGTAGTCATGACGTTTGACTGAAAATGCCGGCGCCACGTACCAAAGGGCCATGAATTATATTTTTCATGATCTGATCGGCAAACTGGTGGAGATTTACATCGACGACGTGGTGGTCAAGTCTGCTTCAGCGCACGGGCACTTGGACGATCTGCAACGCGTCCTGGACCGCACAAGGAAGTTCGGGCTACGGATGAATCCAAAGAAGTGTGCCTTCGGGGTGACGGCTGGTCAGTTCTTGGGTTTTTTGGTCCATGAACGCGGAATTGAGATCGGCCTGAAAAGTCAGGAGGCAGTGCGAACAATGAAGCCACCCACTACAAAGAAAGAACTGCCCTCATCGGCAAGATCAACTTCGCCGAAGGTTCATCTCCAATCTGTGAAGAATAGAGCCGCTCATGGGACTAGTAAAAATCAACCGACGAGGAATTCACCGGGGCGAATAACAACGAGCCTTTGACGAGATCAAAGAATATCCGACAAAGCCGCCAAGTTAATTCCACCACCGACAGCCGTTCTACATTTACTTGTCGCTATCGACACGCCCATCGCCTCGGTAGTGGTGCAAGTTTATGATGGTGGAGCGAGTCGCCTTTTACATAAGGTGGAGGATGTCGACGCAGAGACAAGGTACTCGATATCGATAAGTTGTGCTCACTGCTTTTTCACCGCACCAAGTTGCGCCACATTTTGCTATCCAGAGATCATCATCATATGCAAATCGACGTCATAAAGCACATGCCGGCTCCTATGTTAAAAGGCCGACCGGGCAAATGGATGTTTGCATTATCGAGTTTGACATCCGTATCAACCCGCCAAAGCGCTTAAGGGACAAAGCCGCCGATCTTATCGCTGAAAGGATCAACACTAACATAGCCGACCGCCCATAAGAGCGTGGGCTATGTTTTTCGACGGATCGCTGTGACGATGGTCGCATCGGCATTTTACTCGTGTCGCCTGGGGCAACATTTTCCTTCTCCATCGATTGTCTACCTCTCGCACCAACAATGTAGCCGAGTACGAGGCGATATGCAAGGATGGAGTTACTCGGCCGGAGCGAAGCAGGGAAATTTTTGGAGACTCCAAGTTGGTGATTTCCCAGCTCACGGAGGACTACAAGTGCGAGAGCGAGTCCCTCTTCCCATTATGGCTGCACGCCATGAAAGCTGATGACGCAATTCCAGACGTAAACTTCACTTGGATCCCACGATCGCAGAATCACCGAGGCGAACGATCTTGCGCAGATGGCTTCGTGATACAAGGACGTGGTAGAAGGAGCCGATGTTCGTGCAGCCCCGGAAGCGGACGATCGAGAGCCGATATCTTCAATTACTCGAAGGATTCGGCTCGGGGGGCACCTAAACGGATAAGGTACAAAGCCATGAAGTACGTGCTTATTGGGGATGACATGTTTTACAGGACTCTGGAAGGGCTATTGCTCAAATGCCTGGGGACAGACGAGGCCAATCGACTCTTACACGAGGTACACGAAGGCGCCTGTGGAACTCACCAATCGGCTCATAAGATGAAATGGTTGATCAGCGATCGTGGTTTTATTGGCCCACCATGCTTGAGGACTGTTTCAACTACTACAAAGGGTGTCAAGCATGTCGAAATTTGGAAAATCCAGATGGTACACAAGAATGAACCCCATCATCAAGCCTTGGCCATTCCGAGGTTGGGGCATGGACATGATCGGCAAAATCAATCCTCCATCAAGCAAAGGCCACATGTGGATTCCGGCTATCACCGACTACTTCACCAAATGGGTGGAGGCTGTCCCGATGAAGTCAGAAACTCAAGGATGTTATCAATTTTGTGAAAGAACATGTCATCCATAGATTCGGATTCCCCAAACTATCACGACCGATGGAGGTTCGGTCTTTATTTCTCGTGAGTTTAGAAAATTCTGCGAGGACATGGGGATCAAGCGATTAGATCATCTCCATACTATGCTCAAGCAAATGGGCAAGCTGAGCCCAACGAGCCTCATCAAGTCGATCAAGAGAAAGTCGATGAGCACCCAAGGCGTTGGCGAGGTTTTGTCGAGGCGTTATGGGCTTATCGCATGTCATGCCATGGAGCAATAAAAACCTCACCATACCATCTAGTATATGGACAAGAAGCCGCTACCGGGAAATTACGGATCGAGACGCCACTTTTCGTGACGATCTAACAACTCAAGAATACGCAACTCGATGAGTGACAGTGGAGGATTTAACCGAGCTCAGCTATGGTCATCGGAGAAAATCAAAGAGAACAAGGCCAAAGTAGCTCGTGCATACAACAAGAAAGTGAAGCCAAAGGAGTTCCACGTTGGTGATCTGGTATGGGAAGTCAGGTTGCCTTTGGGGACTAAGGATGCAACATATGGTAAATGGTCTCCAAATTGGCACTATCGGTCCGCATGTGTCGACCAAGTTTTAAGAGGAACGACACATGCTCGAGCGATGATGGCGAAAGTTCCCAAAGATGGCGGTCAACGGTCAACATCTCAAGAAATATTTCCCAAGCATGTGGGATGTTGGACAATAGAACTTGAGGGGCCGATACATGAAATCGGCTAGGTAAAGGCACGTGAGACAATGGACAGTAAAAATATGGGGCCGGCTGAAAATCGGCCGAATAAAAACAAAATATATAGCCGATGCACGGTCATCGACTCTAGAGGTTCACACGTGTTACAAACAGGTGCCGCATACAAGCCATCAAGAAATGCTTGAGGCGGAGGGCGCCAAAGATGGACACGATCCACCTCGGCAATCTCAACTTCGCTATCTTCATCTTTGCTTGTCATCGTCGCTTGTGCAGGCACGCTCGATGGGCAATTGGAGATTTGGGTCGCCTGCTTTGAGAAAGGTCGCAGTCATCGCTTGAGATCAAGAAGTGGCCGCTTTAATGTGCCTAAAGATGCGACCAAAGTTTGACCTCAACGCTTTTTTGGGAGAAGCCGATGGATAGTCATCGGCTCTTTGCGATTTGACTTGTTTAATCAGTGCGCAGTAAGATGTTGAGAGCCGATGCGATCATCGACTTCTAGGACATCGACCTATCGTGGCTATCGGCAAGATCAGGCGAACAAGGCAATCTTCGAAATAGATTTTCATTCATTCAAAAGATGCTTGCTTACAAAGGAGGATTGATTACAAAAGGAGCCTACTACTACCGTTGTCGCCATCGTTCCTAATCTAAAGGGCGAGATCGCCGTCGCCGCCGTCCTCTTCATTGTCTTCACCGCCGCAGATCATCCTCGCCGCTGAAGAAACCAGCGGGGACCTCTTCGCCCTCCTCGTCATCTTCGCATTCGCTGGACCCGGCGAAGCGCTTCGTGGCGGATACTCGTCGGAGGAGGTGTCCTCCTCCGATTCCTCCTCGTCGGAGGACTCGACGCCGTCCACGACCAAAGTCGTCATCGCCGCCTCCAGCCTCAACGAGGAAGAGGCTCTCTTCACCGCCGCCGTGGACGATCGCCCTCCGACCAGACGGAGTCTCAGCCTTTCGCCCCACCATCGTGGGGCGATCAGACGCCGCTGGGCGGTGCTCGCGCCGGCTCTCGGTCGCTAATCGAGTTGGAGGCGGAAGACACACCGAGGAAGCGAGGAGGCCATGGCAAGAAAGAGGGTTTTTCGAAGGAAGAGGGTTTTCGCAACCGGAGGAAGATGGGGATTGTGAACTGTTCAGCGAATTTAAATAAGGGAATAGTGGAGAGACGGTTCAATGCCATAGCGGTTCCCAGTTACCGCCAAAATCGTCAAATCATGCAATCGCAGGAGTTGAGAAGACAGGCATCATGATGAAGGGGTAGCGTGATTACGTTTCGCCATGCATTCTCATCGACGCCAGCCCGATAAAAAAAAAGAGGAGAAGAAGAAAAAAATGCAGTGGTTTTGGAATTATCATTGCCAAAACCGGGGCATGTGTTATCACCGTATTTTGGCCAAAGACGGAGATGGGCCGTGATCAAGATGGGCTTGGAAGATACATATATTCAACGTGTTGTTGGATCGGCCTAGTGCGTGGATTTGGGCTAAATTGCCCGTGTATATTGTATAATAGTAGCTTACGTGTTTGTTTAGGTTCCTTATGTTTAGGTAGAGATAGAGTTGTAGAGTTATTCCAAAAGTAGAGAGTCTCCTGACTATAAATATGTACCTAAGGTTATCGAAAAGGAGGACAACCACGCTCACAACAAACACAATCTCGGCGATCGCCACCCCTTGTTTCTAGGGTTTCTTTCGGTAGTAAGCCATCGCCTAGATCGCATCTCGCGATCTAGGCGATCTACTTATGCTACTGGTTTTACTCGTCAAGCGTTGTTGATGGCGAGTAATACCATTATCATAGATTGTTTGAGGCTAGCATCGGTGCTTTTCATTACTATCGTCAAGTTATGCTACCTCTAGCTATCGCTACCCTTGCACCTTTTCCCAAAGTGCAAGGGTAGCACCTGCTTGATCTTTATTTAGTCGATTCGATCTGTTATAGTTGTGCCTTGTTCACCAAGGTTTAGTTTAATATCTACGTAATCAGGCCTTACAAACGGGTTGAACGATCCAAGAATGCATAAGGACGTGGCTTATTCGCTCTAGAGAAGATGTTCCGAATTGGCTTTACGTTGGTTATTAGGCCTCCTCTAGGGTTAATATTCTTCATCTTTGTACGTCAGGCTCAATCACGTAGGACGCTCCGATTACGTGGTGAAAACATTAGACTGTTGTAGATCGATTTAACTTGTAGTGATCAAGCAAAACCCCATGTTATCACAAATCTAACGCAGAACCATGGGGCAATCGGCTTTAGGAGCCGATTTACAGGGAAACCTGGGAGCCGATTACGGCTCGAATTTTACGATACTTGTTTACCATGCAGGAAATCAATCGAGCAATCCTTCACCTTCGACCAGGTATAGGTCGGTGGCATCTCGAACCAAGCCAGGGCGTGTCTGGAGCTTTTCGGGCCGTCGAGGGACCAGGCCCACCAGCATCTGGAGCCTCCCGGCTCTCCGTGTTGCTCGTCGCTGCTCGCCGGTGGGTTTTGGCAGGCAACAGATTCTTGCCCTTTTCACTGGCCAGCATTCGTCAACAACAAGAGGTGGGCCTTTTTCTCCACGCTTCCTCCTAAAAACAAGCAAGTTAGCTGGGGGAGAAAAATCATCAACAAGAAATGGGATAGATTTTGGATGAACATACTTTAGCTTTTCAGCAGTGTATCTGCACTTGGTAGAGCCAGCTCGGTGTCCAAGTTCTTCACAGAGTTTGCATCTATTCTTGTTACCTTTTTGGGCCCTTTTTGGCTTGGCATCTTTCTTTTCATCTTTTTTTCCTTCTTGCTGCTCCCACCTTTCTCAAACCAAGCCTTGAATCTACTCTACTTGGGCCAGCCGGCCTTTCTTTTCATCAAAGGAGGACACAAGGAGAACTAAATGTCCACTTCAGGCCACTGAGACTGATCTGTAAGTGCTGGAATTGGTGTTCCATATGTAGCCTTGAATTTTGCTACAAAATAATACTCATGCAAATATGGGTGCATATTTAGCTTGTGTTTGGAGGCCAAGAAAAGTATGGCATGCTCACAAGGCTTCCTAGTGTGTTTACACTCAAGGCATGTGCATTCATGCAATTGAGTGTCAACAACATGCCTCCTGCCAGTCTTTGTATCTCTGACTTCAGCACCCCACAATGAGGATTTTTCAACACGCAAATGTGCAAGATTTCTGCTCCTGTTGACCACCTACTGCACAACATCAGGAAGCTTATCTCCTTGAAGAACATCACCAAGCCTTCTTCTAAATTCCCACAACCTCATGATCATGATCCGATCCGTCAACCATGTCATGGACAGCAAGTCTTTTAACTCCTTCACTTTGTTGTTGAAACTTTCGCCAAATTATTGTTGATATGATCACATTTGATGGCGATGTTAAAACCAAACTGTACCATAAAAGAGAATGGTAGGTTTCCAACCATGTACAAAACTTGACCCTATCCTCCTCGGAGCATGCCTTAATCTTCTCAAGGTGATATGAATGTGTCACTGGTGTAAGATCTTCTTCGCCACATCGTCCAAAATCATCTCCTCTGAATTTTTGATCAAATTCATCCACATATGGTCAAGCACTCCCTCCCTCGCATGAGGAAAACAATCTTCACGCATTTTCTAAACCTTTACATACATCTGTGCACCGCCAATGGAGAGACTGCCCTATGCATCTTTTCAACTGCATCATGAACCATGTCCATGATGCCTCATCTCAGGCGAAATATGCCAATAGCTACAGGAACATCCAATTGTGTCCATCTAAAGCATTGCATCGCTAGTTGACCATTCCACTTTCCGGTCAAGAAAGATGAGTCTATACTCAAATATGGATGACACCACGCTTTGAAGCCATCGATGCAAGGCTTTAAATACATGAAGAATTTTGAAGAAGACTTTCCCATCACCGTTACCTCGATATCTATCTCCACAACACCGCCAGTGACCTCTTCTCTACTTCGCTTTGAAGTTATAAAGCATTCGAAAGGTATTTGCCCAATCACCATATAGCTCTTTCATTGCCTTTTGCTTTGCCTTCCACCTTTGTAGTATAATTCAGCTTAATGGGGTACCGCTTTTCCAAGTCTATTTTCAGTCTCTTTGCGCTTTGTTTGGTGTTGTGGCTAAAATGGGCTTGATCTTTTCGCAACCCATAATTGTGATGTCATCTTTGTAATCGTTTGAGAACTTGTAATGCAAGTATGAGGTTTTGGAATTTGATTCACTCTTATTGTCCTTCCATCGTTGCGTCTAGCGGATATATAACACTTGCAAGGCTTGGCACCACCATCATAACCTATGCATTTTGCATAGAACTTCTTTATCATCCACATAGTCTTGGTAGCAAACTCACGTTTGACCGCATATGTCTGAAACACATCCTGAATTCATCCATGCTTGGAAACCATCTCCCAACTTCAATAACTGGGTCCTCTTTGTCATAAACTGTTACTAGCTCATCATCATGTGCATCATCTACATGAACTGCAGATTTTCCAACAACTCTAGATCTATATCGCCTCTTCATCTCTTAAATGGTTGTCACCATCATTTGCAGCTTCATCCTCTTCTTCTCCTTGTCTCTCATCTATAGGAATGCCAAAAAGCTTTGCCATTTCAATATCATCTATTGGTGCAATGACCAAATCAGTCCGGTCATGTATCTCAACCGAATTCCAATCATGATTACAATCCTTTGTGCATTACCATCTGCAGCCTCCTTGTGCATTAGCATCATCATCCTCCATCATAACACTTCCAACTCAAGAAGTATAGGCATTACTTGCCTTTGTGCAGCCAATCATCCTCGACCATCCGAGCAGACTTGAAGCCACATATCCAACCCTCGAATTAGGTTTCGGATCAATGAGCTCGCTAAAAGCGTAACAGTTTTGCTTGTCCAACCATTTCGCTCATCGATTTTATCAACTATATGTTCCCTGTCTCAACCCTAACATAGTCACATTTGCAATCATCAAATCGTAACAAAGAAACTTCTTGCTCGCCCCAAACCACACTATCCCCAATTTTTCCACCATTTTCCTCGCCTCCTCTCCCATGTTTATTAGCTCTTGGGGATCAACATGTTCTAATTCCACCTCCCATTTAACAACCGTGTCTCTCTCAATGATCTGCGTCTTGCCATCAACAAAAACAGCCCTAGAGGAAAGAAATTGATGCGAAATTCAAGGTTTGGCGCAACATCGTCTCCCTGTTTTGGCACCTTTGTGAGCTAGCGGAAGCGAACAAAGAGCCCAACCTTAGAGAAATTAAGTGCAGAGATACGGGATATACCGATTAGAAGTCCCCTCTCCATGCTCCATATCGTTCCCCCTCGCCCCGTTCAGCACACCCTCGCCTCCACAATCTAGCATCAATGGGCACGCTCAGATCTCGAATTGAGAAGAATGGGATATGAATTAGCTTTCAAATGGCACTCACCACATTCGTCGTCGAACGAAAGCGCCGCCGTCTAAATTAATTGCCGTGCCGGCGCCGGCGCCGAGAACGATGGGTGAGGTCCGCCGCCGCTATCGGGGAAGCTACAGTCCGAGTGACGCGCGCTCTCGGTCGGAAGCGGTTGGTTTGACTGGGTTGACTGGTTGTCCCAACCAACCGGTTTGGCTTAACCCTAATCTTGGAACAAAGTTAAATGTGTCCTTACAACCGTTTTAAGGCCGTGTGGCCCTGGGATATTAGCTGCCTCACAACCGTCGCATGCGAGCTATTCTTTTCAACGACGTCGCTTTCCTTCCAATTTCATGTAAAGACGTCGCATAGGAGCTATAAGGCCAGAATCAATCTGCACGCGTGTGGCCGAAATTGACCCACGTGCGTCTCACAACTGCACTCGCTGGAATACTTCCGCTATCTATCCGTCCGTGAGAACCAAGGGCTAGCCTGGTGACAAGGCTAGCAAGTGCGTAGCTAGCTCATCAGAGTTCGAGTCCCTATAAAAATAAAATTAAACGAGGTGTTATCCACTGCTCAAGAGGTCTTATCTATTTAACTACATATAACTCACGAGAAATCATTCGAACGTTTCTTTTTTATCCGTCCTGACTGACCAGAACAGGTCCGCGACTCATCCAGCCTGATCCATCGGCAGCAGCGCCACTCCACCTGATAGATCGGCAGTAGCACCGTATCAATCCGCGCCACTCCGGCTGTGCAGTTCGGCATGCTGCCGGTAGCTCGCCCTCGACCTCCCGTTGTGCAAGAGGCAACGCCGGAAGCGAACCACCAACTTCCCGGCTGCGCCGGAAGCAACACTGACATCTCTGGCAGCTCGCTCCCAATCTCCTGGCTGCGTAGCTCGCCAGCGACATCGTCTTCTGGCCGGTAGCTTCGTCTTAGTTCGCCGGCAGCTCCACCCGCTCCCAAGGTCGTCGAGGCGCACCCAGCGCACCTGAAGAACAATGGTGCATCAAGATCTTAATTTTAGTTCACCCGGAGAACAAGATGCATAAGTGGAGGCTAAAGGAAAACAGTGCTCTAGTAGAGAATTAAATATTGACAGTTTTATTCTAGTCTGGTGCAGTTGATTTGGTGTACTGCAACTAAATTTATATGCAGTTGATTTGGTGCAGAAAATACTGGAACTAATACTGGAATTAATGGAACTAACACAATAATGTTCTAGGGTACTCATTAGCAGATCAATCTCATCTCAACAAACAAAATATTCCTTTAGTCGGAAGAGATCAGTTGTTCTAGCAGAATGTGCCTTTGTTCTTCCGGAAATACCTTTTCCTAAGCCGTTTCTGAAAGACTGTGTTCCATCCCCGATGAAGAATAGAAACAAAATGCCTCCACAACTGCTTAGTTCAATGATGGCACCTGCATTTTTCTTACAGTTTATGTCGAGTTCAATGATGGCACCTGCATTTTTCTTACAGTTTATGTGAGTTCATCCTATGAGATAGTATGGAAGCACTAATGTAAACAAACATTTCATTATTTCAAGACAGATAGGGTAACTGGTGGGATAGTATGGAAGCACTAATGTAAACAAACATTTCATTATTTCAAGACAGATAGGGTAACTGGTGGTATAAATCGCTTAGAGCAACTCTAGCAGCTACCGTAAAACACAAACCGTAAACACGCGAGTTCGGTGCGCTGAAAACGAGATTTCCGGGGCCATGAGAGCCGGCGAATATGCTGTTTTGGGTTTGCGTTTACGGTAGCTGCACCGCGCCGCTGTACTGCAAAATGAAACTGCATACATAACTGAATTTTTCAACAGTTCATACGACAGCACATGCAACCGTTTCAGTTTCAATGTTTGCAAACATGTTCGCATCGAATCGCACCCAAAATAAGATCAACATAGCAAATGCAAGGCATACGCATCAAGCAGCACCGTCACTCGCCGTAGCACCTCCACTTGCCGTAGCATCTCCACTCGCCGAAGCTCCTCCACCGAAAGTTGCTTGGGCCTCCGCCATGGCTTGCTTCCTCCTTGCGATGATCTCCATCCTCCTCAACTCCCACCACTCTCTAGTGTATGTATCCATGAAGCTTGGATCCATCATCATTGTTCTATTCTCCTCGGCAAGAAGCTCGGCGGCGGCTTTCTTCTCCTCTAGAGCAATCTTTCTCTCCTCCAACTCACGGATTCCTTGCCACCTTATTAGCTTCATCTCATACTTCTTCTACTTCATGATCATTTTGGCCTCCAAGGTTTTCATTGTGGTAGTTTCCTTCAACTTTACCATCTCATAATTTTGGATGCCATGTTGGAGTGCTCTTTCTCCATCTTGATTCATTCTTTAGCCTTCTTGGTTCCTTCCGGTCTCCCCTTATTCCTTCCTCCTCCTCATCATCCAACTTGAGCAATGCTCCCTTTCTTGCTTTTCCTTCTTCCTCCCTTAACTTCCACTTCTCCGTGTGCTCGAGCACCCTCCAACAATGTTGTAGATTGAATGCTTTCCCTTTAGAGCCGGCCATTTCCTTGTACCTATCCGTAGCAATTGAATCAATTTCATCTATTGTTCTACCACTTGGCAAAGGTTGTTCCCGGACTTGCTAGAAAGCTCCACTCCAATGGCTACAAGCTGCCTTGATCACGTCCCACCTTCCTTGTAGTGAACGATAGGTGCGGTCGACCGGGTTCTCCACGGGTGGCAAGAGCTTGAAGAACTTATTTTCGATCCTTAACCAATAGCTCTTCCCGGTTTGGTCCGTGCCACAGACCGCATCCAGTGTCCATGCCTTGCACAAGACCGTGCCTTCCATTGAAGTGTAGTTGATGGTCCTTCTCTTCTTCTCGGCTTTGGCATCATTGTACACCCCTTGATCAACCTCTTCCAAATCATCTCCATCATCTTCCTCCTCCTCACCATCCACGGCCTCTTCTTCCTGCTCTTCCGCACCATCCAAATCATAGGCAGGGAGAGGAGGTTGCGTGATGCACACCTCGCTCTCGTTCAGTAGCTGCACATAGGACGAGTGGGATTCATCGTACCACGAAGGCATTTCCTCGAGCACGTTGTCTGCGACGACGTGTACACGCTGTGGAGCCGGCGGGGTGCTTTGCAGAGCGGCGGCACACTGCACGGGCTTCTTATTCGGCGGTGCCGCCTTGCTGGCGCCTGGCGCCACCTTCTTCGGGCCGGTGCCAGCCTTCTTCCGCGCCACGGACGGCTTGGGAGTTGCGGGGCGACGATGGCCCTGGCCGGAGCAGGGGATGGCAAGCCCGCGGAAGCAGCGACCGGGGGCTCGGCGGCGGCGGCGATGACGTTCGCGCGCTTCCTCTTCTTGATGGAGAAAGCGTCGGAGGCCGGCGTGCCTGCATGGACCGACGGAGCTACAGGAAACGCGACAGTCGTCCGCGGGGCTTGCACGGCAGCCGGCGGGAGGTCAAAGGAGTCCATGCCTTCGATTGGCGGTGGCGGCGGCCTCAGAGATTCACCGGGGAGAGAGATCGACGACGGAGGCTGGGTGGGAGCGGGAGGCGGGAGCTGAAACTTCCGTCCCGCCAAAATCGGAACGAGGATACGGGTCGCGCTCAGTTTCCCTCCGGACCCCGTAGAAGTACCGTTCTGCGGAAGGAATTTGCCGCGCCCCGCAAAAAAAATTCGGGTTCAGTCCAGGATACGGCAGCTGCACGGCGCGGATTTTTTGCGGGGTACGCTAAACTGGAGGTTATTTTACGATTTTAGGGCTTTTACGGTAGCTGCTAGAGTTTCTCTTACCCAATATTACAGTACCGTTGCATGTATAGCTCCCAAACTTATTGTGGCAAATACCATTATTTCAAGGGTTAATTGTTGGAATTATGCCCTAGAGGCAATAATAAAGATGTTATTATTATAATTCTTGTTCATGATAATGTTTATATTCCATGCTAGAATTGTATTAAGCGGAAACTTTAATACTTGTGTGGTTGTGAACAACACCGTGTCCCTAGTACGCCTCTATGGACTAGCTCATTGATCAATGATGGTTAAGGTTTCCTAACCATAGACATGAGTTGTCAATTGATAATGAGATCATATCATTGGGAGAATGATATGGTGGACAGACCCAAACTAAGCGAAGCAATTAGATCGTGTCATCGTGTTCGTCTTTGTGAAGCTTTTCTTATGTCAAATATTGTATTCCTTAGACCATGAGATAATACAACTCCCTGGTATCGGAAGAAAGCTTTGAGGTCATCAAACGTCATCCTATGAGAGGGTGATCATAAAGGTGTCTCGGTGATCGGAAAGTATCTCATTGGGTTGTATGTATCGAGATGGGATTTTTCCTCCCAAGTCGGAGAGATATACTTCAGGCCCACTCGATAATCGATATCAACACCGCTTGCAAGCATGTGGTTAAGGAGTTAATCACAAAGTGATATCGGATTACGGACGAGTAAAGTACTTCGTGAACGAGATTGAACTAGGTATGACGGTGCGATCGAATCTCGGCAAGTAAAATATCGCGACGAAGGAATATATATATGGGATTGATTGAATCGACATCGTGGTTCATCCGATATGATCATCGATGAATGTGGGAGTCAATATGGGTTTCGACCCCCGTTGATTATTGATAGAAGATCATGTCGCATATTCTCGAACCGCAGGTCACACACTTAACGTGTCTCGACGCTAGGATAGATTGATAATTGGTTTATGAGTTTTTGTTCGAGTCTCGGATGGGATCGGACATCACGAGAGTTCCGAGAATAAGATTCATATAAGGCGGCAGTTTTTGGAGTTCGAATTGTTCCGGGTTAATCGGTATTGTATCGAGCTTCTAGAACCTTCCTAAGGGGACCAACGTGGCCCCACCTTCCGGAGGAGGGGCATGGGCCTATGAGGGAGTGCCTGGCGCATTGGGCCATGTAACACCCTCGAATCGGACCTATGCAAGTTTTAGCGAACTCGCCAAACCCGCATAGAACGATTCAAAGGTGCCCACCAGCACTTTCGTCGGGTGGAAAGCGGTAATAACATTACACAGTCTCGATGGAACCTACGTAGCAGATATATATATATATATATAACAACGACTCCATGAGTCAAGAATATGATATAATATACAAGATCCAAATCACCTTGAAAACGGTAGAGCGTCACTACGGACAAGAAGCAAATGGGGCTAAGAGCCGAGAATAACCAATGGCGTCCATAACCCTGCCTGTGCCAAGCCGTAAGGATAACCCCGCTAAACGCCGATCTCAAAACCGCTTAAACAAAAGGGGTGCCAAAGGCAAAGGAAAAGAAGGAGCGTCCAAGATTAAGGCCAAGACAGCGAGGCTAGAATTGGCGGTCCTCGCCACATAGGTATGGTGGTGGCGGCAGCGGCATGCACTAAACAACCTATAGAGACTCGATACAACTGGCGGCTATCAGAGAGGGGTGAGAAAGACCTATTCGGAACCAACCTGATACTACCAACCGACAAACCCATCCTGGCGTTTCCCCCTCGAGACCAAATTGAGGAAGGCAACCGAGGGACTCACACAGTGGGCAGTTTTACTTATTCAGTTATCGTTGCAGCAATTACTAGTCAGGTTTAGATAATCATTCGATAAAAGCGTGGGCACTTTTAGTTAACCATTCCGTTATAGTTGCAACAATTACTAATCAGATACAGATAGCATGAGATAACCCCAAACCCAGCAGTTGTTGGTACTTTTATTCAGCCATTCCGTTGTAGTTGCAATACTTACTAGTCAGGTACAATGGTATGGCGACAATACAAGCAAGCATTTGTGGGCGTATTATTTAGGCATTCCGTTATAGTGAAGCTGATTACTAGTCATTATAAAGTCAAATTTATAACAATAAACTTTAGTTATGCTTGTCTATGATCGAGATATCGTGCTCCAAGTCGCCCATATCCGCGGACACGGCTTTTCGTAAAGTTTTACCCGCCGGGTGCACCAATAGCAACACACGCCGATCAACCTCTAAAACCAACTCAAAAACCCGAGGCTTTCACTGAACAATCACAGATTCAGAAATATTTGAGGCCACCCCTTAAAGTAGAACCATAGCAAGTTAGCTGACTTCGAGACGGACTTAAGGTTTGTGGGGCCGGTAAACGACTGGGAACCGAAGTGTGGTGGCTTGTCGATACCACGTAAACGGGTCACAATTCCTAAACAGTACAGCGTGCTCCTCGCACAAACGTAAATACATAAGTAGCATGACATAAGTACAGGATAGTAAATAAAACCTCAAACTAGTTTGTGGCCCCAAGAAATAAGTCTGAATCAAGCTCTGGCTCAGGGGGGCCCCATATACCTCCCGGATGTGGATAGCGCGATAAATCAAGGAATATGTATCAAGTACTCGGGGTCCTACGGGACACAATTGGGCGTTCGGAAACCAAATATTCTCTATCACCCACCGATGCCTCTGCTTACTTCAATTTTAGTTGTTAAACAGGAATTTAAAGTGAACGATAAGTAAAACTATGATCAACTCCAACAACAACGTGCAGCAATACATCAACAACTGTGGCACTGGACGACACGCAACAGCACTTGAGCAAGCGACTACGACGCGCGGGTCCAACTATCTACCAAGCACAGGTAATCGGATGTGTCCAAGGCTATATATGGCTGCAAGGGATATCACGGGTACGAAACTAGAGCATCGCAACACAGATAGCAAAGGTCAACAGGAAGGAATAAATACTAGAAAAGTAAGATAGGTAGAAAGGGGGGAGATGCTCGCCTGAAAACATTGCCGAAAGATTCAACCGAAGATCGGGGCGAAGCTCACATCAACTCAACGGCCTTATCCGCGAAGAAGCAAAACACTAGAAGAAGCACCGGATGCAATATTTAACACAACGGCAGAAGATCGGCATGATGCATGCATGATGTATGACATGGCAAGTGTGCAATGCGTTTAGGTCACATTAAGCGGAACCGGGGTTCCGACAATTAATAAGGCGGTTCATGTTGTTTAGCTACCCCGCAATTTAGATGTTGTTTAACAAGGCAAGAATATAGCACCGAGTTCGCTACACAATTTTAAATGAGGCCAATATAAGGCTAGATTTGCCTGCATATGGGCCCCATATTTAATTATGAGGTGAATCGGCATAAGGCCCCCAAACCACATGATATGCATGCGAGATGTCAATTAAGTATGCAACAATTCATATAGTTGACCATTTATAAAATAGGGTTCTCGGAGAGGGGTTCACACATTCGGGGTCTCGACGATCTTGGGTTCCGGGGTTCGGGGTCGGTCTCGGGGTCCAGGGTTCGACGGATCGTTCTCTGATAGCGGGGGTAGGTCTTGGCACATCCGGGTTCTTGGCGGTCTCGGCGTCCGGAAAGGGGTACTTGGTTCGGTGTTGGGGCGCATCGGGTGCTTCCGGGTCGGTGTCGTTCTTGTCGTCGTGTCGATCTTGTCGAGTCCACAGTCGATCTTGTCGTTGCGGGTCTTGTCGGGCCAGCGCCATCGAAGTCAGACTTGGCGCCGGAAGCCGAGCTTGTCGCCCTTGTGGCGATCTTGGCTCCTCAGTCGGGTTTTTGGCGTCCAAGGGAAGTACTTGTCGTATCCGTGGAGGAGATCATGTCGGTCCACGGGGTTCGGCTTCGGGATCCCTGAGGCGAGCGTGGGGTTTCGAGGGTCTTGTGTTTGACGGGGTTCGGGCGTGCCGTGATCGGTCTTCGGACTTCAGGAACGGGACCTTGTCGAATTGGCGTCATCGCCTCCGAGTTCCATGATGGAGATCTTGACAAGCCTAGTTGATGTTCTTCAGGTACTAGAGTCGATTGCCAAACTTTGGGACGATAATCTGCACTGCTTTTGATACTTGACATGGTCGTTGGTGCTCACACAAAACATGATGGGTAGCTTGCCTACACCTTGGCCGAGCAACTGGGACAACATGCCCTTGGGCGCTGCTAAAGAACAAGACTCGAGTGTGCCAAGGAACAGGGGCCGGACGGAGGCGTGGAAGATGATCGGGCGGCGGCGAGGCTGGTCGGGAGCCCATGGGCGGCAACCTTAGGGTTGGCGGGCAGCGCGGAGGAGGGCGACAGCTTGGCCCAGGCGGCCGCGATCGAGGCGTGCAGCGTCATGGTCGAGGAGGTCTTGGCGGCAGCGAGATCTGCCGTGGAGAAGACGGGCGAGTGAGGAGGAGGGAGAAGCCGTGAGGCGCAGGTCCGGCGGCAAGCGCGGCGGATCACCGCTGTGAGCGCGAAAGGGCGGAGGTTGATGGCGGCAATGCGTCTGACGGGGCAGAAGCGCGACGGGCCGAGGCGGAGGCTTCATGGGCGAGTGGATGGGACGGCGAGCCGCGAGCTTCGTCGGCTCATGGGAACGACGGCGGCGCGACATGGGGCCGAGGAGGAGAAGGAGGCGAGGGGTCGGCCGGGTGTGGGGACGTCGGTGGGGCGGGAGGAGAAGAAGAGGTGGCGGGGAGGACGAAAGGAGGGAGAGCGGTTAGGTGGAGCTCGGACGCGTGGGAGGCGGTGGCCAGGAAGATGAACAGGCGAGGTGGGCCAGGGTGGGCAGTCAGTGGCGTGTGCGTCTTGGTGAGTGCGTGCGTGGCTGTGTGCTTGTGTGGGTGTGTGGGCGTAGAGAGAGGGGAGAGATGAGGTGAGGTGGCAACATCTGGTTGGCTAGGGGAGGAGAGGGTGATGTGTCACGATGGGGTTGGCAGGTGATGTGGCCAAAGGGTGTGTGGGTAGATTAGTTTGGTGAACTTAGGAATTAGGTTGGACCGATTTAGTTTTCTCGGGTGGTCGCTCAGGTCGGGTCGGCCTCGACCGTTGCCCCCACTAAAATAATATAAACTTTTATTTAATTTAAAAGCACCTTTTGCAAACCGTTAGCATTCAAACAAAAATAATCAGACCGGTTTGCGTGTTTGAATGAAGGAAGCGTTGGAAAACAAATCGGGCTTTGCGAAAATAGTTTTTGACAAACAACATATGATGATGACGATGCAATGCACAAATTCAACGCGATTTTCTAGTAGTGGTTTTGCGGGATGCCACAGCCAGGGGCACAAGGCCCCATAGGGCCCAGCCGGCCAAGAGAGGTTTAAACTCTAGATAGAGCTTCTAGAAGGGGGGTTTCTTGCCCCACTCTTCCTCCCTGGGGCCGCCGGCCTTGGCTTGGGGGAGGGGCTAGGGCTGCGCCCACCCCTCTATATATAGAGGGTTGGGGGCGCACCAACCCCCTACACCTTCCCCTCCAACCCTAGCTGCCCTGCTGCCCTCCTCTCTCCTCCCGACGCTTGTGCGAGCCTGCTGCAGAATTCTCCACCAATTGCACCGCGCCGTGATTGTAGATCCAACCCATCTCTCCACCATACTTGCTGGACCAAGGAAGGAGGAGACGTCGAGGTGCTGCACGTGTGCATCTCACGGAGGCACCGCCACTTGTGGTGCTAGATCGGATCGGATCGCGAGGAGGAGAAGCGAGTACGACTACATCACCCACGTTTCGACGAACGTTCCACTGTGCGAATCTTCAAGGGTATGAAGATCTAATCCAATCTCTCTCGTTGTTTGCATATCCTAAATTAGATCTTGGCTTTCCCTCTGTTCGCATCCGTAGAAAATTTTGATTTACTATGCCGCGAAACCCTTCAGTGGTATCAGAGCTAGATCTATGCGTAGATGTGTTTCACGAGTAGAACGCAACATGGTTGTTGCGGGCGTTGATGTTTTCTGTTGCAAGCCTCTTGTTTGTGTTCTTCTTATGACGCGGGATAGTGAGATTGAAGCGGTCCAGGCCAACCTTCTGACGTCGTCATGAGACCGCTCGCACTTGACGTGTGGCTTGTTCCACACATGCGGCTGGTGGATGTCGGCTCTCTCACTATAGTTGTCATGGGATTAACACGGAGTTTGGAAACCATAATATCACCGTTGTGGCTTTCCGTAGGTAAGAATCGTTCTTAGCATCTACTCCCATAAGCCACGTAAAACATGCAACAACAAAGTAGAGGCGCTCTAACTTGTTTTTGCAGGAGTGTTTTTACGTGATATGGTATGGCCCAAGATGTGATGTGTATAATGTATGCGATGATCATGTTTTGTAATGTTTCACGACTTGCATGTCGATGAGTTCACAACCGGCAGGAGCCATATGGTTGTCTTTATAATTGTGTATGACATGTGTGTCAACTTCTTATACGCCATGTAATAGTTTCACTTTATCGCTAAGTAGTTAGCAATAGTTGTAGTTGCTATTCGTGGTGGAGGCAATCATGGTGGAGTGATGGAGATCATGCCGGAACGCACAAGATGGAGATCATTGCGCGAAGATTGGCAATACCATGTCACATTAAAGTTATATGCATGTGATGTTTATCCTTTTATGTATCTTATCATGCTTAGATCGCGACGGTAGCATTATAAGATGATTCCTCACTTAAAGATCAAGATAAAAACTGTGTTCTCCCCAAGTATGCACCGTTGCGAAAGTTCGTCGTGTCCAAGCATCATGTGATGATCGGGTGCTATAGACTCTACGTTCACATACAACGGGTGCAAGCCAATTTTGCACACGCGGAAATACTTGGGTCTAACTTGACGAGCCTAGCATGTACAAACATGGCCTCAGAACACAAGAACCGAAAGGTTAAGCATGAGTCATATGAATGATATGATCGACACTTCGTTGTCCACCATTGAAACCACATCTCTTCTCGTGATGATCGGGTTAGGTGTGGTGAATTTGGATCATGTTCACTGAACAACTTGAGGGATGTTGAATTTAGTGGAAGTTTATCTAGTAATTTGATTAAGTTGAACTATTTATCATGAACATAGTCTAAATTGTACTTGCTAATACTGTAGATCACATGGCTAAGTCCAACTTCAACTTCAACGTTTTTGCTGAGAAGGAAAAGCTTAGAAACAATGGGTCTAACTTCACCAATTGGTTCTGCAATCTAAGAATCATTCTCTCTGGCGGTCCAAAGGACTATGTCCTTGGAAAGCGTTAGGTGACCCTAACGCAATTGCCGGTGATGAAAAACTGTCGATCGCGCAAAGATGATTATGGTGTGATTAAGAGCACCATGTTGTTTATGGGCAGGAACTTCAAAATCGTTTTGAAGACTATCCGGGCCCTTTGAGATTCTCGAAGAGCTGAAAACCATGTTTCGAACTCAGCCTCTCTAAGAGATATGAGATCTCGAGAAGTTCTTTAACCGCAAGATGGAGGAAGGGAGTTCGTTAGTGAGCACGCCATTAAGATGACGGGCTACACTCAACGTCTTGAGCAAGCTGGAATGCACGATTCAGAGGAGATCAAGATTGACGTGGTTCGCAATCACTCCTCCCGGATACAAAAGTTTTTTAGTGACTCATAATCAGATTGGTTCCACTGATACGATCACCGAGCTCTTCGCAAAGCTGAAGGCCGCGGAAGTGGACATCAAAAAGGATAATCATGTGTTGATGGTCAACAAGCCCACCTTCAAGAAAGGTAAGGGTGCAAAGAAGCCCTTCAAGAAAGGCGGCGGCAAGCGCGTTGCCCCTGCTGAGAAGAAGCTCAAGTCTGGTCCTAAGCCGGACACTGAGTGCTTCTATTGCAAGGACAAGGGTCACTTTGGGCATCGTCCGAAGTACTTAGCGGACAAGAAGGCTGGCACCATCAAAGGTATATTTTATATACATGTTATTGATGTTTTCCTTACTAGCCCTCGTTGTAGTGCCTGGGTATTTGATACCGGTTCAGTTGCTAATATTTGTAACTCGAAACAGGAGCTACGGAATAGACGGCGGCTTGCGAGGGATGAGGTGACGATGCGCGTTGGCAACGGATCAAGAGTTGATGTGATGGCTGTCGGCATGCTCTCCTTAGTTTTACCTTCGGGATTAGTTTTAAACCTTAATAAATGTTATTATGTTCCTGTGTTGAGCATGAACATTATTTCTGGATCTTGTTTATTGTAAGACGGTTATTCATTTAAATCAGAGAATAATGGTTGTTCTATTTATAGGAGTAACATATTTTATGGTCATGCACCTATTGTGAATGGTTTATTTCTTCTAAATCTCGAAAGGGATGAAACACACATCCACAACATTGAGGCTAAGAGATGCAAAGTAGATAGTGATAATACTACTTATTTGTGGCACTGTCTTCTAGGTCATATTGGTGTAAAGCGCATGAAGAAACTCCATTCTGATGGACTTTTGGAGTCTCTTGATTTTGAATCATTTGACACATGCGAACCATGACTCATGGGCAAGATGATCAAAACCCCGTTCTCCGGTATGATGGAGCGAGCAATGGACTTGTTGGAAATCATACATACCGATGTATGCGGACCGATGAGTGTTTTGACGCGCGGTGGATATCGCTATTTTCTCACTTTTACCGATGACTTAAGTAGATATGGGTATATCTATTTAATGAAACATAAATCAAACGTTTGAAAAGTTCAAAGAATTTCGTAATGAAGTGGAGAACCATCGAATCGAAAGATTAAGTTTCTGATCCGATCGTGGAGGTGAATATTTGAGTTATGATTTTCTCACGCATCTTAAAGCAAGCGGAATCGTTTACAACTCCATACGAACACCACAGCGCAATGGTGTATCTGAGCCGGAATCGAACCTTATTAGATATGGTCGATCAATGATGTCTCTTCTTGATTTGCCGTTATCATTTTGGGGTTATGCATTAGAAACGCTGCATTCACTTTAAATAGGGCACCGTCTAAATCCGTTGAGACGACACCGTATGAACTGTGGTTTGGTGCTAAACCTAAGTTGTCGTTTCTTAAAGTTTGGGATCTGAAGCTTCGTCAAGAAGTTGATGGGACAAGCTCGAACCCAAAGCGAAATGCGTCTTCATAGGATACCCTAAGGAAACTATTGGGTATACCTTCTATCACAGAACCAAAGGCAAAGTGTTTATGCAAAGAAGCGGTTCCTTTCTTGAGAAGGAGTTTCTCTCGAATGAAGTGAGTGGGAGGAAAGTAGAGCTAGACGAGGTTATTGAACCTTCTCTTGAATTGGAGAGTAGCGCAGACTGAAATTGTTCGATGCGCTTTGCACCAACAATAGAGGAAGCTAATGACAAGGATCATGAAGCTTGACGATCTCGCTCTTGAGCGTCGCAGTCGACAAGGTCGCGTGCCCCTCTGAGTGTGCGGCAACCCTGTCTTGTTGTCTTGTTAGTAGAGACGGTGAACCTCGAACTATGAGGAAGCGATGATGAGCCGGACTCGAGAAATGGCTAGAAGCCATGAAATTCAATTGGGATCCATGGCGAAAACCAAGTATGGACTTTGGTAGACCCTCCTAGCGGCCGAAGGCGTTGAGTGCAAATGGATCTTCAAGAAGAAAACATCGTGGATGGTAATGTTATCGTCTATAAAGCACGGCTTGTCGAAAGGTTTTCGACAAGTTCAAGGTGTTGACTACGATGAGACTTTCTCTCCGTAGCGATGTTTAAGTCCATTCGATTTTATTAGCAATTGCTGCGTTTCATGATTATGAAATATGGCGGATGGATGTCAAGACTGCTTTCCTCAATGGCAACATTGATAAAGAGTTGTATATGATGCAACCGAAGGTTTTGTCGATCCTAAGGATCTTGATAAAGTATGCAAACTTCACGTTCCATTTATGGTGAAGCAAGCATCTCGGAGTTGGAACCTTCGTTTTGATCAAGTGATCAAGAGCTTTGGATTTGTTCCAAATTGCTACGAAGCTTGCATCTACAAGAAAGTGAGTGGGAGCTCGGTGACGTTTCTGGTACTATATGTGGATGACATATTGATTATTGGAAATGACATCAACATGCTTAACGATGTGAATAGTTATTTGAACAAGTGTTTTTCAATGAAAGACCTAGGTGAAGCTGCTTATATATTGGGCATCAAAATCTATAGAGATAGACAAAGACGCCTAATAGCTTTAAGCCAGAGTACATACCTAGACAAAGTTCTAAAAGGTTCAGAATGGATAAGGCAAAGAAAGGTTCAGTGGCTATGTTGTCGGGTAAGATATTGAGCAAGGCTCAGTGTCCAGCTACAGTGAATGATAGGGAAGCTATGAGCAAAGTGCCTTATGCCTCGGCCATAGGTTCCATAATGTATGCCATGCTGTGTACTAGACCGGATGTGTCCAATGATCTTAGTTTGACGAGCAGATATCAAAGTGATCCAGGAGTGGAACACTGGACAGCCGTGAAGAACATCCTGAAGTACCTAAATAGGACTAAAGAAATGTTCTTAGTCTATGGGGGTGATGAACGACTTGTCGTAAAGGTTACGTCGCTAGTTTTGACACCGACAAGGAAGATTCTAAATCTCGGACATGATACGTTTATATTTTGAATGGAGGAGCTGTGAAGTGGAGAAGGCGCAAGCAAAGCGTGATCGCGGGATCTCTGATGAAAGCGGAATACATGGCTGCTGCAGAAGCGTCAAGTGAAGGAGTTTGGATCAGAAACTTTATCACTGAGCTTGGCGTGGTTCCAAGTGCATTGGACCAACTGAAGATATTGTGTGACAACACTGGTGCCATAGCACTCGCTAAGGAACCAAGATATCATCCAAAGACCAAGCATATCAACCGCAAGTTTCATATAATACGAGATTATATATCAGATGGAGATATGAAAATTAGCAAATTACATACAGATCTGAATGTCGCAGATCCATTGACTAAACCTCTTCCACGTGTAAAACATGATCAGCACCTCAGTGCCATGGGTGTGAGATTGTTGCCAAATATAAACTACATTATTGACTCTAGTGCAAGTGGGAAACTGTTGGAATTATGCCCTAGAGGCAATAATAAAGATGTTATTATTATAATTCTTGTTCATGATAATGTTTATATTCCATGCTAGAATTGTATTAAGCGGAAACTTTAATACTTGTGTGGTTGTGAACAACACCGTGTCCCTAGTACGCCTCTATGGACTAGCTCATTGATCAATGATGGTTAAGGTTTACTAACCATAGACATGAGTTGTCAATTGATAATGAGATCATATCATTGGAAGAATGATATGGTGGACAGACCCAAACTAAGCGAAGCAATTAGATTGTGTCATCGTGTTCGTCTTTGCGAAGCTTTTCTTATGTCAAATATTGTATTCCTTAGACCATGAGATAATACAACTCCCTGGTATCGGAAGAAAGCTTTGAGGTCATCAAACGTCATCCTATGAGAGGGTGATCATAAAGGTGTCTCTCGTGTGATCGAAAAGTATCATTGGGTTGTATGTATCGAGATGGGATTTTCCCCCTCCAAGTCGGAGAGATATACTTGGGCCCACTCGTGTAATCGATATCAACACGCTTGCAAGCATGTGGTTAAGGATTTAATCACAAAGTGATATCAGATTACAGAGCGAGTAAAGTACTTGCGTGAGAGATTGAACTATGTATGGCCGGTACCGGCGATCGAATCTCGAAGTAAAATATCGCGAGACGAAGGGCATATATATATGGGATTGATTGAATCCTGGCATCGTGATTCATCCGATATGATCATCGATGAATGTGTGAGTCAATATGGGTTTCAGACCCATTGATTATTGATAGAAGATCATATGCATATTCTCGAACTGCGGTCACACACTTAACGTGTCTCGGCTAGGATAGATTGGATAATTGGTTTATGAGTTTTTGTTGAGTCTCGGATGGGATCCGGGACATCACGAGAGGTTCCGGAGAATAAGATTCATATAAAGCGGTCAGTTTTTGGAGTTCGGAATTGTTCCGGGTTAATCGGTATTGTACCGGAAGATTCTAGAACCTTCCGGAAGGGGACCAACGTGGCCCCACCTTCCGGGAGGGGGCATGGGCCTATGATGGAGTGCCCTGGCCGCATTGGGCCAGGGGCACAAGGTCCCATAGGGCCCAGCCGGCCAAGAGAGGTTTAAACTCTAGATAGAGCTTCTAGAAGGGGGGTTTCCTTGCCCCCCACTCTTCCTCCTTGGGACCGCCGGCCTTGGCTTGGGGGAGGGGCTAGGGCTGCGCCCACCCCTCTATATATAGAGGGCTGGGGGCGCACCAACCCCCTACACCTTCCCCTCCAACCCTAGCTGCCCTGCTGCCCTCCTCTCTCCCTCCCGACTGCTTGTAGGCGAAGCCCTGCTGCGGAAATTCTCCACCAATTGCACCGCGCCGTCGCATTGTAGATCCAACCCATCTCTCCACCATACTTGCTGGACCAAGGAAGGAGGATACGTCAGGTGCTGCACGTGTGCATCTCACGGAGGCACCGCCACTTGTGGTGCTAGATCGGATCGGATCGCGAGGAGGAGAAGCGAGTACGACTACATCACCCACGTTCCGACGAACGTTCCGCTGTGCGAATCTTCAAGGGTATGAAGATCTAATCCAATCTCTCTTGTTCTTTGCATCTCCTAGATTAGATCTTGGCTTTCCCTCTGTTCGCATCCGTAGAAAATTTTGATTTACTATGCCGCGAAACCCTTCATTAATTAGATAAACATCATCACAATTTCTAGTTATTTGAGAAACGCTATCACAACTTTTATCTTTTAAAAAATACCACTACAGTTCTTCAGACATTCTATATATGCCATTGTGCCTCTTTAAATACATTATACACTTGTACTTTTGTCGTACATACAGATATTTGGTGGGCCCAAACCAAATATGCCTAGATGTTGGAGAAACCCTGTGATTAAAATCTTAACGCTACACATTCAACATCTCAATTATATAACCCAGCCTCAATATTTCATATTAGTGGTGGAGGGCGTGATATGATAAAATTGAATAAAATTGTTCTCCATGACCGACAAAAGCAGATGCGTTTGACCGTGCATTGCATGGTGGTCAAAGAGTGAGGCGGGACTACTCACACTTTTTTCCTTTTCTCTTCTTGAAAAAATCTGGTCATAATAAATTATGAGTGGTGATAAATTTGAGACGGTGTTTACGCTATTAACTCGGGTGGGGCCTACCATATAGACATATATACGGCAAAAATACAAGCATATATTGCATACTATATGTGTTTAAATGGTCATAATGTCGTATATAGAATGTATAGAGAATTGCATTGGCTTTTTGAAAAGATGAAAGTTATAGTGGCGTTTTTCAAATAGCTGAAAATTGTGGTGGCCTATATCCAATTAACCTTATTTCAACCCTTTGTACCAGCTGCACTTAATTTTCCTTGTATCATGATTTGGATTATGAACCGGGAATATGTTTTGTAGCTCGTCACTGCTACGAAAAACATAAGATCTTAAATGTGTAATGGACATTGTGACTGGGGTAGCTGTCCAGACCTTGTGGCCTGTTTGATGTGCTCGTTTGTTTATTGTTGGTTAACGGTACTTGTGTTTTATTTTTATGTCCTAGTATTTCTATATTACACGTGGCAGAATCTGATAGCCCAAAGAAGCTATGTATGCCAAGGGCTAGGCCCTCGGCAAACCTGGCCATGTGGTGGAAGCTGCGATGTTCAAGAGGGGTGTTTGCCGTGGGCTAGGCCCTCGGCAAAGCTTCGGACGGCGCCAAACAAATGGTATATTACCTTTTATGCCGAGGGTGCTGTTTGCCAAGGGCCGGCTAAAACCCTCGGAAAACAATAGGTTTGCTGAGGGCAATTGCTTTGCCGTAGGCCATGCGAGGTTTGCCATCGAAAAAGATGACGAGGGGGATCCGTCGAGGGCTGCCCTCGGCAAAGCAAGGGTTTAAGCCTATTTGCCGAGAGTTTCTTGTCCTCGGTAAAAAACCTCGATTCCTGTAGTGGCAGTAGTTGAAGACATCTTGGGTAAAGAATTTCTCGCTGAACATGTTTACGAAGTATATACTCCTCAGGCAAATCGATAACCTTATCCATGTTTTGAAGGACCAGGTTGGCCGTAGAGATGGTGTGTGGCAAGAGGGCGCGACGACACGGGGCTTTATGACGCTCGTTCGACAAGCTGCATCATTTCCAACGCGTAGCACATAGAGAAAGGAGAAAAGACTACACACACGTCTTACCTAATTCAAAATAACACACACTATAATTTCTAAATCATCGTAAGAGAAAGGGCAAAGAAAAAGAAACAGTTGAAACATAACAAAACGCACTACTAGGAAAAGCCTTTTAGAAGAAAAAGGTACCACGGGCGCACCAAAATTCTGGCGCACTGGCGCACCAAAATTCTGGCGCACTGGCGCTAAGAGCATCTCCACTGGCTTCCTAGGACGCCGATCCCAGGGCGAATTTTAGATCCGAACACTGAAAATCGGCCCAGTCGCATTCTCAGGACCCCGGTTTCATCCGGATTCAGACCAACTTTGGTCCCGACTCCCCATGCCATTCCCAGCATCCCGGAAACGCCCTGGTAACGCCGGACGAAGCGAAAACGGGTGTGGGCCAGCTCTGTCAGCCACAGAACACCGAACTCCCGCCCTTTTCTTGCTCCCCTTCCGCCTTTCTTCCCCGTCCCCCCCCCCCCCACTCCTGCCAGTTCTCCGAGCTCCCGCCCGCCCTCCATGCCGACCAAGGGTTTTGTCAAACCCAGATCGAACCTCGGCGAGGAAACGAGGGAGAAAAAGCGAGAAAACCGAGAATGCCGACGGCGAGGCCGCCACGCATGACCAACACCGAGTGGGCGGCCACTGTTGCAAAGAGGAAGGTCGAGTCGGGCGGCCGGAAGGAGAGAAAGGACAGGGCGAAGCTCATGCAAGAACATGAGCTCGCCAACGAGCAGGCAGCAATGAGGGTGAATCAAGCGGCGGTGTCGCGCGCAGTGATGATGGCGAAGCAGGTCGTTCTGGCGCCGTATCTCCCCCACCCCCACTGGGGAAGCCAGGCAAGCGTCGGCTCGCCGGCCGGGTTCTCGCCGATCTCGCCGACCGGCTTCCAGGAGAGTCAGGCGAACCCTCGACAGAGGTACTCCTTGTTCCCCGAAACTTAGAACTCGGCCTAAACGCGAGTGGGAAAAACAGCGTTCCCATGTTTTATCCGGCCATAGTTTGATCCGAATTTCGTCCTGAAAACACTCAACAAGTGGGGACGCTCTAATTACAGCTGGTGTCAAACTAATCATGCGATAGGCTAATTTGGTGCGTCAGCATTAGGCCTTTTCTTAGTAGTGACATCACAAATAGTAGGCACATGATTAAAAGGAAACTAACCTTGGGGAATGCTTCACCTCTAAGGAAACGTTTTCTAGACTATTAACCATGTGGGTTGTATTTGTTACGGGCGCCTGAAACTTTTCGTGTGCGATGTGGCCGCTAATGATCCTAGCTAGGCCGTGTGTAGACGGTTAAAATTTTGCCGTGTCGGTGATCTTTCGCACCACACATGAAAAGAGCTTTCTATGTGCTGCCGGGCCGTAATAGGTTTGATTTGTACTAGTGTTATCTCTCACCTTTTGAATAAGCTTTCATCAAACATTATCTAGCATGTTGACATTATATTGGAAACAAATTACAATAGCAAACATTATTTAGCATGTTGACATTGGAAACAAATTACAGTGTCAACCGCATAGAAAAAAAAGTAACACTCCAGCCTTTGGATCTGCAGAATGCACGTGCACAACTAATAAATTTTATTACAAAGAATTATGGGACAACTGGAGTGGAGATTTAGCGCACATGAGCGCCGGTGATCTTCTAAAAAAAGGAAATCATATTTTTGCGTACCAAAACATTTCTGAAAAAAATCGGACATAGTCAATGATGTATCCCACAAATGTGTAAAATATCAATTTCAAATACTTTGTACTATGTGCTACACAAAAATGACAATAATCTGATAAAATTTGAAAATTTGAAAGTATACATACTCGGATCATTTTTGTGTAGCCCACAATATAAAAAAATTGGTTTGCGAGTTTGCATACTTGTAGGATATAACATTGACTATGCCAAATTTATTACCAGAATCTTTTAAAACCTGTAAATATGATTTTTTGACTTTTTTTCTTAAGGGAGCACTAGAGATTGGGATCGAAAAACACTTTCCGCCCAACAGTCTATTTTGTAGGAGTTCAAAGATATATATGGGTGGGTGGATGGATGGGTGGGGGTGGGGGTGGGAGGGGGGGGGGGGGGGGTAAAATATAGACTCGTTAAGAACTGGTGTATGGAAGGAGCTTCACCATGGAGCTTAGCGAACTTGTACACTTTCAAATGGTAATTATATCTTCAAGGTGTCGATGGCTAATTTTCCATGGTTTGCATATGTGTGATAGACTTTTGCAATGTAGTCCTTGTTCTTTATTTTGATGTATCGTCTAGGTCTCTCATCATCCACTAGTTCTGACAGTGGCTCAATCTCCTTTTCCGGTTCCAACGTGTATAACATGACCAATGACAAGCGTTCTTTCTCTGCATTGGTCACAACCCTATGCACCATGCTCTTAAAGAACCCATTGCTTAGTACCTGCACACGCAGGATGAAAATACCTTCAGAATCCACAAGAAAAGCTCAAATACAGAATTTCAGATTCCTAGGGACAAAATATACCTCCATTACATCTCCTATGTTCACAATCAATGCATTTGGAATGATTGGAACGTTGTACCAGACACCATTGCTCTGAAGCTGGAGCCCGCTCACGGTCGCATCAATGAAGTTGATTGTGATCAATGAGCCATCAGTATGTGGCCTCAGGCCCAAGACATGGCCCGGCCTGGGACACTGAGGGTAGTAGTTGAAGATAGCTTGGGTAAAGGATTTCTCGCCGAGCATGTCTACGAAATATTCCTCAGGCAAATTGATAACCTTAGCCATGTTTTGAAGGATCAGGTTGGCCGTAGCTCTGCACCTGATTGTATACTGACATAGAATGTCTCTGCAGAGAAATATGGACAACAAGATGGTTTAATTATTTACCATGTGCTCTACATGTCGGATTTAGACGCACATCTATATATATATAGTAGACAAACCTAAGTTAGTTATTTCTAAACGGAGGGAGTAGTAGTACTGATAATGGTGATGATCTGGATATATAGTACCTGAAAGTATGTGGTTTTGTGGGCCACATGCTATAGTTTCTCTCGCGCTCGGGTTCCACTAGGAGGTTGAGGCGGTCGCACCAGTCAAGGATCTGATTCTCGAATACAAGTATGTCGTTCCCATATCCGTCCATGCTTACCTTCTCGCCGTCGACAACATTCGAACACTTCTGTCTCTCTTCTAGTGGGAGCTCGAAAAACTGTCTCGCCGCTTCCATTGCCTCGCCAAGGAAAGCAGACTCCATTCCGTGTCCAACAGCCTGGGTCGAGAAAGATCAGTCGAAAATGAGCACCCACTTCATCACAAGATTGAAAGAGGAACGTACTACTCGAATAATAAAGTTTACCAAAAAGAAGCCCCAGTTCTCCAAGGCGGACTGCAGCTTGGCAAACTCTTGGACGCTGTTTGCAGACGACGAGAGCCGGCTGAGGTCGACGACGGGGATGGGCTCAGGCATCTCGGAGACTACCGCAGCAGCAGGACGGTCTCGCTCGGGAACCACGTACTGGCCCGGTGGCTCCTGCACGCCGCCGGCCACCAGCTCTTGCACGATCGGAGGTATCCCCAGTATCTTGAACTGTTGGTCATAAGCCATGCTTGCTGGCTTGCTGGCTTGTTAATTGCTCTTGTTAAGCTCCCATTGTCGTCCCGCTTTGGCAGTTCTTTATATATAGGCAAGGAGGTACTATTTCCCCGTCACGTGTTCTGACATCCCTAAACACATTTCTGAAAGGCAAGATATCGTGGAACAACCTGACTCCATAAATCCCGTCGGACAGAAAACAATGTGAGAAACTTTGGAGATAATAGGCGGACACAATTCACAATTAGGTCGTGCGTTTTCTATTCATCGGAAGGTCAGATTATTAATTTTAACATTTGTTATTGTTGAGTAGATATTTTATGTATAGTATATTAGCGATTAGGCCCCTCCTCTACTTTATGTCTGAGGGTATGGAGCCCTTTCAGTGTACTATATATATACGTACTTTGCACCAGAGTAATACAACTCTCAACATGTTATCAGATTTCTCTAGGTCCTAGCCCTAGCCGCCGCGCCGCCGCCGTCGCATCTGACGTGCCGCCGCGCTCTCTTCCTCCCCTCCCCGCGCCGTCTCTCCTGCCGCGCACCTCCTCCCATCCCCTCCCCCATCCACCAAACCCCACCGCCGCGCCGCCTCTCTCGCACGCCGCCGCCATTTCGTCCATCTCCTCCGCCAACCCCTTCGGATCCACCGACACCTTTGACGGCTCTGCTCCACCGAACCCCGCGGTCATCCCGCGTGGTTCACATCACCGACCACGTCCTCATCAAGCTCTCCGTCACCGAGAAAAACCACCACGCCTGGAGGACGTACTTCTACCTCCTCTTCCGCGAGTACCACCTGCGCGATCACGTCGACGGCTCCGTCGATCTCTTCAACAGCCGCGACCCTGACTGGCTCGCCATCGACGCCACCATCATCCGCTGGCTCTTCCTCACCATCTCGCCGGACATCTTCAAGACCGTCGTCCGCGAGAGCGATGACGCTCGCACCGTGTGGACGAAGATCAATAGGCTCTTCACCGACAACAAGCTCCATTGGATTGTATTCCTCGCACCGTGTGGACGAAGATCAATAGGCTCTTCACCGACAACAAGCTCCATTGGATTGTATTCCTCCAGCAGGAACTTTTTGGCACGCCGCAGAACGACCAGACCCTGGACGCCTACTGCCTGCGCCTCAAGGCGATCTCCGACGAGCTCCAGGACCTCGGCTTACCGATCGGGGAGGAGCTCCTCCTCTCCACCCTTATCGCAGGTCCACTGAAGATCTCGGCAACGCCGCCTCCAACCTCACCCTCATGGCCGAGCCCACCTTTGAGCGCGCCGTCGCCTATCTTTGTCTCGAAGATCGCCGCCTGAATAACCTTCGTACCCGCGCCGTCCACACCGCCTTCGCTGCCGGGTACCGCGCCCCGGCCCCCGCGCCCTTCCAGCAGTTGTCGCGCCCCCCGGCGCCTGCGACACCCTTCCCCGCCCCGCAGCAGAAGCAGCGCAACGGTGGTGGCAACCAGCAACCGACACCCCCATGGTGTGGTGTCTACAACCCATGGACGGGGGGTCGTCCATTGTAACACCCTCGGAATCGGACCTATGCAAGTTTTAGCAAAACTCGCCAAACCCGCATAGAAACGATTCAAAGGTGCCCACCAGGCACTTTCGTGCGGGTGGAAAACGAAGTAATAACATTACACAACAGTCCTCGATGGGACCCACAAAACAGATATATATATATATATATAACAGCGACTCCATGAGTCAAGAATACAGATATACAGTACAAAGACCCAAATCACCTTGAGAACGATATAGCGTCCAGCTACGGACAAGATGCAAATGGGGCTAAGAGACTTGAAGAATAACCAATGGCGTCCATAACCCTGCCCAGGCCAAGCCGGAAGGGTAACCCTGCTAACGACGTCGATCGCAAAACCTGCTTAAACAAAAGGGGTGCCGACAAAGGGCAAAGAAAAAGAGGCGTCGATCTTGAGGCCCGACACGGCGAGGCTAGAATTCGGCGGTCCTCGCCTACATAGGTATGGTGGACTGAAGCGGCAGCGGCAGCATGCACTGAACAACCTATAGAGACTCGATACAACTAGCGGTTATCAGGGAGGGGTAAGAATGATCTATCCGGATCCAACCTGAAACTAACACCAGACAAACCCATCCTGGTGTTTCCCCCTCGATACCAAACGAGGAAGTCAACCGAGGAACTCACACGATTGGCAGTTTTACTTATTCAGTTATAGTTGCGGCACTTTACTAGTCAGGTTTAGATAATCATCCTGATAAAGTAAGCGATGGGTACTTTAGTTAACCATTCCATGATAGTTGCAAAGCACTTACTAGTCGACACGATTAGCATGAGATAACCCAAAACCAGCAGTTGTTGGTACTTTTATTCAGCCATTCCGTTGTAGTTGCATTACTTACTAGTCAGTACAATGGTCGCAATACACTCCAAACAAGCAATTGTGGTATTAATTAGCCATTCCCTTATAGTGAAGCTGATTACTAGTCATTATAAAGTCAGATTTATAGCAATAAACTTTAGTTATGCTTGTCTATGATCGAGATATCAGTGCTCCAAGTCGTCCATATCCGCGACACGACTTTCGAAAGTTTTACCCGCCGGGTGCACCAATAGCAACACACGCTCGATCAACCTCGAAAAACCAAAACAAAACCCAACGAGGCTTTCACGATTGAACAATCACAGGATTCAGAAATATTTCAGGGGCCACCCTTGAAGTCTACCCGAACGTAAGCTAGCTCGAGACGGACCCAAGGTTTGGGTGGACGGTGTGAACGATCGAATCCAAAACTAGGCTTGTCGACACATGGAATCGTGTCCCGATCCTAAAAGCAAAGTGTGCTCCTCGCACAATCGTAAATACATAAGTAGCATGGCATAAGTACAGGATCGTAAATAAAACCTCAAACTAGTTTGTGGCCCCAAGAAATAAGACCGAATCAAGCTCTGGCTCAGGGGGGTCCCATATACCTCCCGGATGTGGATAGCGCGATAAATCAAGGAACAGGTATCAATTACTCGGGGTCCTACGGGACACAAGTGGGCGTTCAGAAACCAAATATTATCTATCACCCACTGATGCCTCTGCTTACTTCGATTTTAGTTGTTAAACAAGAATTAAAGTGAACGATAAGTAAAACTAGGATCATCTCCAACATCAACATGCGGCAATACATCAACAAGCGTGGCAATCGGCGACACGCAACAGACTTGAGCAAGCGGCTACGACGCAAGTCCAACTATCTACCAAACAACAGGTAATAGGATGTGTCCAAGGCGATATAAGGCTGCAGGGATATCACGGTACGAAAACTAGAGCATCGCAACACGATAGCAATAGATCAACAGGAGGAATAAATACTATAAAAGTAAGATAGGTAGAAAGGGGAGATGCTGCTTTGAAAACATTGTCGAAGGTTCAACCGAAGATCGGGGCGAAGCTCACATCAACTCAACGGCCTTATCCGCGAAGAAGCAAAACACTAGAAGAAACACCGGAGGCAATATTTAATACTATGGCAAAAGATCGGGCATGATGCATGTATGATGTATGGCATGGCAAAGATGCGGTGCAATTAGGTCATATTAAGCGGAACCGGGGTCCCGACGATATTTAGGTTCATGTTGTTTAGCTACCCCGCAATTTAAATGTTGTTTAACAAGGCAGAATACATCATCGGTTCGCTACACAAGTTTAAATGAGGCCAATATGAGACTAGGATTGCCCGCATATGGGCCCCATATTTAATTATTAGGTGAATCGGCATAAGGCCCCCAAACCACATGACAAGATGTATGCAAGTATGACATTTAATATGCAACAGGTTTTATTTCATTTATAAAATAAGGCTCGAGAAAAGGGGTCACACATTAGGGGGTCTCGACGATCTTGGGGTTCCGGGGTTCGGGGTCGGTCTCGGGGTTCGACGGATCTGGGGTTCGGGTTCGGAAGCGTTCTCGGATAGCGGGGGTAGGTCTTGTTGTCCTGTGTCGGTGACCTCGGCATCCGGGAAGCAGGACTTGGTTCGGTGCCGGAACGCATCGGGTTCGTTTTGGTCGGTGCCGTTCTTGTCGTCGCGGGGATCTTGTCGGGTCGTCGGTCTTGTCGTTGCGAGGCTCTTGTCAGTACCGCGTACCGGTCGGTCTTGGCGTTCGGGATGCAGATCTTGGTGTCCAGGACGGAGAACTTGAGGGTCCAGCGTCTCGGTGTCCTCGGATCCGAGCGGAAGAACTTGTCGGGCCGGGTCCGGCCTTCGAGTGGCTCTATGTGCAACCTTCGATATCATTGACATCGGGCCGGTCTGGTCGGCAGAACTTGTCGGATCCCAGCTTGATGTTAGTTCCTCTACGGAAGCCCTTGGTGTTGGATGTACTCGCGACAAGTTTAACAGCAAAACATGCATGCGCGTCTGCGGCGAGCAGCGGTCACGCAGGCGGAACATGGCGGGGCTGCTTGCGCGCCACACGGACGGAGGGTCTGCCGGGCGGGTCGTCGAGCTGTACTGCACGCCAGAAGAGGGGCCGAGGAGGAGAGCCTGGAGAGGAGACGCTCGGCGCCGGAGAGGCGAGGGAGAGGGCGCAGGCGGCGAGGCCGGCTGCGTGGTGGTGGCGGCGAGGCAGGCCACCGGGCGGCGGGGTCGCCCGGGCGAGCACGGGTGGAGGACGGCGGTTCTCTGTGGAGGAGGCGGCGGCGAGGCGAGCTCCGGCGGCGGCTTGCTTGAGGACGCGGCAGCGGCGGAGGGGACGGCCCGAGCAAGCGGGGCGGAGGAGGGTGGGCGGAGCGGAGGGCGAGGCGGCGGCGGACGGGGAGGAGGAGGCAGCAGTGGAGGCAGAGGCGAGCGGTGGCGGAGGCGGGCGGCGGGGCGAGGAGGAGCTTAGGAGGGGCGGCGAGGTCGGGACGGCTCAGTCGGAGGCGATCGGAGGCCGGAGGAGCGGGCCGAGGACGAGGGAGGAGAGGGCCAGCGAGGTGGAGGCGTGCTCATGGCCGAGAGGGCGGAGCGGAGGCGGCTTGGCAGGCGGGGCGACGGGGTGGAGAGCTTGGGGAGAAGGAGAGGCACGGAGGAGGGAAGAGAGGAGAGAGAAGCAGGGGGAGGCGGGTCGGTGGGGGTGGGTCCCGCGGTGGGGTCCGCGTGGCAGGGATGTGGGGTGGGAAAAGGGCAGGTGCGGCGTGTGATGCGTGTGTGCTGTGGCCGCGTGTGTGGCTTGGGTTGTGTGTGGTGGATGAGTGGGGGGTGGAGAGGGGTGGTGATGTGGCGGTGTGGGATAGGGTAGAGGGAGAGGAGCGGGTGAGGTGGCAGCAGGTCATTGGTGGGGGTGAGGTGGAGGCTGGGTGTGGGTAGGTTAGTTGGTAGCTGTAGGAATTGGGGTGGGCCGTTTTATTTTCCTGGGGTGGTCGTTCGGGTCGTTCGGCCCGTTCGACTGCCCCACTAAAATAATTAAAGATTTTATTTAATTTGCGATAAACTTTTGCAAGTGGTTTTTAGACAAATAAAATATCCGGCAGCACCCGGGGTTTGGCGTTTGAATAAAGATGGGGCGTTCTAGAAATCAAAACGGGCTTTGCGAAAAATAGTTTTATGCAAACAAATGCATGATGATGACGATGCAATGCACAAATAACGCGATTTTCTAATAGTGGTTTTTGCGGGATGCCACATCCATGCCTACACCATGCCGGTGCCACGCCCGCCCGCCCCCGGTCTACTCGGCCCGTGCCCATCGATCCACTAGGCCATCTATGCTGCAACACCGCCCTACGTCCCGGCCTACAACACCTCCCCGACTTACAACACCGCTCCACCTACCTAAGATCTGGATTTCGGTGGCCCATCGTCCTACGCGCCTCAGTAGCCCACATGGGACCCGGCTCTCTCTGCCGCACTCGAGCAGGCGCCTACGCCGGTGGTGGCGATTGGTTCATGGACACGGGCGCATCCTCCCACATGGCCGCTCACCCGAGTAACCTCTCTCATTCTTTTCCAACTTCCACCGAGTCTCGCATCATCGGCGCCGGTCTTCATATTTCTCACATTGGTTCTGCTAATTTTCCTTCCTCTTCCAAACCAGTGTCTCTCAATAATGTTATTGTCTCTCCCCATCTTATTTAGAATTTAGTCTCTGTTAAAAATCTTTCTCATGACAATTTTGTAACTATGGAATTTGACGGTTTTGTTTTTTCTGTTAAGGACGCCTGTACCCGGATGGTACTCCACCGATGTGAGAGCCCCGGTGACTTGTATCCGGTTCACGCATCTTCCACCTCCGCCGTCAGTCCTCGTGCTTTCTTCGCTGGCGTCAACCTTTGGCATGCTCCTCTTGAACATCCTAGTGCCAATGCGCTTCATCAAATAATGAGGGGATTTTTCGTTTTCATGTAATAATAAGGCCACGCAAAGTTATGAAGCCTGTCGTATCGGCAAACATGTCCGTCTTTCTTTTAGCAATTGCGTCTTTCTGTTTGAGTTAATTCATAGTGATGTCTGGACCTTTCCTATTCCGAGTAATTCTGGTTTTGTTTACTACCTAGTCGTTCTCGATGATTTTTCTCACTTTGTGTGGACGTTTACTCTTCATAAAAATCCCGATGTCGCCACCACTCTCACTTCCTTTTACGCCTATATATCCATACAGTTTGGTCGTCCCATACACGCCATACAAACTGACAACGGATAAGAGTTTGATAATGTTGCCATCCGCACTCTCCTATCCTCTCACGACACTATTTTCCTTCTAACCTGTCCATGTACCTCGTAGCAAAACGGACATGCCGAGCGTGTCCTCCGCACCCTCAACGATTGTGTCCGCACCCTCCTCTTTCACGGTCACGTCCCGCCCACCTTTTGGCCCGATGCCTTAGCCACCGCCACACTGCTCGTCAACCTCCATCCATGTCGTACTCGCTGGAACTATGCGCCACACCACCTCCTTTATGGTTCTCCTCCTTCTTATGACGGTCTTCGGATCTTTGGTTGTCGTTGTTACCCAAGTGTCGCTGCCACCGCCCCTCATAAACTCGCTCCGTATTCCATCTCGTTTGTCTTCCTTGGTTACCCGGCTAACACCAAAGGCTATCGCTGCTATGACCCCGTGTCCCAACGGGTCATCACCTCGAGGCATGTTTACTTTGCCGAGTGTTGCTTCCCGTGCATAGGCACATGTGGCGTCTTCTTCTCCTTCCGTGGGTGATACCCCGCGGCGTCGCGCCCTCGCACCGGCCGCGTCGACCCTGCCCTCGAGGTCGAGGTCGAGCTCGAGCTCGAGCGCTGCCTTGTCGGCGCCGCCATCGTCGCCCTCGGTCCCCAGCTCAGGCGCCGATCTCCCGACGCTGTCTGCATCGCCCTCGAGCCCCCGCTCGGGCGCCGCCCTGTCGACACCGCCCGCCGCACCCTCGAGCTTACCGGCCGCGCTGACCCCGCCCTCAAGCCCTAGCTCGGGCGCCGCTCCGTCGATCGCATCACCCTCGAGTGGACACTCGGGTGATGCCGTGCCTGCCCCTCCGGGTCCAGTCACCTGTGCACGTGTTGGCGTCTTCGGCCCGTCGATGCGGTATCGTGCGGACATATACGTATGCAATGACGCCGTCTTCGCTGCCTGCCTAGGCCCGGGCGGCCCTCCGCGACCCACTATGGCTCATGGCCATGCAGGACGAGTTTGATGCCCTGCAGCGCAACCAGACATGACAGCTCATTCCTCGACCACGCCATGCCAACATCATCACCGACAAGTGGGTCTTCAAGCACAAGTTCCACCCGGATGGATCCCTCGATCGACACAAGGCGAGATGGGTTGTTCGTGGCTTTCGTCAGCGCGTTGGTGTTGACTTCGCTGAGATCTTCACCCCGGTGGTCAAGCCCGGCACCATCCGCACCGTGCTCCAGCTCGCCGTGTCTCGCCGCTGGCCTGTTCACCAGATGGACGTCTCCAACGCCTTCCTTCATGGTCATCTTGAGGATCAAGTGTTCTGCCAGCAGCCCACCGTCTTCGTCGACTCCACTCATCCGGATCATGTGTGTATGCTTTCGCACTCATTATATGGGCTCAAGCAGGCGCCACGGGCGTGGTACCAGCGTATCGCAACCTTTCTTCACTAACTCGGCTTTCGCTCCACACGCTCCGATGCCTTGCTGTCCGTCTACCATATGGGAGACGCCACGGCGTACCTGCTTCTCTTTGTCGACGGCATTATCCTGACAGCCAGCACCCCTGCGCTCTTGCAGCAGCTCATCGACCGCCTTCGTGCTGAGTTCGTGCTCAAGGACTTGGCCCCCCTACACTATTTCCTCGGCATTGATGTTGTGTGCCGACCGGATGGCTTCTTCCTTCATCAGAAGAAGTATGCTCACAAGCTCCTCGACCATGCCGGGATGCTTAACTGCAGCCCCGTCTCCACGCCTGTCGACACGAAGGCCAAGCTCTCCGCCACGGATGGCTCTCTGGCGCCTTACGCCTCGCTCTACCGGTCCATCGTTGGTGCGCTCCAGTACCTCACTCTCACCAGACCGGAGCTACAGTATGTTGTTCAGCAGCTGTGCCTTCATATGCATGCCCCCTGTGATGCTCATTGGACTTCGGTAAAGCGGATTCTACGCTATATCCGTGGCACTCTGGACCTTGGTCTCTCACTACACGCCTCTGTCGACACAGACATCATCGCCTACTCGGATGTGGACTGGGCCGGCTGCCCCGACACGCGGCGCTCCACCTCGGGGTACCGAGTTTACCTTGGACCCTCGCTTATCTCGTGGTCGTCCAAGCGGCAGCCTACGGTCTCCCGCTCAAGCGCCGAGGCAGAGTATCTGGCTGTTGCTAATGCTGTCGCCGAGTGCTCTTGGCTTCGACAACTACTTCAGGAGCTCTCTTGTTCCGTCGACAAGGCTATCGTGGTCTAATGTGACAACGTTTCCGCCGTGTATCTCTCCGCCAACCCCGTCCATCACTGCCGGACGAAGCATATCGAGCTCGACATTCACTTTGTTCGCGAACAGGTGGCCCTTGGTCGTATACGTGTGCACACGTACCTACCTCACAACAGTTCGTGGATATCGATCCAACCTTTGCGTCTGCTCTTTCGACGCTTTGACTGTGGGGGGTGTTGAGTAGATATTTTGTGTATAGTACATTAGCGATTAGGCCCCTCCTCTATTTTATGTCCAAGGGTATGGAGGCCTCTCATTGTACCTATATATATATTTGCAAAAATATATATTGTACCTATATATGTGCGTGCTTTGCATCAGAGTAATATAACGTGTTACAATCCTCTCTCTACAGTCCTTACTTCTTAGAATAGCTCTTGAACCTATACCAAAATCCATGTTTTTTCTTTTACTCCCTCCATCCATCTATAAATAAGTGCCTTGGCTTTGGCTTTGTATAGATATGTATGTATGTATACTCCCTCCGTCCGCAAATAAGTGTACTTTTAGCTTTTGCCTGAGTCAAACATAATCAAATTTGACCAACTTTATAGAGAAATATAGGAACATATATTAAATCAAATTGACATATTATAAAACTAGATTTAAAAATAAATCTAATGGTATCAATTTAGTGTCATAAATATTTGTACATTGTCCTAAAAAGTTAGTCAAATATAGTAAAGTTTGACTTAGAACAAGGCTAGAAGAACACTTATTTGTGGACGGAGGGAGTATGTGTGTAGACAAAGTCATGGTCCACCTTTATAAAAAGGTGTGATTTCTCTTGAACACGTTCATAATTAATTCCTACGTGCAACTGTGCGAAATATTCACCTATTTTCTTATGCATCTTTAATACCATGTGAAAATTAATGTGGTTTCATCCAAAAATCATGTCCGAGTCACGTGAGATGTGAGAGGAGAAACATAAAAAAAACTTGTGAAACACTTATAAAGTAGGGGGGCGTTCAACTTTTGCAAATCCTTGGCCCAAATCTCCAAGAGTTTAGACGTCAGATATTGTGCTGCCAACTTGCATCTATCCTCGAAACAGACTTTCGCTCTACTATATTAATTGGGAGTGTCTAGATCTCAAACGCCTGAGAATTAGTTATGTCTACGTCGCTGATGTCATCCTAATATTAGTGCTAATTCTCAGTTGTAACCTAGTTGTAACTCATAAGATTTGTACTAGTTTTCAGTTACAACCTAGTTGCAACTCATTAAATTCTTAATTCGAACGAGTTAACTCGTGTAGAAGACTTAATCACGGCGTAAATCAAACGGTGAAAGAGGCGACTGAGACTTAAGAAGTTCTCATACGCGTGAGAACTAGCAAATCTGATATTAATTCAGCAACCACATGATTCATTTGTTGGGGACAATCAACACAATTATTAAGCTCAAAAGAAAAAAAAAGAAAGAAAAGAGAAATTAATGCCATCACCGTCGCGATCGATCGAGGGAAGCGAGGATGACCCGCAACTTACATAGAGATCGCATTTCTCCGGGGAACTATAAGATATCAGGAGGTGCTAGCTGGGATCGATCCAATAACAACAAGCCTCCTTTGAGTTGGTTGATGAGCTAGCTGCTAGCTTCACATGCATGGAGATCACTGTGCAGTCGTCCAAGTCCGTCAAGCCTGCCTACGTTGTGGCCCCGGCCACCGTGAACGTCATTCCTCTCACCGTTTTCGACCGAGCCAACTTGGACACCCACGTCTCGGTCATCTACGCCTTCCGCACGCCGGCCCCGTCCAACGCCGTCCTAGAGGCCGGGCTCGCCAAGGCTCTGGTCGACTACCGCGAGTGGGCCGGGCGTCTCGACGACAAGCGCTGCGCCATCCTGCTGAACGATGCCGGCGCGCGGTTCGTGGAGGCGACGTCCGGCGTGGCGCTCCACCGCGTGATGCCACTGCAGCCGACGGCCGAGGTGCTGAGCCTGCACCCTCCCGGCGGCGGCGGCGGCGACGAGCTGATGCTGATCCAGGCCACTCGGTTCACGTGCGGGTCCCTGGTGGTCGGACTGACCACGCACCACACCGTCACCGACGGCGGCGGCTGGTGCAACTTCATCCGTGCGTGGGGTCAGGCCACGCGGGGCGCCGCCATTGACCCCGTCCCAGTGCACGAGCGCACCTCCTTGTTCGTGCCGCGCAGCCCGCGTAAGATCGAGCACGAGCACCGCGGTGCCGAGTATCATGCTCGCAAGGACCACCATCGGAGTGCCCATGGAGACGGCGAGGTGGTGGCGGTGGAGCGGGTGCACTTCAGCCAGGAGCTCATCGCGGCGCTTAAGTCGCAGGCCTCGGCCGGGGCGAGCCACGGCTACAGTACTGTGCAGTGTGTGGTGGCTGTCCTCTGGAAGTGCATCACGGAGGCACGCGGCCTGGACGGGCGCGAGACCACGAGCCTGTGCATCGCCGTCGACGGGCGAGCGCGGATGAGGCCGCGGGTGCCCGACGGGTACACGGGCAACGTGGTGCTCTGGGCGCGGCCTAGCGCCACCGCGCGGGAGCTCGCGGAGAAGCCGCTGCAGCAGGTGGCAGAGCTCATCCACGAGGCCGTTGGCTGTATCGACGATGCCTACTTCAAGTCGTTCATCGACTTCGGCAGCTCCGGGGCGGTGGAGGAGGAGGGGCTGGTGCCGACTGCTGATGCGGCGGAGATGGTGCTGAGCCCGAACGTGGAGGTGGACAGCTGGGTGCGGACCCCGTTCTACGATCTGGACCTGGGCGGCGGGCGGCCCTTCTTCTTCATGCCCAGCTACCTGCCGGTGGAGGGCGTGGTCATCCTTGTGCCGTCTTTCCTCGGGGACGGGAGCATCGATGCCTACGTGCCCCTCTTCACCCGCCACATGGACGCCTTCAGGGACGGATGCTGCCGCCACCATACTTTGTTCTTGGCCGCCAATAAACCGGGCGCCGCAAAACTCTGATTATTTCGACCCCATAGGTCAATATTCAGGGAAAATTGTGCGGAGCGGACCAGGCAACCCTTTTTCTTTGCGATGCGGCTACTTGAGATCATCCACGCTCACTTCCAAAATCAAACGGCTAGCAAACTGTTTTCTTCATGTTCTCCTTATAAATATTTTACTCACTCTGTTTTAAAATATGAGATGTTTTAGTTTTTTTTTAAAAACACATGTATCTATACAACTTTTATTGTATTATACAGTAAAACATGTCTAGATTCATGTGTTTCAGAAAAAGCTGAAACGTTTTATATTTTCAAATAGAGAAAGTAATATAATAAGATGAGTGTTATAACATATATGGAATAAATTAATCCTGCCTTTATTTGTGATTCCAGTATACACGAGTGAATCAAAAAATGTAATAGTATCTTTATTACTCTCTATACCTATTACAATAGTCCTTTAGTGTAAGAAAAACCCTTAAAAACTAAAGGCATGCATGTGGGTAGTCCGACGGACAAGACGGACAACTAGCTAGGAAACAGTTAGTTTAGAAAACGAGTTGGTTTAGTGAATAAGCTAAAATTAAATGGAAAATGATACTATTCCCCCGGGGGATTTTCCGTGACTTATCCCCCGGGTCGTACGCGCGTGAGGCTGCCTTATCTCTTCCCTTCCCACACAGCGCACGCAAAAGCTTGACCACACATCCTTCTTCCACCTCCATGCCCGTGCGCGCTCTATCTCGTCGCGCCGCTGGGCCTACCTCAAACAAGCGGCGCCAGCTACTGCCCTCGTTTCCTCCGCCGTCGGCAAGCCTCATCCCCAGCCCGTCTCCTCCGCCGGCGAGCTCGCACGAGCAGATCGCGCGGCAGCTCCTGTAGCTCGCGTCGCCTCGTGCGCCCCCGTCTCCTGGTGCTTCTCCGGCTGATGCGTCCCCTTGCCCCCAACAGCTTGAGCCCCCGGCCCGCCTCCTCCATCGGCGAGAACGGCCACCGTCTGCCATCCTAGCACTAGCAGCTCGCGCGCAACCCCCTGTAGATGTCGCCGCTGCACGCCCAACGCCTCCTAGACGCACCCCCTTGACACCAACTAATCGAGGGCGATGGTGGCGGGCGGAGCTGGCCGGGGAGAGAGCTCACGCCTGAGCTCGTCCCTGTGCAAAGGGACAGAGGGACCACCTACCATGTGTTGACATGGAGGTGTGCTACCTGTGGCCAGCGGCTATGCTACAAGCGGCGTCAAGTTTTGCTACTAGTCGGCGGCGACGCTACACGTGGGATTAGGATTTGCTACCTCGGCATATTTTTTTTGCTATGCATTCATATATTTTTTGCTACTTTCATATAATTTTTTTGCTACAACCAATGTTTATGATTTTGCTACGAGGTCTCTGGTTTGAGTCTCGGGCGATGTCTCCTTTGCTACACTAGAAAAAGTTTTTTGCTACCACCGTTTTGTGGTTTTGCTACAATAGCGTTTTGTGGTTTTGCTACTAATGATTTTGCTACATTAGTTAAAAAAATTTGCTACATGGTCTCCGGCGAGGTCTCCGACGAGGTCCAATCTGTTTTTCTATTTCTGGGTCAAACCGTTTTCTGCTACAGTGTAGCAAAAGCGGGGCGTATGTAGCAAATATTGGTCTGAGTGTAGCAAAAAGGGGATTTAGGTGGACACGCGTCAGCAAGAGGACCCGGGGGATCAGAAATTTTTATCCCCCGGGGGACGCGTAGTACGACCCAAATTAAATTAGGGTCCGCCCGCATCCCACGCGTTCCTCCGCATGAGAGCCACCACACATAGTCTTATCTCGTTTCTCCTCTACTATATGAGGCTAGTTATAGTGCTAACTAACTTAGTTATTAGTTTATGTTACTACCATCATAATAGGTAGTAACATGTCACTATAGAACTCACACAGTAGGCCGATGGCTTTTGCCGGCGTAGCTTCCAAAGCTGTCGGCCTACCCATACATCGACGACCGTCGTCGGCGCATGTCCGTCAGGTTAGATCTCGTCGGCCTACCTTTCTGGCCATCGATGTGACGCCGAGCGACGGCGCGCGAATACTAACGGTCAGGAAGATGACGGCGGAGGGGATACACTGACAGCTTTGCCGTCGGTCTATCTTGCCACCTATTGTAGCCAGAGCAGCCCTATGGGGCCTAGTCAACAGAAACGTCAATGGCTTTCCCGTCGGCCTAATTTGCCACGTGGGCCAGCTGGGCCGCCGTCCGTCATTGACACGGCGACCGCAGCCTATATTTGAAACGCCGACGACCACCATCAGCCTACCTGCAAGACGACGACGGCCACCGTCGGCCTAGACAACACGTGGCACCATCTGGTGCGGTGGTCGCGCCTGGGCAGGGTATTTTGCCAGTCGGCCTAGCTTTCTCATAGATTCAGTTTTTTCTTGTTTGCGCCATTACCTGCAATTCAAAAAATCCCCGTTGGCCAGATATATAGTCTCTGTAAGCATAAAAAAAAAATCATGAATGATGATATCAACGAACATATTAACATATGATCCATACATAGCATCAACAAACATGTTACATCCACGGAAAGTTCACACATACTACAAACCACTCATCAACGGTCTTGGAGTTCACACCGCACAGGACATCAAGTTCACACCACACAAGCATGTCAAGTTCATGCAACAAATAGTAGAAACGGGTCACACTACGACATGTTCCCGCTACGCCATATTCGATACAAACCGCTCATCAACACACGCTTCACCGCCGGGAGCACCATCACTAAAAAAAGAGAGAGAACGACCATAAGTATTTGCATGGCAAGTTTAGAATGGAAAATTCTTCCAAGTACAAATAGCATGGCGAATTCTTCTAAGTACAAGTTTAGCATGGCGAATTCTTCTAAGTACAAAGCATGACAATTTGTTCAAAGTCGAAATTTTTGGATTATGATTGTTCTAAGTTAGCAAATAGTCTAAATATTTGATGATATGTTAGAGTTTGCTTGTGACTTACCAAAAGCGGCGATTTTCGGCACCTCTCACGGCTCTCTCCATGGGCCGATCCACGTGGCGGGCGAGGAAGGCCTGCAGAAGCACCAGGCGATGGACCACCTTCCCACATTAGGGTGACCATCGGCGACTCGTGGGGCGAGGTAGAGTCAAAATAGCCATGCATGAACAAAAGTCAAAATGAGGATAAAAAGAGAAAAATCTTACATCATTGGAGGTCCGGGTGGATCCACCATGCAGTGCATGAGGTGGAAAAGACAAAGGGTTGCTTGAGGAAGATTTGATCCGTGTGAGAGTGGTGGTAGGCTCGACCATCACATTAAGAATCCTCAAGCGGCCATGTTCCCTGCCGCGCCCTGAGATCATCACCGCCCTCTCGTCGTGTAATTAGGAATAAATAAGCATGGTGATAATAAATAAGCATGGTATTAATTAATAAGCATATTAATATAGAAGAAATTAATATAGATGCAATTAAAAAGACATAAACACCCTCACTGCATTTCTTCACTCCTGTAATTAGGTTGTGGCTTGATTCTAATCATCATTATTACTATCACTATCACTATCACGTGAGTATTAAGGTAGGCCCTCGAACGGTGGAGGATCATCATCGTCGTCGTCATCGAGATGTAACTTGGAGAGCATAGATAGGTCCTTTACATCCACAACTATCTCACCATGAATTTTTGCATCGTCCTCGAGGTCCTCAAGACCACCCATAAGTATATAAAAGTCCCCGCCATACTCTTTCTCTCGGTAGAAATCTCCCTCGTATGTTATGGGGTTTATGTTGTTGTAATCGTCCATGGGTAGCTTACCATGCGACGATACCTTGAACACAACTTCCCATTCCTTTAGTTCCTCTTTCTGTCATGGATAGGGAAGGTAATAAACTTGCATTGCCTGGTTAGCCACAACAAAGACATCATCCCCATGGTAAGTGGTTGAAGTCCCAACTTCCACTAATCCAATGGAGGGGGTAGTTCTTAGTCTATGGACTGGGTCGAACCAATGGCATTTGAACACTACAAGAGTGAGATGATGGGGCCCTTTATAGAATGTCACAGCTCATACATGTCTTGTAACCTTTCGTAGTACTCAACCTGGTCTTGACCTCCGGTAAACACTCCATTATTTACCTTTTTGCATTATGCCAACGGTTTTGGTGCTTCTCCTCATGGAAGTGATATTTTGCATTATGCCAACGGTTTTGGTGCTTCTCCTCATGGAAGTGATACCCATTCACATCGTACTTTTCATACCTAAATGCCTTATAGTTCAAAACTCTGGAAAAACCATCTCAATTCATCCGACATATATGTGTTGGAATCATTTCCCTACAAGTTCAATCAAAATTGTTGCATGCATCAGTTCCATGTAATAGAAACTAAAAATGTTAAACTAGGTAACTAAGAGAGATAGAATTAATTTTTCCATGAACCAAGCCATGAAATTTTTCCTTCTGGGGGCACCCCTTCTTAGAAGAGTATAAAACTCTCCACTCTTCTTGTAGGAATTGACTAAAAAAGTATTAGACCATAAACCGAGTTATTAGTTGCAAAATAACGTGTTCACCTTTTTACCTCCTAAATGGCTCCTCTACTTCCTTAATGTTCATCAACACATAGAGCATGATGTCCTCTAACTCTTCCATCATCATGGTATATTTTTGTGAGCCACCAGACATGCCACCTTGCCCTTGGAAGAGGAGGAGCTCGGGTTTATACTTGGGCTCATCCGCATTATATCGATAGAGATTATTATGCAGAGTGGGAACATCATCGGCATAGTACGATACGTTGTCGTGAGATCTGACACCTCCTCGATGATATGTGCCTCAACAATGCATGCTTCAATCTGATTTTTGTTTCCACATTTTGTTCGAGTATGCTTAAAATCTCTGTCAATACAAAACTACCAACGGAACTAGACCGGTCCACCCATGACTTCCTCATAAGATAGATGCAAAATGAGATATGCCATCGGAATAAAAAAGCCTTGCGGAAATATGATCTCTAACTTGCATATCAACTCGGGCACTTTAACATGCACCTTCTTCATCATGTCCTCACATTTTTTTTTAGCACAGAGCACGTGGAAGAAATGACTCAACTCCGCAAGCGGTCGCCAGACACGCTCGGGGAGATAGCCTCAAACCATCATCGACATTAGCCACTCAATCCATATATGATAGTCATGACTCTTTAGCCTGGTGAATTTTCCCATTAAAATGTTGACTCCATTACTGATATTCAAACAATAACCATCTAGGAACCTCACGAGATATTTGAGCCAAATGAATGCCTCCTTCTTTTGGGGAGCTACAAGGAAAAAGTCAGCATCTGGCTTGGCACAATTTCTTTGATTGGCATCGGGATGCCACATGTTCAGGTTTTTTCGATCACAGAGCTTCTCTTGATTGACTCTAGCCTTGATATTATCCGTAGGAATATTCATGACTGTGTAAAAGAGGGACTCTGCAACATTATTTTCGGTGTGCATCACATTGATGTTATGAGGAAGTTTGAGGTCCTTGTAATAGGGGAGCTACGTTAAGCTTGCAACATGGGTCCAGTTGTGCGTCTGGCCATATCCCACAAAACCTTTGCCATTGGGGTTAGGTTGTAGAGAACGTAGCTTGGCAACAACATCTACACCGTCAAACATTTTTATATTTTTTACTTCACAGACAACTTTGCCTTTTGTGATGTACCTTTTGTATTCTCTGAATTGATGCCCTTCTTCGAGGTACGGTCGATGCTTGTCAAAGGAAAAATACTTGTGACCCTTAGTCAACCATATGAACTTAAGGGCATGCCTGCAGACTAGGCATGGCATCTTCCCAGTTGTACAATGTCCGCAGAATAGGGCGTACCTAGGTAGGTTATGCATGGAATAGTGGAACCAAACTTTCATGAGAAGGTTTTTCTTTGATGCCCGGTCGTATATCCACGTCCCGTGGTCCCAAGAATGGTGCAAATTGTCGATAAGCGGCTGCATGTACACACTAAAATTCTTCCCCGAGTATTCATGACCTGGAATGATCAACGACAAGAATATGTTATTGCGTTGCATTAGGACGCCAAGAGGGAGATTGAGAGGAATAACAAACACGGGCCAGCAGCTGTATAATCTAGCCGACATACCAAATGGATTGAATCCATCGGTTGCTATCGCAATTCTGACATTCCAAGACTCTTTTGCTAATTCAGGGTATACGTCATCGTTTGTTATCGGCTAAATCAGGGTATCTCTTCCCATCCTTATGACACCTCATCTGTCTGGCAGTCATAGTTCATGTAAAGGTGTTGGATTCTTTTTATGAATGGGAGATACTGAATAATTTTTATGGCGATCTTTGTATGCTCCATCTAACCATCGACACCCTTCACCTCAAGATACCTAGATTCCCTGCACTTGCTATAGTGAGTGTGTCCCGCAAACTCATTTGAAAACAAAAGGCAACCCTTAGGAAAACAATGTATCTACTCATAATTCATGCAAAGCGCTCTCATGATTTTCTTTGATCCATACATGTTTCGGGACACACAATGTCCTTCAGGAAGCATGTTACCAAATGTTTTCAAATCATCTTCAAATCTTGACTAGTTTCAGCCGTGTTTGGCTTTATTGGCTAGTAGTTGCGAGATGACATCTAGCTGAGAGATAGTTGCATTAGGGTAAAGAGGTTTTTTTTGCTGTAGCTATCATATCAAGGAAGGTCTTCACGGTTGACTCCGGTTCCTTCGGCCCATCCAGTTCATCCTGTTCCTCTCGAGGTAAAAAATGTGCCTAACTCTGCATAATGGATATCATCAAGCATGTTTCTAATGCCATCGTTCGCATTGCCATCGATGTGTTGTTGCATCACCTCCCCTCTAGCACGGTCGTGCTCAGCAAAGTTGATCTGCATAGTAAACCCATGCATATATACCTATACGTCCAAAGGTGTTTAGTCATTCCAAACGTGTCCTAAGAGTTTTCCATTTTGCACCAAGCAGAAGGGCAAAGTGGACGAATTTCATTTGAACCACATTTTGCCTCCTCCACGTAATGGTCGGTTTTCCAATGCCACTCAGTTGTTCTTTTCGTCGCACTGATCCGACCACTATACATCCACTCATTATCAGCCATCTTCTACTTTATTGGGAGCCACAATACAAATATAACATTTCACATAATTAATCGCATCAAATTAAATACACCAAATTTTATGTTTCTATAACGGGTTGATGATAAACGTTCCTAACATCTCTAATAGGAAAAGAGGATCCTAATCCCACCCGAGGATGTGTAGATTGGCTACGTTCTCCACGGTCTACCCTGATCTGACACAGAATTTTGGCAGCACCTTCCCGTTGTTCTCCCGATACACGTCACGACAAAAAGCCGAGAGGAATGTGAATCTGGAGAACAACAAGGAGGCGCCGCCGATATCCCGTCTCGGATAAAGTAGACCATAGAAAACGTAGCCAATCTACACACCCTTCGGCTGTCCAAAAAGAGTGGACAATCCAAAAAAGTTACGGTTATAAATATGCAATTGAATGCATATTTATTCGTAACCCTTTCGAACGGGAGACTCCTAGGTTACACGACTTAACATGGAAACTGAAGCTAGTGACATAAAAAATGTGGAGGACGAGGTGGACTTTGTGCTCACACTCGGCTGTAAAGAAAGTAGTGAAGAACGGAGTGTCGTGTTTGGCGACAGTAGAGAAGTACTCCCTCCGTTTAGAAATATAAGATGTTTTAGGTTTGTGAATGAGATGTATCTAGACACCTTTTAGTGTATAGGTTCAAATGAATCTAGACACTAAAAGTTGTCTAGATGCATCTTATTCACAAATCTAAAACATCTTATATTTCCAAACGGAGGGAGTAGTCAAGTAGTCGAACAACGGAGTGCTTCGGGATGGTGACCTCCTGGACGGCGATGGGATGGGATCTAGCGATCCCGGTCATGATTTGGGGCCTAGTATACAAAATAAACAAATATTAGCATAGTCAATTACTATTCTTAAAAAATATATAATAGTTAAATTAGGCCACAAGTACACATACGTGACTCCAGAAAATGTCTAGACGAATATAGTCAAGGATGATATTATTATTGATTGGTTACTTGAAATAAAATGTCCCACTGGCACTCAGTGAACAACATACCAATACTGAAATGCTCACTCCCTGTCTACTTGCATACTACCGATGCTAAATTGCATATTAACGATTATAAGCAGCTATTGCAGCAGTGACCATCCATATATATACCTACATATATGAAAGCCAAGCGTTTCAACAATCCATCCGTTCGTCCAAGTCAGACATTGCACTGTAGATGCGATCTACAGTAACCTGTCTCTACATTGTTTTTTTTTTCATCAGGTTCAACTCCCAATCGAACACGCTACATGTCCGTGTCCACGTACTAGAAATATCTAGCAGTCACCGGCCTTCTCATTTCTCATCCCTTCTGATCAGAGCGGTGCCCAGCATGTCGAGGGACGGCACGCGTGTCCAGCATAGGACCTCTCCGCGTGCAGGAGGCCTTATCCCACCGCCTTTCCATCTCTCTCCCGCTCCGCCCTCTCATCTCCCTCACCCCACCGCACCAGGTGCTTCCCCTCCCCCTCTTCCTCACCACCTGGCCGACGGTCAGGTTGTGCCTAACCGCTGGGAGTCGCCTCCGCCGGTTCGTCAAATTTGGGGCACCTTCGCGTTAGGCTGGAGCGACAGGAGCCGGGCCATGGAAGATGTGCCATGGCTGCCGCCGTTCCCAGAGAGGAGGCCGCGGTCACGCATGGTGGTGGTGCAGGGATTGACACGTTGTGCGTTGCGCGTGGTTTCTGTGCTATCTCATCCCGCAATTGATGAGGCGACCATGCTACGATGCCATCTACTTGGTAAGAGATCTTTCTATTGGAGATGTAGGTCACGCCTGATGTCCTCCGTGGAGCGCGCATCCGCCGAAGCCCGCCGGGACGGGCGGCATCGATGCTGACGGTGGAGCAGAAGTGTTCGACTCCGGCGAGAAGAGGATAGTGCGCGGCGCGGCGAGCAGATTTTTCTTCATCTCCATGCCTTCTCTGTGTGCTGCTGGCGGTTGTTGCCACTCAGGCTTCTCTCTGTCCAATCGTAATCACAAGTTTTTCTCTTTTTCAGGTACAAACACAATGCTTCGCGTGAGAACAAAGACTGGTATGATTTGGATCTGCTATATGTGTTCTCGGTGAGATTTAGTTCTTTCTTCTCTCAATCAATAGGCGTTCTCAGTGAGAAATCCTTTAGATGATAATTTTTGACGTCCTTGATGTTCGTTTAACCCCAAGGCTCGCCTTATATTCCTTTACCAAATAATGAATTTGCACATGTGTTAATTCCTTATTCTTCCATGTGGAGTTATGGACTGTGTTGTTTAACTACGTTCAGCTATTTTCATAGTTCAGTGATTCTCGCATATGATTCTTGCATGGATCAATTTTGCCGGGGGCTTTTGTTTTCGGTTTTGATTATTTTTGCAGGTTCTTGGCCTGGGAGGTCTTATTATGGTGATCCTCGCCATGTATGTAGGCATTGCGCTGAATATTTTTGGTATCAGGAGGATTCCAGGCGCTTGAATAGGTGGAGTCGAATTGGTTATACTGGTTGTTGAAGTGACGGAAGGGTATCACTTTGGATTTATCCTCATTGGCCTTTTTCTTTGGCCGAGCTACTTTGCTTTGATGGTGATGCTGAATCTAATAGGTCCGTGCAATTGATTCGTGAGTACAATTTTGTGTTCGTCTTTACTTCTTTTGGTGTTCATGTTGGTAAGATAAGATAATTTGCATTGCCGTCAAGCTGTAGTGAATATGTATTGGAGATTTCAGCGGGGTTTGTTGATAGATATTTTTCTTCTTCAAAAAATAGAAGTTTGAATTCTGATGAGCAGTTCATTTTCCTGGCCACTCTATTTTTAAGGCAAAGCAAACTTTTTTGGAACATGATAACATGAAAGCATTTTATTCATGTAGGAATATTTTACGGAGAGAAGTGCGGAGAGGTATACACACTGATCAATGAGAGAACATCTCTCTCAGGACATGGACATGTATCTAAAGAAACACGGCTAATATCTAGAGACCTACACTGGATTTTGAGATCTAGCAGGGCCAGATGGCAAGTCTTTGCATTGAAGCACCTATTGACATGAGATGTTCTGCTTCAATGCAAAGTTCAGGATTCTTGAATAGCTGCAAGAAGGGGCATGATGACACACTGACTTGAGGTGTTGAAGATGGATGTAGCCCCTGCCTCTAAAGACAATACCGAGTAGTCTATAAAGAAACTTGGTTCCTATATGGGAAGCTTCTTAGCCACAACAGCCTAGAGAGGAGATGATGCTGGTGTAGATAGGGTTGAAACATGTATCTGTTTCAAGTGCTAATTGCAATCAGTAGCGATGCTAGGTACCGTGAGTCATGTCTGTTATTTTTCTTATCATGTTATGGCCATCTTGATATTGCCCACATCTGTTTTCTTGCCTATCATTTAGTTCAATTATTTATATCAGGTATTACATGTTTGCATTCTACTGTACAATATTTTTTTCCAACCAAATAACTATTCTTTATATGCATGAATGTTTTTGTGATACTTAGCCCCTCATGTTTTTGTGATACTCTTGTGAAATACTTACTATATTATCAGTTGGCCTTTTTCCTTCCCAAATTAACTCTTTGTAGTGTAGATTGCCATAATATTTTTTGTTGTTGCCATAAACAGATTGGTAAGGTGTTCTGAGCCTAAAATCTTTCCGACCGCCTTGCTGACTGTACTATCCTGATAGCTTTGAGAGAAAAGTAAGTACTGCTTTTTTTGTTAACATCTCTTCTATTAGGTAAACCAGTATAGCGCTTATGTCCACGTCGTGACCACTAAAAACAGGTACAAAGCTGCTATAGAACTCTGTTGACAAAAGAACTGTGCCCCCTTTTCACACGCATCGGCTCAACAAAACCTGATTAAATACAAGACGACAGTTCACTTATTAGTGTACACCATTGAAGCAACAACACGGGCGCGGCGTGTCGCCGCGCCTAATTCCCTAGTATACACACTATGTTGCTCTGATTTCAGTGAAACTACAAGTGACACAAACTAGATACTGAAATAGAAAGCACATGACAACAATGAAGGACTAAAAATTTCAGAAATGGGGGATAGCCATTCATGTACCTGCAGCAGGAGGGCGCGGGGAACCATGGGACATGTGCGCAGGGTCAGGAAGGGCGCAGGCGCTGTGTGAGGGTAGCACGGTTGGCAGGCGGCGGCGGGAGAGGTCCTCCCTGAACCCTACAGCAGGCGGGCACGGGGAACCGTGGTCAGTAGGGGCGCGGGCTCGGGGTGACGGTGGCACGGGGTTAGGAGGGGAACGGGCTGGGGGTGACGGGGGCGCGGGATTCGCGGCCGGCGGTCGGCAGAGGCATCATAAGGTGGGCGGGATCTAGTGTGGCGCCGGGGTTTAGTGCGGAGGTAGGATCGAGGGAGGCGGTGGCGGCTCGGGGTGAGGACCACAATGGTGGCGGCTTGGGGTGAGGTCGACGTCGCATGGTTGGTGCGGTCTGGTCGCGTGCGAGGAGGGTTTTTTTAGAATCGCGAGGAGGTGGTGGGCTGCTTGGCCCGTGCGGAGACGGGCTACGCCGACGGCTTTGCCGTCGGCATAGTTATTATTTTTCAAAATTTTCAGAGTTATTTCTTTGCTATATATTTTAAAATTTCCACTGTTCAAATATATTTGGTTATAGTTTTCCTCCTCTTTTTCATTTGTTTGCTATAATATACCAAACTATATCATATGGTGTCTATTGTAACGCCCCGTCCACTTGGCCCTAGGGGTGTCACTCCTGATAGCTTAATAGGATATCTAGACTGGCCCCACATACCAACGCTAGTCTTTTCTACGCACTTTGTCCTCACTCATGCGCACCCGGTTACCCATCCTACAATTTCTTTAGGCCAAGCACGCTTAACCTTAGAGTTTTTTTCAAATGAGCTTCCGGAAAAGAAGTTGCGACTTGTTGGTATGAGTATACTATCAATCCTATTAAGTCATGTGCTTGGATCTCACATCTATTATATACATAATATAATGTATTACTATTTATAATATGCATGCTACTATTTTATACCCTAAATGTTTTTTGACTATAATATACTAAAATATATTGCTATGGACCTCCCACCACACTTGTGCATGTAATCTTGCACCACATGCAACTTTTTGTGGGATTTCGGCACTCCCCTGTCTTTTTTCTACGAAACCCTAATTTATGGGCCCCATAGATGTATCCCTAGCTTTCTCCGTTCGAGGGTTGATCAATAGATATTTTTTGGTTGTTTAGGTTTGTTTAGTCCATAGCCACATGGGAAACCAAGGTTGGGCCCAAAATTCCATCGATTTCCATCGGATTGACCCGTAGGTGAGTGCAACCGCATGTGCCCACCATTTTGACTATAGTTTGAAACTGGCATAAGAAGTTAAAAAACAGTATGAACAATGCAAAACCTTTGCGTGGTGTCATTTTATGTGGCATAGTTGTAGGAAAAATACAAAACTTGGTATACTGATTGCATCTCAAAAAACCTTCTCAAAATAATCTATCATGGCTTTCAGGCCAAATAACGAATGTTATGGCCAGAATAACGACATAGTTTGTGATAATATGCCTATATTGTGCACGCATGTGCATCTTGGGATGACAAAAATGTTGCAGGAGGAAGTTTTACTTTTCGTCGCACGGAAAAGCCATTATTTATTTTTCGAGTGCCATAAACAGAGCGTTTTATGAAGCAAACACCAAAATTATAATTCAAAATTCTGCCATCCCATTTTTCAAAAATACTAGACCAACTTACATAGACAATGTTCCAACCAGGAGATCTCAAACCTTTCCGTTCATCCCTAGTGAAAAAGACAAATGTCTGCCGAACCGGTAGGAAGTGGGTCCGGTTTGAACTACAGTTACATGATCTAATGCTCATATATTTTAAACTCACAATATGATGTTTCTTCAGAGATCGAATGCAAGTTTAGAGAGGCTCGTCCCCTAGCTAAGAATCTTCATGCCCGCCGTTTTGACCATAGTTTGAAACAGGCATAATAAATTCAAAAACGGTCCAAATAATGAAAAACCTTCATGTGATGTCATTTTACGTGACATAGTTGCAGGGAAAATACCAAACTTTGTATATTGATTGCATCTAAAAAAACTTCTCAAAATGAGCTATCATGTTCGAGGTTTCATGGCTTTTAGACTAAATGACCAATGTTATGGCCAGAACCGTGACATAGTTTGTGATAATGTTCCTATATTGTGCGCGCATGTGCATCTTGGGATGGCGAACAATGTTGCAGGAGGAAGTTTTCCTTTTCATCGCACGGAAAATCTAATTTTCATTTTTCGAGTGCCAGAAATGGACCATTTTGTGAAGAAACCACCCCATTTTTTGAAAAATACTAGACCAGCTCACATGGACAATGTCCAAACCGGGAGATCTCAAACCTTTTCGTCCACCCCTGGTGAAAAAGAAAAATGTCTGGAGAACCTGTAGGAAGTCGTTCCGGTTTGAACTACATGTACATGATCTAATGTTTATGATTTTTGAAAAAATCATTTTAAAACTCATAATATGATGTTTATTCAGAGATCCAATGCAATTTTAGCGAGGCTCATCCGCTAGCTAAGAATCTTCGTGCCCGCCGTTTTGACCATAGTTTGAAACGGATATAAGAAATTAATAAAATGGTCTAAACAATGTAAAACCTTTGTGTGGTGTCATTTTATGTGACATAGTTGCAGAGAAAAATACCAAACTTGGTATATTGGTTGCATATCAAAAAAACCTTCTCAAAATGAGCTATCATGTTCGAGGTTTCATGACTTTCGTACCAAATGACCAATGTTATGGCCAAAATTGTGGCAAAGTTTGTGATAATATGCCTATATTGTGCATGCATGTGCATCTTGGGATGACGAACACTGTTACAGAAGGACGTTTTCTTTTTCATCGTACGGAAAAGCTATTTTTCATTTTTTGAGTGCTAGAAATAGAGCGTTTTGTGAAGCAACCACCAAAATGCTATCACCCTATTTTTCAAAAATACTAGACCACCTTACATGGAAAATGTCCCAACTGGGAGATCTAAAACTTTTTCGTCCACCCCTCATGAAAAAGACAAATACCTACCGAACTGGTAGGAAGTGGGTCCGGTTTGAACTACATGTACATAATCTAGTGTTCATGATTTTTTGCAAAAATCATTTTTAAACTCACAATATGATGTTTCTTCAGAGATTTAAAACCTATATACTATTTTATTATAGACGATAGACAAAATGAAATGTTAAGTCAATTGGAACTAGGAGAAAAAACAAGGAAAATAGATACGCCGACGGTACCTATGATGGCATGGACACTCCGTCGCATGCAGGGGCGCCAATGACACGTGCATAGGCAAAACGCAGACGGCCATTGACATGGTTGTACCCTACGGGTGCGTGACCTCAGCATACCTAGTCCAGCCCAAGAAAGGCCCACGGCGGATGTACGCCGGCCCATGAAGACTTTCAGGTGGCCCAGGCCCATGACGCCTTCGGATCCTTGGAGAGCAAGACTAGAGTAGATAGGAAATTCAAAGGGGTAAAACCCTAGAACCTGTAACCGAATAGGACTATGCCAGGGACCTGCCTAAGTCTATATAAAGGCCAGGAGGGCGCGACCTAGATCTCTCGACTTATACTTTCGCATACGCACCTCCACGCCAGATCGAATCTGCGCACCCCTGTAACCTTCGGTTCCGCCGTAATCAAGAGCAGACAAGCAGGAGTAGGGTTTTCCCTCCGGGGGCCTGAACCTGGGTAAATCTCGTGTCCCCTGGTTGCTTGTCTGTTAACCGTTCCACGATCTCCAGCATCCCCATCTTCTCCAAAACTCAAATCCATAACAATGGGCATTGACGAGATTAAACCTCGTCAATTGGCGCCGTCTGTGGGAATCGGGGATGCTGATTGTGTGATCGTGACGATCCCGACCGATCGATCTACAACTCTGCGGCGACGGAGAATCACCTCCTCTTCGGCGCTTTCGACTTCACCGCCCACTCGCCGGCCACCATGAAGGATTTCGAGCCCGTAGGCGACGGACTCGAAATCTTGTTCGGGAGCTTCTGCTTCCAGGTGGGGCAAACTGGCACCCTCCGCCTACCTGAGCGGCTGCCCCTACCATCAATCAGGCCCGCTTCATGGGCCCCACACCCCGTGCTACCACAACATCATCAGCAGATGATTCCTATGACAACAGCAGCTGCAACTCCAATCTGTACGATCCGCCATCGGATGCAGGGACTTACGGTTCCAGATCTGAAAGTTGCGGCAGCAGCGGGCCAATCTACGAGCGCTACCAATGCGCCGCAGTCATCCAGAACAATAAACGCCTAACCGCCCAACACGAACCCCAACCCGCGGGCGAAGCGGCGGGAACGGAAGCCAGTCCCCCACCCACGAGAAAACAACGGCCACGTCATCCAACTTAGCAAAGAAGGATGGGTCCAGCACGCCGTAGCGCGGCGACATAGTCCTGCTGGGCGCCTCCGTGAACTACTCATGGCATACCACTTCCTCCTCATCGAGGAGCACAAGAAGCAAGTCAAGATGCGGAAATACTTGACAAGCGCGCAAGCAAGCAGCCTCTGAGTCCAGCGGCGACGAGCTGCTCTCGCCATGGCCCCGGCTAGCACAAGCGGAAACCAGGGAAATAAGCACCGCTCTCGGGTGGAGAACATGGATCCCAAGGCGCCGTGATGTGACCCGAACTCTCCACACATCGTTCATGGAGATGGATGCCGGCAACATCATCCGAACACCGCAAGCTGCGATCATGGCAGCCACTACGTATCGCGGCCCACCAACCTCCGGGAGGGACCCGAAAGCCATACATAAGTCCGCACTCACGGACTCGGACTTGTCGAGCTGCGCTCCGAAGGCGCTCTGCGGGCCGAAGAAAAGCTCCGGCCGGTGCGACCGGGCCCCACCCCTTCATCCGAAGAGGAAGAGGAACATGACCTTCCTCGAAGGAAGAAAATCGCGTCGCCATACGCGACTACGACGCCAGAGACGCGCTTACGGCAAAAATCGACAAAGCGAGCCAAGCGTGCATGCTCGTCTGAATCCGAGATGGACGAAGACGAAGGAGAACTCTGTGGAGCTCGATGCTTCAGCAGATCTGTTCGGCGAACACAGATGCCACGCAATTTCAAGCTTCCTTCGGATACTCCGAAATTCAATGGCACTCAAGATCCAAAAGCCTGGCTCAGTGACCATCTGTCATCCGTCAAGCTGCACGGCGGCAACAAAGAAACCGCCATGCAATGCCTTCATTGCGGACGGTATGGCGTGCAGCTCGTGACCTATCATCAGGGTCCATCCGAAGCTGGGAGGAGCTAGCTTAAAGCTTCATCCAAAATTTCAAGGGCACCAGCAAGAGGCCCGCCTCAATCAAAGAGTTGCGAGCCTGCACTCAGAGAACGGGCGAATCTATTCGCTCGTACATATTACGCTGGTCTACCACCAAGAACTCCGCAGCACACATCTCCGAAGGGCCATCGGCCTTGGAGATGGCATCAAACGCCCAGATTCAAGGAGGAACTTGGGCACGTCAAGCCAAAACTTGACCACCTCATGGACATCGCCAGTGGGCCGGCGGCGAAAGATTGCATCCACCGAGCACAATCGGATGAATAAGGCGACTACGGCGAAGACGGAACGCGCGGCAAGAGGAGATCGCGTCTCGGCGACGCGATGGACCCGACATGGTCGCTGCTCACGCCGACGTCGCAATGACAAAAGCCGGCCGGAGGATACGCGGAAACTTCATGACGGCGGACGCAACACGATCATACAGCGCCGCGACCGCGACAACGGACCCTCAGCATATGACAAACTTTCGGGTCCATGCACCATCCACTTCTACATCGACAAGCTGGATGGCAAAAAGAAAGCTAGCCACATGCTCAAGGACTGCCGCGAGTTCCAGAAACTCAGCGAAAGCATGGTGCAGATGAGGCAACAAACCCCAATCCCTGCGTTCGAAAACGCACCTGCGCAAGGTGAAATAGCGCATGGAGCTCCTCCACCGCCGCCTATCGGAGGCCCAAACCAACCCGATCGCACCGCGACGAACAACGCGGAGCAGGTACCCCCCCGAAAAAGGCACTAATGATGGTCCAGAAAGGACGCCCCACGAATAGGGTACAGAAGAAAATCACTCGACAAATCAACCTGGCCGTGGCAACCCCACCTGCCATCCCTGAGTACCTCAGCGGATCGGAGTCCTGCATCACATTCACTCGTGCATATCCCCCTTGCCAGATCCCCCGCCCAGATCATGGATGGCGGCAGCGGCATCAACCTAATGTTCGCAAGCACCCTAGGAGCCATGCGGATCCTGCAATGCAGTCTGGAATAGTCAGACACAACATTCCACGACATCGTTCTAGGGAAGGGCATATTTCCCCTGGGCAAAATAGGGCTCGACGTCATCTTCGGGAAGCCGGACAACTTCCGGCAGGAGCGACTCGAATTTGAAGTGGTGGACTGGCCGTCACAATACCACGCCATCCTTGGGCGTGTAGCATTCGCAAGGTTCCTGGTTGTCCCACACTACGCATACCTTCTACTCAAGATGCCAGGGCCGAAGGGCGTCATCACAGTCCACAAGAGCTTCACCCGATCGGACCAATGCGACAGGGATTTCAACAAAATCTCCCAGTCTTTCGGCATGCAAGACGAACTTGTATGGCTCCGCGAGGTGACGGACAATGGGGCACCCCCAGTCACAAGGCAAAACGCACCTGACATGTCTTTCGACTCCACCGTCAACACAAAGAAGGTGCAGGTCCATCCGACGGATGCCTCCAAGACGGACCTGATCACCAACGACCTCAGCCCCGCATAGGAAGGCGTGCTCGTCGAATTCCTCCGTGAGCGCTGGGAAATCTTCGTCTGGTGTCCTGCGGACATGCCAGGAGTTCCCAGGGAATTCGCCGAGCACGCACTGAACGTCTTTCCCAACACCAAGCGGTCAGCGGTCCATCCGGATCGTCTGAGCCACGAGCGAAGCTATTGGCAAGAAATCAGCAGATTACTACGCGCGACTTCATCGAAATCAAGGAAAGCGAGTGGCTTGCAAAAACACGATCATGGTCCCAAAGAAGGACACGGACATCCTGCGGATGTGCGTGGATTTCACGTCACTAAACAAGCATTTCCCACAGGACCACTTCCCCCTTCCTCGGATCGATCAGATCATCGATTCGACTGCGGGTTGCGAGAAACTCTCCTTCCTCGATGCCTACTCGCTATAACAGATTCGACTCAAGGTCGAAGATCAGGAAAAGCGGCATTTATCACACCGTTCGAGTATTCTGCTACAACACAATGCCCGGGCTAAAGAACGCAGTGCTACGTACCGCAGATGCATGCGAGCTGCCTCAAGGACCGGATCGGTCGCAACGTCCAAGTCTATGTTGACATAGTGATAAAAACCAGGAGGCAAGAACACTTATCGGCGATCCCCGCGAGGCGTTCGACAACCTTGATCGCTACAGATCAAGCTCAACCCGAAAAATCGCCTTCGGGCGTCCCATCGGGTCATGCTTGGGTACTTCATCTCTCGGCGAGGATCGAGGAACCGAAGAAAATCGAGCCATCATGGCGATGGAAGCGAAAAACCTCAAGGTGTCCAGCTCGCAGGACGAATAGCGGCGCTAAGCAGGTTCATCAGCCGCATGGGCGAGAAGGCCCTACCATTCTACCAGCTGCTACGCAAAGCAGATAAATTCGAGTGGACGCCGGAAGCCAACGAAGCATTCGAAAGCCTCAAGCGGCTTCTCTCCACCTCGCCCGTTTTGGTCACGCCAAAAGAGCGTGAGCCTCTACTGATGTACATAGCAGCCACACACCAGGTGGTCAGCACCGTGCTAGTGGTCGAACGACCCGAAGAGGGCAAGACCCACGGGGTCCAACGCCCAATCTACTACCTCAGCGAAGTACTCACGCCAACAAAGCAGAGGTACCCTCACTACCAGAAACTCACCTACGGCGTGTTCATGACGGCTCGGCGGCTGAGCCATTACTTCCAGGAGCACCAGTTAATGGTCGTCAATGAGGCACCCCTGAATAACATCCTGAATAATCCAGAGGCCATAAGACGCGTGGCACTGTGGGGCATCAAACTGTCACCCTTGGACATCGTCTACGAGAAGCGACTCGCAATCAAATCTCAAGTCCTTCCGGACTTCCTGGTACATTGGATGGAGCTGTAGCTGCCAGACACCCCAGATATGTCGCAGTCATGGACGATGCACTTCGACGGCTCCAAGCGATAAGTCGAGCGGAGCGAGTCATCTTGACCTCCCATAGGCGACAAGATGAAATCGTCCTTGGATGAAATTCCGAGCTTCTAATAATGAGGCCGAATACGAAGCCCTCATCCACGGCATGAGGATGGCAAAGATATGCGGCGCAACGCGCCTGGTCATCTACGGTGACTCCAACCTCGTCGTCTAGCAGACGATGAATGAGTGTGACGCACACGCCGAAAACATGATCGTGTACCGCGCGCTCTACAACGCACTCGAAGGAGAACTCGACGGCTGCGAGCTTCGGAACGTCGGAAGAGAAAGCAACGAGGAAGCCGACAGACTCGCCAACATCGGCTCCACCTGCGCAAAGGTGCCACCAGGTGTGTTCCTCGAACAGATCTGCGTGCCATCCATCAAGCGGAAATTCCCCAAAGGATCACCCGAAGAAGCAGAACAGTCGGGGGCTACGCTGCCTGACGGACATGAAGGACCCAAAAAACTGGACACAGAGGTAGCCATGGTCAATCTAATGCAGGTCATGGCAGTCGAAGAAACTTGGACGCGACCATACCTACAGTTCTTGATAATCGGAGAACTTCCTGACAGCCCGACAGATGCCCGACGCATATCTCGTCGGTCAAAAGCCTTCACCACCATCAATGGCGAGCTGTACAAGCGCATCATTACGGGTGTACTGCAAAGGTGTGTCACCATCAGTGACGGGTAGGCCATCCTCCAAGACATCCACGAGGGCATCTGTGGCCATCACGCAGGCAGCCACTCCCTTGTTGCCAAAGCTCTGAGCGGATTCTCTTGTGGCGGCCATGAGCGCATAAAGGACATCGTCCGAAGATGCAACGGGTGCCAACGGTTCGCCGACAAACCGCACGCGCCCGGATCGGAACTCAGACCCATACCTATAGCCTGGCCCTTTGCTCAATGGGGCCTCGACATGATTGGCAAACTGCCAAAATCTTTGAAAGGGGACACGTTTACCGCCTGGTCGCAGTCGACAAATTCACCAAGTGGATCGAGGCCATGCCCGTCACAAACCAAAAGGGCAAAACTGCCGTCAAGTTCTTCGAGTCAATTGTCTACAGGTTCGGCGTACCGCATAGCATCATCACGGACAATGGATCGAACTTTATCTCCAAGGAATTCCAGGACTTCTGCGAAGGCCTTGGGATCAACATCACGTACGCCTCAGTTGCACACCCGCAAACGAACGGGCAAGTGGAAAAGGCCAACGGCCTAATCGGCGCCGGCCTCAAGAAGCGCCTCATGAGTCCACTCGAACGGAAAGCTGGAGCACGGGCGAAGAGCTACCATCCGTCCTGTGGAGCTTACGGACTCGCCAAACAGCTCCGGATGCTGCGTCGTTCTTCATGGTGCAGCGAAGCCGTGCTACCGGCAATCGCCACCAGGCCCCCCGGGTCGTCGCTTACAGCGAAGCCGAATCCACGGCTGCACTCAAAGACGCCGTCGACACACTCGACGAAGCAAGAGACATAACAACAGCTCGATCAGCGGTGTACCAACAGAGTCTCCGCAACTACCACAGCCGCCGGCTGCGCCCAAGGTCCTTCATCGAAGGATACCTCGTCTTGCGACTCAAGCAAGAGCGACCGACGAAATTCGAGTCACCATGGGAAGGACCCTATGTCATCACTGAAGTCATCCCAGGTGGCGCCTACCGCCTCAAGCACGTGGAGTCTAGAGTCGCATACTCCAACCCATGGAACATCTCGCACTTGCGACGATTCTACCCCTAGCTACCTACCCCCTTTACTTTCAATAAGGCTTCCAGCCAAGGCTATTCAGCCGAACAATGTACTTCCTCCATCACGATATAAATAAAGCTAAGTGTCTCGTCCTAAACTTCAGTTCGCTATTTTGCAAACTTTACTTTATGCTACAAACGCACTCGGGGGCTCCCCCCACCTCACGATTTCATCGACTGAGGATCACGCATGTACACTTGAGTAGCTGACAACGTCAGGCAAACGAAAAGGACACGTACTCAAACAAAGCACTGCGTGCTTACAAACAAACCTTTACAACAAAGGGAACAACACGCCCAGTCGAAATATACAAATTTTACATTTATCTCTTTTACAGGTACTACCTATTCTGAAGAATAACCTGATCACGCTGCTCAAACAAATCTACGAACTGTTTGGCATACTGCCTTATAGCTGCGTAATGTGGACGCATGTCCCACTCATCGCCATCCGGCCGAGGAGGTGGCCCAGCTGCCACAACAGCCAAATCTACATCAGGCCGGTGCAGCCTTACAAGAGACAAAGCAGCCTTCACTCCCGCAACGAGCTGTTGCCGCACCAACTCCTTGACATTTCTCACACTCCGAAACTTCTACAGAAGACCCGCAAGGCTCGTCGGTACGGCATCCAAAGGAAACATGATGTGCAACACCGAGGCAAGCAACGTCTGCACTTGGCGAAGCACCCGCGAAACCTGGTGCACACGATCCTGCACCGTCGCCAGAGCCATGGCGGTCGATCCATCGGAAGAAGCGCGCCTCCATGTCCTGTTGAGTCAAGCAATTGACCCGAACAGCGACACGCTCTTTCTCTTCCCTCGGAGCAAGGTTAGCACCTGCGACAATCGCACAAAATAAGAGGCAAGTCCAGCAGGCTCACTCGAAGAAGTGAGCTGCAGCTCGAAACAAAGAACAACTTACACTGAAGATGCTCAGACAGCCGAAGCAGTTCCGCCATCAAGTACTCCTCTCTGGCTGCACCACGATCCGCCTTGGACTTCCAAACATCGGCGTGACCTCGCAACCCAAGCAACTCCTTCTCAAGACTACGAACACGATCCCGAAGAAAAGCGAGTTGCGAGGAAGCATCCAAAGATGGGCCTTGCGCGCTGCGAGGTGTCAACGAAATTGACACCGAAGGAACCTAGAACAGCAGAAAAGCAAAGGACACAAACATTCAGACAGTGGTCGAGCACAACTCATGCGAATTTATTCAACACATAAAAGGCCACTATGTGACACAAGAATTGTGTTCATCAAAATATTTATAGCAAAAAGCAGACTACAAAATATCCTACGTCTACAACGCCTAAGACGCGGCACCACAGTCGCCTCGGGCGTCGCCTAGCTTTTGGCCCGCAGTAGTGCATACTCAGACAGCAAATCAATGAGCTTCAGCCCATATCGCTTGCAACGAGCAGAGTAGGCAGCAAAGGCTACCTCGGATCCATCTGCGATCGTCGGCATCCGGAAGGTGATCTGGGGCAGGTCCAGCTCCGCTCCAGCCGCCAAAGCCATCGCCAGCCCGACGGACGCGCCGATGCCCTTACGCTGCGCTTATGCGCGCAGCGCCGGTGACAAAGCCTCGCGAGCATCCACATCATCGAGGGCCGCGCCCTTAGGAACAAGCTCCCTGTAGAAGCGGCCAAGGACCTCCTTCGCCTTGGCAAGGGAGTTGACGACAGTGCTGCAGCGATCTTCGACCGCTGCAGTAGCATCATCTAGATCACTACCGTGCTCTAGAGTGCTGCGGTCATACTTGATGCCTGCGGCATCTGAGACAAAAAGGGGGGAAGACATGAAGAAAAGCAGCATAGAAGAAGACAAGAAACATGAAGAAACAAGCACAAATACTACACTCACGTGAAACAGCCTTGGCAGCAGCCATGAGCTTGTCTGCCACCTCCCTCTCGCGCGCAGCCGCAACAGTGGCCAGCTGCTCCTCACGGTCCGTGGCCTCCTGCTGCAGATGCTCCTTAGCTTCGGCTGCCTTGGTCAGCTCTAGCTCGAGGCATTCCTTCTCACCAACGGCGGCCTCGGCCTTCTTCTCCGATTGACCAAGGCTCTTCTTGAGAGCGTCGACCTCACGGAGAGAATTATTATGCTCCTCTGCATTCAAAACAAGCAAACGTCAGAGAGAAGGACCAGAATAAATGAAAGATGCACCAACAACAAATAAGTACCTTGAAGCTATCGGAGGTTAGCCGCTAGCACCAGGCGCTCCTGCACCAGCCGCTTGGCCTCCTCCACAAAAGGCTGGAGGAAAAGAAACACCAGTAAGAAAAAGGAATTGGGGGCTGCGCCCAACATTAAGAAATAAAGGCAACAGTCGAACGCGAAGACACTCGGGGGATGCCCCCCAAAGATTCGAAAAAAGAACAAGACACGACATTTTTCAAACACCCGGGGGCTCCCCCCGTGGTACGAATAAGAGGTACTTACATGCTCTGATGGCGACTCCGAAGGCTCGCCGGCGAAATTCTGAGGTGCAACCACCTGCACCTCCTGCAACGGAGGATCCGGAGCGGCGCCCCCCGAAGTCGCCACCGTCTGAGGAGGAGGAGACGCAATTTTCGACTCCCCCATCATCTCCCGCGCACCATCGCTGGAGGATTCGTGGGAGGAATGCCTGCATACGAAGCAATCAACACAAGTGCAAAATCAAGAAGGAAAAAAGGACAGTAGTACAACAAGAAACTTACGAGCCCAGTGAGCTCAGGTCGAAAACAGGAGGAGTCCTTCGGGCTCTCTTCTCCTCCTTCTCCTCCTCCTTTTTCTCCTCCTTCTTTTCTTCCGCTTTGCCGGCGGGTGCGGTGCTACAGCCCGCACAGGAATGGCAGGAATGGGAGAGGAAGAACCTCCATGCCCGTCATTATGACGATCAAGGCACAGAGGGTTTCTGGGAGTTGGAGGAGTCGAGGCATCCGAAGAATCGCTGGAGCTCCGTGATCGTTTGCGCGTATGGTCCTCACTCGACTCGTCGGCATCTTCGGCCGGAGATTGCGTCGACGGCAGTTCGGACACGGACTCCACCACTTCATTATCCGGGGAATTCGGATACTTTTCGGGCAATGGCGGCACCATGCCCGGCACCTTGAAGCTCTGCAAAACCAGAAGGGACTTTGTTAGCAAACAAAGGAAGTAAATACGCAGTCGACAAAAAAAAGCGCTACGCGCACGAATCTACACCTGCGGAACGGCCAACGTCGAAGAAAACGGAGGAGTCAGCGACTTCCCCGGGATTTACTCTCCGGCCTTGAACTTCAGCAGCGCGCGAAGGGTCCTGTCAAGATCCCCCTTAGAGATTTTCTCAGCCAAAACCCTCGTCGGATCACGACGCCCAGAATAAAGAAACATCGGGTGCACCCTCGCTTGGAGAGGCTGCACCCGACGCTCAAGAAACGTCCGGATGATGTCCACGCCGTTCACTTCCTTCTCCGGAATCAGCTGGATATCCTCCACCCGACGGTAAAGGGCCTCTATCTCCTCTGTCTCGCCATCCAAAATCTGGTTTTTCCAGGATCTTTTTGGCTTGATTATCTGGGAGGGGTCAAAAGGAATAAGACCAAAATCTTGCCCAGGCACTACGGAGTCGCGGATGTAAAACCATCGCCTCCGCCAGTACTGGACAGTTTCGGACATGGAAAAGGAAAAGAAAAGAAGATTGGGACTAAGGGAGATGATGCAACCCCCAATGGGATACACACCATTCGAACCAGACTGCCTCTTCACGGGATAAAGTTTCCGGAAGAGGCCAAAGTGCGGCTCAATGCCGAGCCAGCACTCGCAAAAGGTGATGAAGCAAGCAATGTGGAGAAGCGAATTAGGAGAGAGATGATGAAGCTGGATGCCATAGAGAAAGAGCAGCCCACGGAGAAAGTTGTGGACTGGGAAGGAAAACCCACGCATAACGAAGGCAAGAAACATAACCCGATACCCAGTTGGGGGACGGGGGATTACCTCATTGCCGGGGAGTCTGACGGCCTCCCTATCTTGCGGGATCAGACCTCGCTCGCGAAGCTTGCGAAGATCGCTCTCCCGCGTCTCTGATCCCGCCAGCCACCGTCGGTGACACGGGTAGCGGTGGCGCCTTTCTTTCCTCCGGCGGCGCTGGTCCCAACTGCAGATGACGATTTCTTCGGTTTCCCCATCGCGCTGCGGCGGCGCCGACGGTGAAAGCGCAGAAGAGAAGATGGAAATGTGGAAGGAAATCCCAGCGCGCAGCAAGAATCGCTAGAGCACAAGGAGGAAGTGAAAACAAGAACTGACGCGGTGAAAACAAACCGCGGCTTTCCCCAATGATTATAACGACGAAGACGACGCACGACAGCCGTCCATCCAGAAGACCTAACGCCAACGGCGGTCGACCGTACACGTGTCAGCATCACAACGAACCGTCGTTACCACGCCGTCCACTACGCGCGGAAATCGAGGAGACACCGTAATTATCTCCACGCCGCGCGTGACCGGTCAATTCAAGGTCAGCAAGTGGGACCCACGTTCATCCAGTCAAGTCATCTCTGGCGTAGCAGACGCTTGAGGTCATTGATCGTCAGCAATGATGTCATCAAAAGCTATACTAGCACCAACTACAATTCTTCGACTCCACAACTAAGAGTACTCACTCGAATCTTCGATTCGACTAAATACTCGGGGGCTACTCCTATTAGGAGCGCTGGCCGTGCACCCGAAAGACGAATAAAGACAAAATATATCTTCGAGTCCTACGTTGAGTCTACGACTCCACTATGGACTCGGGGGCTACTCCCATAGGGAGGATGGATTTAAGCATCCGATATTTTTTTGTCCTACGAACTTAACAACTGAGCAATGTTTGAACTAAAGTCTCTGCTCGAGTCTACGACTCGAACAGACACTCGGGGGCTACTCCCATAGGGAGCGCTGGTCGCGCATCCTATGAAATCTTCGACTGCGATCTTTCGGATCAGCATGCAAAAATTAATCGGCAACTCTGCCCCAACAAAACGCTAAGTGAGCAACGATCTCCTTGGCCACCCGAAACACCTCCGCAGTGACAAACATTCGGATGCTGTGTCTGCGACACAAAGATAAGACCTACAGATATCATCTGATGGCCTGACAACGCACACGACTGCGCTCTTCTAGTAAAAACCCGTGCTAACAGGTGCGATGAAATATCCCGACGGACGCGTTGGGTACATCAATTAAATTCACTGGAATTCCACTTCTGTAAGTCCTCCGCAGCCTGAGTCGAATTACGCCAGCATATGTTCCAGTTTCGAGTTGATGGACTTGAACCTGAGGAAGATCGTGTTGTTTCGTCCTAAGACAGTTAACTGACCCTGATCCGTCGGGTGAGTCAGGCACACGCATCAACGATCCCTACACACATTCTGTTAATACATAGTTGCACCTGAAGGATTGAAGAGTCCTCAGCCGAATCTACGATTCGACTAATCACTCGGGGGCTACTGACATGGTTGTACCCTATGGGTGCGTGACCTCAGCATACCTAGTCCAGCCCAAGGAAGGCCCACGGCGGATGTACGCCGGCCCATGAAGACTTTCGGGTGGCCCAGGCCCATGACGCCTTCAGATCCTTGGAGAGCAAGACTAGAGTAGATAGAAAATTCAAAGGGGTAAAACCCTAGAACCTGTAACCGACTAGGACTATGCCCGGGACCTGCCTAAGTCTATATAAAGGCCAGGAGGGTGCAACCTAGATCTCTCGACTCATACTTTCGCATACGCACCTCCACGCCAGATCGAATCTGCGCACCCCTGTAACCTTCGGTTCCGCCGTAATCAAGAGCAGACAAGCAGGAGTAGGGTTTTCCCTCCGGGGGCCTGAACCTGGGTAAATCTCGTGTCCCCTGGTTGCTTGTCTGTTAACCGTTCCACGATCTCCAGCATCCCCATCTTCTCCAAAACCCAAGTCCATAACAATGGGCATTGACGAGTCGAAACCTCGTCAGCCATAGCTATGCCGACGTTGGCCCTCGACCTGGTTTATAATATGCCGATGGCTTTGCTAGGCCGACAGTCTTTGCCTAACTATTGGCATCCCTATAGATACGCCGACGGCCCAACATTTGGCCATCGGCGAACTACTCAATTCCCGTAGTGTGTGTGTGGTGTATTGCAAGGACTAATTGATTAGATTGTAGACTTATATGGTCTTGATATGTGTGATGTTATCGTAACTACCCGAGTTACTACCTCCCTCTCTTTATTCATTAGTTATCATGACATGTTACCATTTTGCTTACTTGGCGTTGCTTGTATATGCATGTTACTGGCTAAGTTACTCCCACTATAACTAGCCTTATGATTATTCACCCTACATTTTATCCCTCCTACGATGTCTCTCTCGTACGGCCAGCCAGGCCCCCGTGCTGACACGCTGTCTCATCTTCCTCACTGTCGGAATGCGCTGCAGCGCAGTGACGCCCACCGGCCCTAGCTTCGCCGCCTTCCTAGCTGCAGGTAGACCGTGTCAACTTGATTCTCCTCTGTCCACGCACTTGTCGCCCGACCTTGTGCTACTTCTCTGTCAGCACGCATGTCCTCGTGTTGCTCCTTCTCTACTTGACGTAGCATCCTTGGTGCTCCAAGGCGAGCTCGCCTAAGTCGACATCCTCGCTCATGTCTAGGAGGAGAGGTGGAAAGTGTAGTGTTCACTATAAGAAAAAATGCCTTTTACAACAAACGATTTTCGTGGTTGAAGGCCCATTTTTCGTGGTTGAAAATATTTCTATGATGGATGTCGTTCGTGGTAAAAGCCCCGTCACAAAAGAATCTACAATGGTTTTTTTCCGACCAAGGCGGATCACACCCTTCAGCCACAAAAACTTGTTCCATTATAGATCTGTTCGCCATCCATGTTGACTACTGACATCATGCAAACTGCCACGTGGCGAATGCTATTAACGGTCGCTTAACGTTGTTAACTATGAATAAAATCGTGGTATAAGCCATGCCTAGCCAAGGCCTGATAAATATTAAGTGGTCCAGCTTATTATGAGAGCCCGACAGAAAGACGGCTCGTTACTGTTTCGTCCTATGCTGCTTGAAATGTGCCCATTAGTATTGCTCGCTGCGGCCCATAAAAATTCAGGCCCGTTACTATTTGAGCCTACAGAAGCCCGCCTTGGCTCAATATTGTACGGCCCATTAACGACCTGCCTAATCTCGGCCTGATACTGTTAAGACATGTGGTCGGCCTGTCACTGTTCTTATAGCCTACCATGGTCTATGCACAAACGACCCTTCTTTGAGAAGGCCCATTACTATTCAGGCCCGTAAGCTGCATGTTCATATTCTAGCGTGTTACTGTTTTGTCCTGGCAAGTTTTTTTTGGCCTGTTACTTTTCTGTCCTGGTAAAATTCCGGCCCGTTATTGTTCCGACCTACTATGATCGTGTCCCTTTTTTCTAGTCTGGCCTGCTACTGTTCTGGCCTGTTACTATTTTGGCCTTTTAAGGTTCTGGATCTTTTACTGTTCTGGCCCGTCACAAAACTGGCCCATTACATTTGGACCTTTTCACGGTTCTGGCATGTTACTGTATATGGCATGTTACTATTTTGGCCTGTTACTGTTACTAGAGCACGCCTGTGGGTCGGCTCGTTACTTTTACGGTCTTTTACAGTTTCTGATATCATAAAAGGAGTACAGCTGGCGATATTTTACTGTTCATCATCGTCCCAATACAAGACGGGACAATCACAAATCCTGATAATATACCCTAATCGACCTGACTAGCGTAGGTATGGTACCGCCTACCGCCATGTGTAGACGACATCAACTAAATGCCTATATGGCGTATGTTATTTATCTATATATTACATCAGGTGCATACTTCTTAAAATTATTAGATATTATCAAATCAAGGGAAAATCGGTATTTTAGTTGACAATCGAGGTGATAGCAGTCCTCAATTTGCTTTTCTCGATCAATCACCCTCATCTCCCTTTTGAGTGTGACATCTACATTGGAAAACAACCTTAAGACATGATCTTGCAGCCCCCTCTTTGGTGGCGACAACAATAATTGTAGTCTGAAACTAAGTAATAACAAGTTAATACATTAAACAAGGCAAACTACTCATTTCACTGATATGACATGAGCTATGAACTGGAGTTTACTACTGGTCAATGGTTCAATTATTGACCATCAAGTCAAACAAACAGGACCAGTAAGCATTAAACAAGTGTTCCTACCGTGAAACGAGCATTATAACAATGTGTGTGTCTCAGAATTTCCGCAAATATAAACTAGACAGGTCATTTCAACAAATATATATATATATATATATATATATATATATAAGAAGTTGTATATCCTAGAATGTAAGAGACATTGGGTGACTTGGAATTTACGGTGAACTACACAATGGCAGTAATTACTTTCGTAGCTAAGAATGAATCAGACATAAATTATAACAACATCATGCGAGAACTTGTAGAGCGGGAATGCAAACCACGAATGAACTATACAATAGAGAATAGTTATGTCATTGCTTAGGATGAACCAAAACCATATATGAAATATAATGGCGTCGCTTGTGAACCTGTAGAATAAGACAATCAAAAATTAGACAAGTGTGCTTACAACAAAATGAGCAATCAATCAAAGTGTTTTCTAGAATTTCAGCAAATATAAACTAGCCAGGTCATTTCAATAAATATATATGAAACCGGTTGTTTATCCTGGAATGCAGGAGACGTTGGGTAACTCAGAATTTGCGGTGAGCTACACAATGACATGCAGTTACTATTATAGCTAAGAATGGATCGGATAGAAATTATAAAGACATCATACGAGAACTTGTAAAGCAAGAATACAAACAACGAATGAGCTACATATACAGTAGAGGATAGTTATGTCATTGCTTAGAACGAACCATTAGATACGAAATATAAAGGCGTCAATTGTAAACCTGTAGAACAAGACAAACAAGCATTACAAAAGTGTGCCAACAAATGAATTGAGCAATCAAACAGAGTGTTTCTTAGAATTTCAGCAAATATAAACCAACCAGGTCATTTCAACAAATATATATGGAAGCAATTTTTTATCCTGAAATGCAAGAGATGTTGGGCGACTTTGAATTTGCGTGAGTGTGGCATCCCGCAAAACCACTACTAGAAAATCGCGTTGTTTTTGTGCATTGCATCATCATGACCGCATGCTCATGTCATCATGCCGCATTGCATTTGAGCATCGTCATCATCTTGCATTTGCTTGCATAAAACTATTTTCGGAAAAACCTATTTTTGTTTTCTAAACGCCCCGACTTTGTTCAAACACAAAACCCGGGTCCCCGGATTATTTTGTTTTGTCTGCCAACGATTTGCAAAAAGCCCCGTTCGGAATAAATAAATTGTTTAATTAATTTTAGGGGGCAGCCGTACCGGGCCGATCCGACCCAGTCGGCCACCCCTAGTACAAATCCCAGCTACCCCAACTCTTTTCTTACCCTATCCTAGCCTACCCAGTCCCCAGCCACATCACCCCCTCCTATCACGAGTCGCCACCTCACCCTGGCCAATCCTGCAGCCAACCGCGGCGCGCCACGTCACCCCAGCCACCTCTCTCACCCCACCCCTCTCACACACGCCACACACGCATCACACACGTCCCACTCCCTCACACCCACCCTGCAGCCCCACCCCACTGCCACCACTCTCCCTCCCTCACGCGCCCTCCCCGCCCGTGGCCCCACCTCCCTGTCACTCCCGCTCTCGATCCCTGGCCCACCCATGACGCGTCCTCTCTCTCCCTCCCCGACGCCACGCACACCCGCACCTTCCCCACCGACGCGCCCCACCCCTCCTTCCTCCCCTCCGGCCTCGCCCCGCCTCTCTGGCGCCCGCCGCCTCGGCGTCCCCTCTGCCACTCTTGTGACCAGCGCCACCGCCGAGAGCCCCCGCCTCTGGCGCCTCCTCCGCGTCCTCCTCCTCCGCGCCCGACGTCGCCATCTCCCTGTCCGGGCATCCCGCCACTGTGCACCCCCGCCCGCGTCTTCCTCCTCCTCCTCGCAGCGTCCCGCCGCCCGCCTGCCTCCTCGCCGGCCTCCCTTCAGTCGTCGGCGCCCCGCCCGGCGTCGCCGCCCGCCTCCTCCACCCGTTCCTCTCGCGCCGCCCGCTCGCTGCCGTCGCGCCCAGCGACCTCGCCCGCCGCCTTGCCCTCCTCCCCTCCGCAGCGCCGCGCCCAGGCGCCCTGCCTCACCACCGCCAGCCCGCCGACCCCTCCTCCCCGTGTGGTCGCGCCTCTCCCCTCTTGCTCGTCGGCTCGCGTCCGCTACGTCTGGCCGGCCCGACCTCGCCCCGAGCAGAGCTAGCCTCGCCGGTGCCTTCTCCTGTTTTTTCTGCCAGGACACCAACCCCGTGCATCACTTCACGAGGCCGGCAACCCGACAACACCCTCCACAAGCATTCGGGGCACCTTTGGTGCGGTATAGGCGTGTGCGCTTTTGGCGGTGGGAAAATGGCGTGTTGATCGTGTCTTTGGTCACGGTGGTTATCCACGAATTTAATCGTTGGTGTCGATGTGGCTTTGACACTAGGATCGCGTGAAGCACGACAAGATCTTCTGCCTGAACTCGTGGAACCGACTCCGTTTCATGTCCTTCGCCAACCGTCAGGGGAACCCAAGTACTCGATATGGAGCCACAAGACCGGTGTCGAGCCCCAAGTTCGCCACCGATGATCAGTATGGTACCCCAAGATCTTCTTCCCGGAATGCGACGCCTCGATCCGGCGAACCCTGAGACCGATCCCCCAGAACCCTCGGAACCCCAAGTTCGCCGAACCCTAATGTGTGACCCCGATCCGAGCCCCTATTTTATAAATGCCATCTATATAAATTGTTGCATATTAAATTGTCAAACTCGCATGCATATTGTGTGGTTTGGGGGCATTATGCCGATTCACTTCATAATTAAATATGGGGCCCATATGCGGGCAAATCTAGTCGTATATTGGTCCCATTTAAATTTGTGTAGCGAACCGGTCATATGTTTTGCCATGTTAATACCACATTTAAATTGCAGGGTATCTAAACAACTAGAACCATATATTTAATTGTCGGGACCCCGGTTCCGCTTAATATTGCCTAATTGCATTGCACCTTTGCCATGTCATACATCATACATGCATCATGCCCGATTTTCTACCGTAGTATTAAATAGTGCATCCGGTGTTTCTTCTAGTGTTTTGCTTCTTCGTGGATAAGGCCGTTGAGTTGATGCGAGTGTCGACCCGATCTTCGGTTGAACCTTCGGCAATGTTTTTCAGGCGAGCATCTCCCCCTTTCTACCTATCTTACTTTTATAGTATTTATTCCCTCCTGTTGATCTATTGCTATCTGTGTTGCGATGCTCTAGTTTTCGTACCCGTGTTATCCCTTGCAGCCTTATATTGCCTTGGACACATCCTATTACCTGTTGTTTGGTAGATAGTTGGACCTGCGCGTAGTAGTCGCTTGCTCGAGTGCTGTTGCGTGTCGTCGAGTACCACAGTTGTTGGAGTATTGCCGCATGTTTATTGTTGGAGATGATCATAACTTTAATTATTGTTTAATAACTAAAATTGAAGTAGGTAGCGAGGCAATTGGGCAATAGATGTTATTTGGTTGTTAACATCCACTTGTGTCCCGTGGGACCCGAGTACTTGATACTGTTCCTTGATTATTCGCTATCCACATCCGGGAGGATTATGGGACCCCAGGCGAGCTTGATTCATTCTTATTTCTTGGGGCCACAAACTAGTTTGAGGTTTTATTTACTATCCTGTACTTATGCCATGTTTCTTTGCTTTATTACGATTGTGCGAGGAGCACCTGTCTGTTTAGGTAAGCGGAGTGTTTTCGCGATGTCGACAAGCCGCTTTTGGGTTCCCGATCGTTCTGACCAGCGCAAACCTTGAGTCCGTCTCGAGTCAGCTAACATCGTTGGTGTACTCAATGGGGTGGCCCTGAAATATTTCCGAATCCTGTGATTGCTTTGTCGTGAAAGCCTCGTTGGGTTTTGATTTGGTTTTCGAGGTTGATCAGTGTGTGTTGCTATTTGTGCACCCTGCAGGTAAAACTTCTGAAAGCCGTGTCGCGGTTATGGATGACTTGGAGCAGTATCTCGATCATAGACAACTATAACTAAAGTAGTGTTATAAATTTGACTTTATAATGACTAGTAATCAGCTTCACTATAATGGAATGGCTAAATAAAACTGCCAACAATTGCTTGTTTGGGTTGTAAACTGCGACCATTGTATGTGACTAGTAAGTATTGCAACCGCAGAATGGCTAAATAAAAGTACCAACAAGCTGGGTTTGGGATATCTCATGCTAATTGTATTTGACTAGTAAGTGTCAACTTCTAGCGGAATGGTTAACTAAAATTGCCCTTGCTTATTTTATCGGGATGACTATCTAAACCTGACTAGTAATTGCAACGATAATGGATAACTAAAAGCGCCAATGTGAGTTCCTCGGTTGACTTCCTCGTTTGGTCTCGAGGAAACACCGGGATGGGTTTGTTTGATGGTAGTATCGAGTTATCTCCGAATAGGTCTTTCTTACCCCTCTCGATAGCCGCGGTTGTATCGAGTCTCTATAGATCGTTTAGTGCATGCTTTGCCGCTCGATCCACCATACCTATGTGGCGAGGACCGCAATTCTAGCCTCGCTGTACGGCCTCGATCTTGACCGCTCTCTCTTTTCCTTTGCCTTTGGCACCCCTTTTTGTTTAAGCAGGTTTTGAGATCGACGTCGTTAGCAGGGTTACCCTTCCGGCTTGGCCTGGGCAGGGTTATGGACGCCATTGGTTATTCTTCAGGGCTCTTAGCCCCATTTGCATCTTGTCCGTAGTCGGATGCTCTATCATTTTCAAGGTGAATTGGATCTTTGCATATTATATCTGTATTCTTGACTCATGGAGTCATGTTGTATATATCTATTCTGTGGGTCCCATCGAGGACTGTTGTGTAATGTTATTACTTCGTTTTCCACCCGCACGAAAGTGCCTGGTGGGCACCTTTGAATCGTTTCTATGCGGGTTTGGCGGGAAGCGCTGAAACTTGCATAGGGCCGATTCTGAGGGTGTTATAGTGAGCTACACAATGACATGCAGTTACCGTCGTAGCTAATAATGAACTAGATAGAAATTATAACGGCATCATATGAGAACTTGTAGAGCAGGAATATAAACCACAAATGACCTATATTTACAGTAGAGGGTACTTATATCGTTGCATAGGACGAACTAGCACCAGATAAGAAAAAAATGGCATCGCTTGTGAACCCGTAGAAGAGGCTGTGCAAACCAACATGTTCAGATTTCCCTTTTCGAGCTCTGAGCAAAGAAAAATAAAATAGTCAGTGTTACAGTTTTTGAAGAACCAAATGGCAACAGTGAAATTATAATCAAATTAGTACGAAGAGTTTGAACGCATACTACAAGTTAGCAGAAAGACGCCAGGGATAAAATAATAGCAGGAACATAGCTTAGGACGAACTAGATAAATTCAATAATTGTGGAGCACACTAATATTTTCCACTGACTTTATATTTTGCAAGAAACTACATAATAGCAGACAATTACTGTTGTACGGATTAGCTAAGAACATGTGCATGACTTTAAAATTTGTAGAGAAACGAATGCAAACCAACATGTGTAGTGACCTTTATGTATGTAACATCCCAAAAATATTGAATAATGATTATCCAAGTCCAATCACCAAAATTAGGGTTAACAAAAACTTTTGTTAATTAAATTCAATATGAATGCATGTGTGTATGTGATGTTTGTATGAATGAATGAATGGACTTGTGTGTTTGATCTAAATAGCAAGGAATGGTTGAAAGGTGAAAACAACATCATCTAAATCAATTCCAAGAAAAAACAAATCAAGAGAAAATCAAAAACAAACCAAATAAAGCAAATGGTCATTTTTGCCAATCTTGCTCACTAGACCACTTTGAGTGTTTCTAGTCCAAGATTTCAAAAAGAAACAATTCTCTTTATTTTCACCCCTTGCTAGACCAAGTAAAAGTGAATCAATTACCACCTTTCAAACTCACAAAAACATTTGGCAACTTGATTCAAATAACATTTCAAAAATTAATCTAGTTCATATGGGAAGATCACACATTTTCAAAAACCAACCAAACCAGTACCCCTTGACCTTTCCAACTAACCAGAGACTACTGAGTATGTAACTAATATACCCAAAAAGTTTGAATCAAAAATTCAAATTTGAATCTCTTTCGGCCATTTCATCAAACACCTTGCAAACACCAAACAAACAAAGAAACATCAAACACTATTGTGAGCAGTGATTTTGGCCTAACTTGTTCCCTCTCTGGTTCAGAACAAGCTACTAGTAGATCATCTATCCTAATTAACAAGATCTAGCACCACTGTGAGCTTTCCATTGCCATCAATGGTGAGCATGCCGAGCTCACCTTGCCACCCCTCAGTCGATAGCAAGCTATAAGCTTCTCTAGCCTCGCCAACGTTGTCTGGGACACTCACCACCGTCCACCGCCACCCCCTGTCCGATGCTAAAGCGTAGCCAGCCCCTGGACCACTCAGCCCGAGCATTCCCAGCCTCTCTGCGAGCGTGCTGAGAGCGCGCCAGCGCGCCGCACGCGACACACGCCCACAAACCGTGCGCCGCCCTCGCCACGTGCAAGCGTGATCACCACCGCCCTAGGAACACCCCAGACATGCCCGTTCGCCACCACGCTACCCGTAGCCGCTATCCGCCATTAAAACTTCCGTCGGAGCCGCTCAGAGGGTCAACGTGTTTCGACCGCCTCACACCGCCCCACGCTGCGTAACCACGCCGTGCCTGTAGCTCGTTGTGCCGACGACACCGACGAGCTCCGTCCGCGCCCTTTGGTCCCCTTCTGGCACTATAAATGGAGGCCACCCCCGCTCAAATTCTTCACACCAGCACACTCCCCTCTCTCTCAGAATCACCCCACCTCACCCCCGGAGCAAGGCGAGCAACACATCGCTGGAATTTGGCCGGAGTCTGCCACGGAGGAAGAAGAAAGGAGCCAGCGAATGGAGACACCCTGGAGAAGCCGCCGGTACCAGGAGGATCGCCGTTTTCGACTTTGTCGTTCGCCCCCATCGCCGACCATCGCCTGAGCCCCGGTGAGCCCCCGTAGACCCCCACTGGCCGCGCTAGGGTTCTGTCTCGTCGGCATTGCCCGACGAACACGATAGGTCCCATCCATTCGATTAGAGTTTGCTTGCACGACCTAGATCACCCCGTACCGCTTCGCACCCCCTGTCTTGCTGACTGGTGGGGTCATCCACTTAAACCCACCCGCGCGTGCGCTGTGCACCGTGGGCTGGCCCAGTCAACATCCCGTGCAACTCAGTTAGTTTAAATTTATATTTTCCAATTTAGTTTCAAACCTAGTTCTGTACCTAGATTCAAAAATCATCCTAGCTTTATTCACTAAACCAAATTGGATGAAACCAATTTTGATAGAAAGGTACTAGAATTCTTAATCCAAGCCCGTTGGATTCAAACCAATTGGATGTGTCTATCACCCATGGTAAAAATAAAAAGGCAGAAGCTTTTCTGCATTCAACCATTTTTCAAAATTCAACCACAAAATCTTTTGAGTTGATTCCAACTCTCAAAAATCACATTTAACAAGACCTTTCTGAATATATAAAAATCTGTAGGTTTACTTGCAGAAATAATGGACAAGTAATAAAAGAATGCCTCATAGGCCATTCTAGTCACTTTATTTAATTCAAATAAAAAGGTTAAACCCTGTTAAATTGTGACACCACTTTAAATCACATTCCCATGTACTGAAATATGTGGTGATGACATGTGTCAACATGATCCCATGTTTTAGTTGGAGAATATTAAATCTTAAGTAGTTTTTCAATGCGTAGAAATTACTTTTCCAAAATAAAATAAATAAGACAAGTTCTTTGATGATTGTAATGTTTGTGATGATACTAGATCATCTAGTGAAAACCTTGGTGTGATAACTAGAAGTAATTAAGTATTGTTTGGTGATTGTGTATCTCGTATTTATTTATAGACGCTAGTACCGACCAAGGATATGAGGAGGAAGGAGAATACTACGGAGAGGAAGCCGAGGAGAACTTCAACCACTGCTCTGCATAAGGCAAGCTACTATCTAAGCAAGCTAACACTTGCAACTTAGCAAGATTAGACTACTACCTTAGCAAGCTATTAACTGAGCAAGCTAACACTTGCAACTGTGAAAACTCTATGATCTAGGCAATGCATTAGGCATGCCTTGGTTATACCCCTTGATGACACATAATCCTAGTTTTACTTGCAAGCTTAGTATTTTCTTTCTTTAGCAAAGATTTCTATTAGAGTTTACTTAGTGATTTTTAGAGCTTAGAAAGATTATTTAAAGGTAGCATAAAGAGCATAAAACTTGGCCTAAGTTAGATAATCTTGATGTCATCCTAAGGCATGAGATTAAACTTAGATAAGATAAACTTGTTTACCACCCCTCATTAGTATTTACCCCCACTTGTAGATGCTAGTGCTAAGCATAAAACTTGATCAACTTTAGATGAGAATACTTGATGAAAATGGTTATGAAAACCTTATAATGATTAGTCATTCTACTGAAATGTTTTGACATGTGTTCCTGAACACCAGATGATTTTGATGATGAAATGGTTGAGGCATGAGCCTTAGCCCTTTATAAAACTGATGGTTGTCTGGATGCGATACCATTCTAATTTTACCGTACAACCACAATACCCGAAATTTGGGTAGGGCTTGACTGGAAATTTATATACCTTAGTATGGGTTCCCTTGCGGCCAAGGTTTAGATGAGGATACCTTGTGAAGATTGTCCACTTGTGCAGTTCCCAAGATGACAGTTGGTCATGGTTGGGAGGCCAAGCCCACAAGATAGGTGCCTATACTAGGGCGTGTAATTGAAAGGTTAGGATTGATTATCCGCATACTGAGTATGGTGAATTCAGGATTTGTTCCTGACGGATGTATCGAATGTTGTGGTGAAAGTGTACCACCTCTACAGAGTGTCAAACTATTCGAATAGCTGCGTCTGCGTTATGGACAGTTGGAGTGGCCATACTATTCCATCGTCAGATGTTTTCAAAATGACTTGTGAAATGATTCATGACTTGACTTGACCACAACAGGATTGTGATACAAAATTCAAGTTCCCACTTAGGTGTTATAAAACTTTCAACTAGCTTTCTTTGCTCCTGAACTTAGTAGAGATAAATCTGGCTTTTTGCAAAACAGCCTAGAGTCTAGTACTTGCTATTCAAAACCAATTCACTTGTTAGTATTAGTTTGCGAGTACTTAAAGAGTACTCATGGCTTTATCCCTGGATATTCCCGTGGCCAGACTATGAAGAGGACTATCAGGAGGACGGACATCAGGAAGGTTACGACAACTAGGATATCTCCCATCGTCAGCATTTCCTGTGACCATGAAGATGGAGTCTCGCCTACTCTACCATTATTATTACGTTATTCCGCTGCTTGAATTATATTGAGACTGGATCATGAGATCCTTTATTTGTGTAAGACCTTATGTATGGTTTATAATGGATGATGTACTGTGATATCCAATCTGTTATGTCTCGCAAAAATGGTAATCACAGGATTGCGGTGGCATAAGCATCTGGGATTAAAAATCTGGGTGTTGACAAGTTGGTATCAGAGCCATCCTGACCATAGGTGACCCTAGTTTAGAATGGACGTTTGAATCAAAAACTTAGTTTCAAAACCAAAGGAAGTGAGTATTTATGAAAACTTATTCTCATTCTTACCACTTGGATCCTTTCATGAATTCATGTCCCTAAAAAATTCTTGCAAACTTACATAAAATTTGACACACTTGATCACTCTACTAACTTACTCATCCTATATTCTTATAGATGGACGTGAACTATAGCAAGTTCTATCTGTTGGGGAATGGAGGAGACCTCATCTTTGAGCGGGATTTGGACCAGCTTTCGGAAATGCTGGAGCGTTGGCACCCCGAGTTCTTCGGAGCTCAGCTCAACAATCAGGAAGGAGAGGAATTGCAATGGTTGGTTGTTGAAAGTCTCCGAGGGAAGATTGAATCCCCCACCTCAGAGGGAATTCAGTTCACCTTGAGAGAGAACAATTGGCTAGATGGACTTTCTAGGGCCATGCAGGAAGCTCTTGCCCGTCTGTGTGGGCAGAGCATCAATCAGATCAAGGGTACCCGCTTTGAGTTATATCCAAGGCGTGATGTTATGGGACAGCCACTGGAGGACCCGTATCACCACGAGCTGAAGAGTCAATTGGACCACCTCAGCTTCATGATGTATGACCGTTAGAAGGAGTTAGACAATGCCCGCTCCTACGCCAACCACAAGTACGCCACTGCCGCCAAGAAGGATCAGACCATTGCCATGCTAGTGAAAGATCGCCAGTCTCGTCGCCGTTGCCGGCTTCAAAAAAATCGGTTTCTACCTGCTGGTCTGTTTTAACAGATTTCTGCCATTATTTGCATTTGCTTCTTATTGATTCCTTTTTGGGTTCTTTTTGGGAAACTGAGATTTTTGAGGGAATTGCTACAGTAGCTTGTGTTTTTAGTGAATGTTTTCCTATTCTAAAGCTAAACCCAAAGGTCTATTATCTTTTGAATACACTAATGTTGCTAATGAGGATTGTGTGAAGTTTTGTATGAAGGAAAATTTTTAGGTGTAGAAGAAGAATGATGTAATGAGATGAATAATGGACAAAAGCTCAAGCTTGGGGATGCCACCCCGTGTCACCCCAATAAATATTTAAGAGGTACAAGTGTCAAAGCTTGGGGATGCCCAAGGCATCCCCTTCTTCATCAATAAAAATCTCAGGTCTTTGTAGACACTTTGTTTTTATTGTTTCATGCATTGTTGTGTTGTTCTTGGAGCGTCTTAGTTTTTGTTTAGTTTGCTTTGTTTGATTGAATAAAGTATTTGGACCCCCGTTGTCGGGGGGATAACCCCCGGGTGGGGAAAGCCAAGCACAAGTAGGCCGGCTCTAGAAGGAGCAGGCCGTCTGGACCCCAAGAAGGAAAATTCCAGCTGGTTGGCGAATACCGCCCGGTTGGGCTTATAACTTCCCCGGCTGGCCCTTCTAGCCGGTAGCTAGAAGAACCGGCCAGGTGGCCGCTTCCACCCGACTCACCTCGGATTCGATGGAGAGCGCAGAGGGACTGACGCTCCTTGCGGGGTACGCCTCTGGTTCTCTCTCTTGTCAGTGGTCAAGCTGGCATGCCGTCATGACCAGTGCTACGTGACGAAGATAAAGCAAAGTGGTCGGCTGACTGGCAAAATCAGTCCAGATGATCGTTAAAGCAAGGGGTGACGCCCCAAAGGAAGCCCGAGTGACCGCTAAAGAAGATGATGACGCCAAAAGAAGGGCGAACTGGGTCCTGGCCCACCGGCTGGGCCCTGCAACTGGCCCTGTACTGTAAACCCATATCCAAACAGTAAACCCTAGGGCCCGATCTGTAATCTGCCCCCTAGACCAGTATATAAGGGAGGGCAGAGCTAGGGTTCTAGGTAGGTAACAATAGAAGAAGAGAAGTGTTAGTAGCTAGTGCCTATCTTCCTATAGCTCCCGATAGTAGCTAAGGAAACATCTCAAGGAGCATCTGTACTGAGCAATTGCTCCCTCATATAGTTCATCTTGCATGAGTAGGGGTGTTACCTCGCCCAGAGGGCCCCGAACCTGGGTATGTCGCTGTTTTTGCAGTTCACCGTGCCCAACCCGTTGCGTGAGCCACCGAGTGCATCCGTGTGTCCCTTCTTTGCCATCCCCGATGGCACTGCAGTGTTCCACAACACGACAGTTGGCGCCCACCGTGGGGCACAGCGCTTCGGCTGGGATCATATTCCGCACGGGTCTTCTGCTCGTCGCTGGGGAACACATGGCCTCCGGCCTCATTCTCACGTTCAGCGCTTTTGACTGCGTCGTCGACAACGCCGCGTGCTTTGCCGGGAACACGTTCCCCGCCAACGTCTCCATCCTACATTTTGGAGACATTCGCTTCTATGTCGCCACTGTCGCTGAGGCTTTCCCCAGCGTGGTCATCCCCGTCCTCGACATGCCCCTCGCCCAAGGCCCAGCCGCGGTGAGCGGTGGCGTCGAAGTCATGGTGGTGAACGCCCGCGAAAACCATCGTCCGTCTCAGGAGCACCGGGCGGGAGGAGATAACTCCGCGGCCGAGCCAAAACAAGACCCGCTCACCGCCCCCATCCAGCACTTGCGCGCTCCGGTCGTCGTCGAGGCGGACCCAGCAGCCGCCGTGGCCGCGCTCAAAGCTACGCGCCAGAAGCTGCTGGAGGAGGCCACCAATCTCGCAGCAAACCAGTGTCGGCTGAACGCTACCGTGCATGAGTACAACGCAGCCCACGGCTTCGTCAGGAAGATCTAGCACCGGGGACGCAACCTAGCGTCAGAGCTGGACCGCGCCGCCGACTCACACATAGGTGTAGCGCAGCCCGTCTACAGCACCCCCGCCAAGAACATGAGGGCAACCGAGGCGGCAGCCGTGGAGCTAAAGCACCTCGATGGCGAGGAGCTTCATCGCCAGCAGGAGCGCGTCCAGCTCCTCATCGCCACCGCTAACAAGCAGCAAGCCGAAGGCACCCCCATCCTGGTGGCAACTCCCGGGACATCGTCGTTCACAAAGGCGCGGACTAGACGGCGCGTGGGGGAAGCAAGCATCAGCAGGCTTCCTCCCCAGGAGGAGTCAGGCAAAAGAGCCGCCAGCGTGGCGAATCCGGTAACCACGGCTGACACAACCGAGACGCTGCCGCTTCGAGTGTAAGCCGCGTTCCGACAGTAGGAGCTTCCCAAGGGAAGAAGACGCGTGCCCCGGAGGAAGGAGCAGATGCGAACAAGGACCTGCCTGCATCATGCCTGAAAGGCGGCAGCCCCGAGAATCGGTGCCGACGCGGCGTCTGGCGCGCCGACCTCTGATGCGATCACGCATCTTTGGAAGAGGAAAGTCCGGCTGGCCCAAAATATTTCGGCCCGCGCATCCAAAACAAGCCGTTTCCGAAGGGTGTTTTGCTTCCAAGGAATACACCAAAGTACAACGGCACGGTCAAGCCCAAGGATTGGTTGGTGGATTACACTACCGCATTGGGAATCACCAATGGAGACCTCCGCCTGGCCGTCCGTTACGTCCCCCACATGCTTGTCGATTCGGCAAGAACATGGCTCAACAGCCTCCCCGACAACAGCATTAACGCCTGTTTGAACTTTGAGGAAGCGTTCATTCACAACTTCACCAGAATGTACAAGCGGCTGGGTCGGCCTCGCGAGCTCGCCCTTTGCGTACAAGGCATGGATGAGTCTGACCGCGCCTACCTCATCCGATGGACTAGCATGCACAACTCATGCGAAGGGGTGCGTGAGCACCAGGCGATAGACTTCTTAACCAACGGCTGCCGAGACGGCACCATGATAAAGCATAAGCTCATCCGGGCAGACCCGCAAACCATGGCCCAGGTCATGGCCATCGCAGACAAGTGCACCACCGCCGACGCGGCCATTAAGAAGCTCATCGTGGTGGACGACCAAGGCCAAATCGTCACGGACGAGCAGGAGGAGCGCCGCCAGCCGGGCGACCATCATCCCAGGCGGCACGACCATGACAATCGCCACGGCAAGAGGAAAGACGACCAGCCAGATAGACGGTACGACACCAAGAAAGTAGCCATTGTGCATGAGGACCCGGCTGCAGGCGGCAGCCGGAGGCAGAGACCGAACGATAGGCCTCCTAGGCCCAAGTAAACCATGGAGTCTATGCTCGATGGGCCGTGCAAGGTCCATAGCGGCGGCAGCAAGACCGCGAACCACACAACACGCCTGTGCAGCTGGACCAAGAAGATGGCTGAAGCCGGTGGGCTCCCACCACCACCTCCACCGCCAGCCGGAGGACCATCGGACAACAGGGAGCGGCGCAACCGCTGCGAGGACGACGAAGACGGTTACCCGCGGCAAGTGGGCAACTACCACATATTCCTCACGGAGCCGGAAACAAAGCACGCCAAACGGAGGCGAGAGGCGGAGGTGAACGCAATCGTTCCCCCGTCCCCTAGTACCTACATTGTTCTGATCAGGCGATCATGTGGATCAAGGAGGATAAGCCGGCTGTGCTACCAAGCCCTGGTAGCTATGCACTGGTCCTCGACCCCATCATCATCTCCAAGAAGCACTCGTGCTGCTTCTCCCGGGTGCTGATCGATGGTGGCAGCAGCATCAACCTCCTCTACCAGAGTAGCCTCGAGCAGCTCGACATCAGCGAGTCCCAGCTGCAACCCTCAAGCACTTCGTTCCACGGAGTAGTACCAGGCCCGTCGCACCCGCCAATCGACAAGATCCGGCTGGACTTCATCTTCGGCAGCGAGAATAAATTCTGTCGCAAACCAATTTGGTTCGAGGTCGTGAACCTCTCCGGCGCCTACCACGCCATACTAGGGCGCCCATCTCTCACCAAGTTTATGGGAGTACCGCACTACGTGTACCTCAAGATGAAGCTGCCAGGGCCAAAAGGAGTGATCACCGTCGATAGATGCTACACGCGTTTGATCGAGTGCGCTTCAGACGACTCTAAGCTAGCCGAAGCAATGATCATCGCTGAGGAGAAGAGCGCCATAATGCAGAACATGGCGGCTCTACAGAAGGATATGCCGGCTAGAGAACCTAAACCGGCTAGAGAATCATAGTTCAAGCCCTCACAGGGAACAAGGAAGATCCTGCTGAACGAGGAGGACCCAAGCAAGTTCGTCCTGGTTGGAGATGGCCTGGACAGCAAATAGGAAAGCGCGCTCGTCGATTTCCTCCGTGAGAATCGGGGCATTTTCGCATGGTGCCCCAAATACATGCCAGGTATCCCGAGGGAACTCGCCGAGCATTCTCTTCATGTTCGACCAGACACGAAGGCGGTCAAGCAATCTTTACACCGCTTGGCAGAAGAAAAAAGAAGAACCATCGGTGAGGAGATCACACGGCTGCTCGCAGCCAGCTTCATCATGGAAGTTTTCCACCAGGAATGGCTCGCCAACCTAGTGGTGGTACTGAAGAAGAACAAGACATGGCGCATGTGTGTTGACTACACCACTCTCAACAAGGCATGCCCCAAGGATCCTTTCGCTCTACCACAGATTGATCAAGTCATCAACTCCACCACCGGGTGTGATTTGTTGTCTTTTCTGGACGCTTACTCGGGCTATCACCAGATCAAGCTCAATGTAATCGATCAAATAAAGACATCATTCATAACCCCGTATGGAGCTTACTTCTACACCACCATGCCCTCGGTCTAAAAACACGGGAGCAACTTACCAGCGCTGCATGCAGAAATGCCTGCAGACGCATATCAGTAAAAACGTGCATGCCTACATCGACAATGTCTTCATCAAGACAAAGGAGCAGCACACGCTGCTCGAAGACCTGAAGGAGACATTCGACAACCTCCGCCGTTTCTAGATCATGCTGAACCTGGAGAAGTGTGTGTTCGGCGTCCCAGCTGGCAAGCTCCTCGGTTTCCTTGTCTCCGAGCGAGGAATCGAGGAAAACCCGGAGAAGATCAGAGCCATCAAGCGCATGGAGTTGCCGCAGAACCTGCGCGACATACAGAAGTTCACCAGGTGCCTAGCCTCCCTCAGCCGATTCGTCAGTCGGCTGGGTGAGAAAGCCCTCCCCCTATACCAGCTGATGAAGAAGACAGACAAATTCGTCTAGACAACTCAGGCATACAAATCTTTCCGAGACATCAAGCGCATGATCACCTCACAGCCCATTCTGGCGGCGCCAGCAACAAAGGAGCCTATGCTGATGTACATCGCTGCCACAAACAGAGTGGTTAGCATGGTACTGGTAGTGGAAAGGCCAGAAGAAGGGAAGTCTCAGCCGGTCTAGCACCCCATATACTACCTGAGCGAGGTACTATCGATCTCCAAGCAGAACTACCCCCACTACCAGAAGCTGGTGCATGGCGTGTACATGGACGCCAAGAAACTCAAGCACTACTTCCAAGAGCACTGTAACATCCCAGCATTAGAGCCTAGAAATAAGTTGAACCCAGATGTGTGCATTGCATTCATGCATAGAAAATCCGAATAATTTTCGCGCTTTTAAACAAAACTTGTCAAAGTGATTGAAGCTTCTCTTAGCTTGATGGAATTAAAGTAGATCATCAAGTTGACTATGATAAGTTTCAATAAGATCTTTGTTAAAATCATTTTTGGGTAAGAGAGATTTGATCTAAAGGTATATCAAAATGTACCATAAGTTAAACCTTAATATAATGGGTTAAACCTTAATATAATGGGTTAAAATGTACCATAAGTTAAACCTTAATAAGTTTCAATAAGAATTATATTTGATCATTAGGTGATCATATTATAGTATTCATTATAATCACTCATAAGTACCAAGTTAAGGATACAAAACAAATAACAAGAATGTAACCACTATATCTTAAATCCCATATGCATACATTCTGAGTATCATAGTAACACCTAACCTTAAAAACTCTTTTGATGAGTTGGAGTTGGAAAGAGATTAATTCAAGATCATCCACTATATATATATATATCTTTCTTTCTATACAATCTTTATGGAACTTATCTCAATATCTGTTGTTCATCAATGTTGGATAATTTCCCATTGATTCACAAATTCTTTAACTATTAGTCTTTGATCTATTATCTGATCTTATCATAACATCTACTTAAATCTTTTAAAGAGGGCATAGTTCATAAATAAGCTTAAACGAATATGAGATACTAAGAAGATAATTCCCAAGATAATGGAAGAGTAGGATAGATAAAGCCTTGTTTAGCCAACTAAGAACTTCAGTAACAAATAATTAAAGTATTACAATGGTAATGTTTTGGCCACCAATATTGAATGCTTATACTTAGTATAAGTAATACTGGTGGGTAGAACATGATTGGAACCCTAGTAGAGATAAGAGATCCTAGAGAAGTCTTTGCAAACCACATAAATATAATTCAGGGATTGAAGTGTAAGACATGAGAGTTAAGTAAATATAAGATGGTGTTATTCAATTAAAGCTAGTATAGCATAGAGTTTAGAAGTAGTGTTATTCATTTTAAAAGATAATCAACCTTAGAGAAAGATCAGTGTGGAAAATTAAGGAAGATTGTGAGTGAAGTTGAAGGAACTACTGGTTGGATGGAAGTTTATCAACAGTAGAATAGTAGGTGCAATCAAGCATGGATATGAAGAAGTTATGACATATTTTAGTATCAAACTCATTGGATTCATCCATAAGTTTAGAAGAATGATATATTGAATAATAAGATTTTAATAAGTAAGTCCATCAAAGTAACCATGATGATGGATAGAAAGAGGTATTATATCTAGGAAAGGAATTCCTTAATTAGAGATCCAAGATTGTGAAATATAGTTATATGTTATAAATCATTTTCCTATTTAATCTTGGTAAGCAATCAACTCTAAATCTCAAATCAAACATAATATCCATCTTATATCATTGATCCATCATCTGATGCTTATAACACTTTATAGAAATATTTCCTTATAACAAATTACATAAGCATATCTCTGTTAATTTCAACCATCATCACTATATGTGCCTAAGTATATTTTTATAAGTTCACTTCTATAAAACACTCTAATTATAATTTCTATTAAAAAGGGAGATTTCATCCAATACTATATCCATAAGGCAATATGCCTAGTTATTAAATCTTAACTCTTAAAAGGAATCTAAGCTTATACAAAACCCTAAAGACAAGGGTATTACTCATAATTCAAAACCCTAAATTTCTTTGTTTAGCACATACGTTTCCATTTTCCAAATTAATGGGAGTAATAATCACCATATCAATGTCTTTATATTTCCTGCATCAAATAATGGTATAGAATCATTATACACATATATAAAGTTTCTATTCAAACTATGAGCTCACTAAAAGTTGAGTTATAAACAAATAGGAATATATTAATCAAGAAATCCCTAACTAAAACAAGGAGAGAAAAATAATAAGAAAAGTTTATATAAAATATTAACAAGGGGGATCACATTAAGTAAATACAAGAAATACAAAAGGAGGATATAATAAGAATTCGCAAATGAGACTAGGTATATTTTTTTACTGTTGTAAATATCCAGCAAACAAATTATACCAAGAAAGATTCAAAATATAAATAAAATTAAAATCTGAATAACAAAACGGAAAATAGAAAAAGGATAAAACAAATAAAAACCAAACCTGGCCGTGGCCCAACAACCCTATACTTATCTGACACCTATATGCAGCCCACAACAGCCCAGTAACCAGCCAGGTTCTTTTCTGTCTATGACTGACAAGTGGGATCAGCAAAGGACTGCGGGTTGAGAAGCAAAAATCGTTAGGGGGTTATCTGCAAAACGGTCAGCATCGTCATCGTCACGCACATAGGCAGCTCGCTGGCGGAGCTCGCCGCCGCCCGATGCCGTCATCGTCGTCGTTGCGCCAAGATACTCGTCGTTGTTGCCTGGAGGGGATAAGAAGGCCACCGCGATGCCCTGCCTCAATCCTTATCTCCAACTTCTCCTTATCCTCTCAGATACGAAGTAGACCAAAACCCTAGCTCACCGGAGCCACCTCTCGTCGTCGAACCACGTCTCCCCACACCATTGTGAGCCGTCATGGATAAGCGCCTTCCTCCGTAGATCCTCTGGGTAGAAGCTTGCATCAAGGGGAGCACTGGAGAGGGTGAATTTGGTCGTTTCCCTCCGCAGCAGTTCGTCGTAATCCTCGTCGGGAATCTCGATTCCGACCGCGCCTGTCCTCGTCGACCGCTCTATCGTCATCAGGGTAAGATTGCGCATCTCTAGACCCTAGTTTCGTTTGCGGATTCGCACCGTAGGTCTAGTTTTGTTGAGCACCGCCGCTGACCGCCGCAGTATCTCGTCGCCGATGATCTTCCAATGACCATTTCCGAGCGGCGCTGCCACTATTAGGTTCAGTTGGTCGCGCTGATTCAAACTAGATCTATTTCGCTTGCTGGGATGCCGTAGATCGTCGCCGGTGGCCACTCACCGACGGCGGTGGTGATGCTGACGCCATCGTGACGTCATGAACGCACCACGTCAGCTAGTTTGACTGGTCTTTGCTAACGTGGCTAATGACCTGGCCTAGGGCCCATATGTCATTGACTGGGGGTAAGTGCGGGGTCAGTAACTAATGCATTTCTTTCATCTAAGAGCTGAGGTGGACAAGGGCTCACTAGTCATTGACTGGGGATAGCGTTAGGCGTGGTGTAAAAAGTAAATTTCTGTTTAGAAATAAATAAAATGTTATAATCCAATTAATAATATTCCAGAAATCAAATAAATGATTAAACTTTGTTTAATTAATAACTTTTGATTTATAATTCAGAAAAATATGTATAATATATGAAAATTTTCAGAAAAATAAAATCTACAACATAAAACTATTACCAAATATTATTATGATGATTATTTAAATAAATATTATTTAATAAAAGTTTATAAGTAATAAAACTTTGATAATTCATATTTTTAAATAATAAATATTAATAATAATAATAAAATATCAAAAATCTTAGAAAAATAAGAATTCTAATTCAAAACTATAATCATGTATTATTATTTCACTTAATTAAATATTTACTATTTATTAAGTAATTATAAAAGTAATAAGAATTATAAAAATCATATCTTATTGTTTATAAATCACAAAAATAAATATGATATACCAAAATGATCACAAAAATATTATTTACATGTTAAAAATCTAATAATCTCCTTTTAAGGTAAATAAATAAGTTAAATATTTTAATAACTCAAATTTAAAATTATTTACTTCATTAATAATTCATATAAAGATAAATAAAATTTATTAATATTCCTAAAATGAGTTAAATAAGTCTAATAAATAGTATTTTTCTTCAATATTAATAATATAATGCCATAATGGTTTAAAACATTATAAATGTTCCTATTTTATAAGAATCCACAACCTTAAATGAAGATTATCTCTAAAAAGAATTCCACTAATAATAAAATCCTTAAACAACAACTTGTGAACAATCAAATCTTTTCTAAACCATATTAATCACCAAATTAGAAAAACTACTACAGCACTATATAAATCCATGAGTAGTTTAATAACATTATGTTAGGTTTATAAACTATACTCACTTATCTATAAAAGATAAATGATATTACTCCATACTCACATCAAGAAACCATTACTCAAGTAACAGAATAAAGATTCTTAAGTAACTTAAAGAACACATTTCAGATATACAATATACCAATGTATAAGTACAATACTTTCAAAACTATCTATACTTTAAAGTTAACTTTAGTCTATAGAATCTTAATATAACACTATAAGCAATATTATATGTTTTATAGTTAACTTTGGTCTGAAGTAGTTAAACTATAAAGCAACTCAAGCAAAACCATTTGAGCAAACAAATAACATCAACCACCACTAACTAACCACAAAATTTGTTTAGACCTTAGAAGAGAAACCTTTTCTTTGAAGGTTATCCTTTTTGCCACTTTAAATAAGAAACCTTGTATAAGTAATTCTAACTAGTATGTCATAAGTATGTATACTTTACTCCTACATAGGTGTTGTTTACAACCACTCCTAAACTCTAATAAAAGTACAACTATGAAATTTATCCAAAAGGACCACACATTCCAAAGTAACCACTTTCGGAATCTAAACCCTAGGACAACGTTATTCCTAGAATTTGCGCTTAGAACGTGCATCACATTACTTATGCATAAAAGCATATTGCTTCTTTAAACATTAGTCCTTACCGGACCAATGATGCTGATTTCAGATTTTGGATCTTATAGTGACTCGAAGACCGTGAGTGCATAATCTTGCAATATGAAAAGGCAAGTTCACACTTGCTCATGTCCTTTGTTTATTTTCTGTAAAGTATTTTACAAATCCAGTGTTGTCTTCACCTGCATTTGAAAAAGGTCAGAAAACACTATTTTCAATAATAATGAGGACTATTGGTTACTGATCCAGGGTGATCAGCTAATCTATTAAATCTGACAGTTGGAATACCACTGTTTAGAACTATACACCTAGGACTTAACAATCAATGTCACCAGTGATTCTTGCGCCGTATATTACGCATTGACCATGAAATTTGTAATGGGACGGAGAAGTCAGCTGTATCTTCTTCCTCTCGCATGAAGACGGATGTGCAGGTCGTGGCTGTTATCCTCATAGCGTGCATATTTATTGGTAATTCGGAGAGGATATGCAGCATATGGGTGGGAAACCTCAACGTCCCATGATAGTTCTGACATCTAACGGGTTGTACATACCATTGCCATAATTCTTTATGTGGGCATGGTGTACACCAAGGAGGGGGTAGTGATTGACTTGGATCATCTTCTAGGCCCCACATCATGGAATTGTGGACGGGAATAAGCTGCCCGGTTGTGCAACAAAGAGTTGATCTCTCATGGGTAAAGTAACGCACCTCTGCAGAGTGTAAGAACTGTAACTTGTTACTCCCTGTTCTGGGAAGGAGCTGCGAACATGGCGGGAAAGGAACTCCATGAAAGTTCTGGTAAACCCGTAAAGGCTAACGAACATAGCTTTTCAGAATAAAAGCAACCTTTGAAGAAATGTTTATGAAAACTTGTATTGCGTATGACCTACGGTCTGTGGCTATAGTTATAGTGCATCAAACACTCCTTTTCTAGTGAATTTGCTGAGTACGCTCGTACTCAAAGTATCTTCTTAACCCTTGCTAGATTCTGAAGTCGGAGTAGACAACAACCACCTCAAGCTATATTCCAAGACTTATCGTGCAACACTAAAGTTCTTCAATGAAGACAAGGAAGTCAACATATACCTAAACTCAAGTGAAGACGGAGTTACTGATTAGTTAGGAATATAATCTCTAGCCAAAGCACCTATTTCTGTAGTGCGTTGCAATAGCAGCAATGCCAACCTCTTAGCCAGAATACTAGACTTAATAGTATACTAGTTCTTGCGTTGTTTATCTTTGATTCTTCTCAGTAAGAAGTTATTTATCTCTCTTTAACTTAGAGTGTTCTCTGGATCTTATGTAAAGAGTGAGTTGTAACCTTTAAGCCATGTATTGGACCTGCTGTGTTTTTGTTGTGCCATTCTGAGGGATGTAATACTAGTGAACGGTGTTTCATTGGTGTTATGTCCACGACTATAGTATACTACATCATGCAGTGGTATGCTGGGTCACCGCAAGCACTCCATCCGGGTAGTGGCATTGGCCCCGCTGGCGGAAATTATCGGCAACAAGGATGCCACCGAGCGCGTGGCAAAATGGGCCATCGAGCTTGCTGCGCACAACATCCAGTACGAGCCACGGACAGCAATCAAGTCCCAGGCACTGGCCGACTTCATCGTCTATTGGGCGGAGACACAGTACATGCCACCAGTACCGGATTCAACTTACTGGAAGCTACACTTCGACGACTCCAAGATGCGAGGAGGTCTCGGAGCCGGGATCGTGATAACCTCGCCAAAAGGCGACCGTCTAGTACGTTCTCCAGATCCATTTCAAGGCCTCCAACAACGTCGCCAAATATGAAGCGCTCATCCATGGGCTCAAGATGGCCAAGCAGATAGCCATCCAAAGGGTACTATGCTTTGGAGATTCGGACCTGGTGGTGCAGCAGGTATCCGGTGAGTGGGACGCAAGGGACGCAAACATGGCTCTCTACCGCTTCTTTGTTCAGCAGTTGTGTGCCTGCTTCGAAGGATGCGAGTTCCACCACGTGCCTAGAGCCAACAACGAAGCCGTTGACGCCTTGGCTAGGGTTGGCTCAACAAGACAAGCCATACCGCCTGGAGTGTCCCTCGAGCACTTGCGCAAGCTCTCCATCACCCCATCACCAGAATCCGACTCCATCGTACTCAGCGCAGATCCAGGAACAGTCGGTGCCGCGCCGCACTCGGGGGCTGCCTCGTCGCACCCGGGGACTGCCGCGCCGCACCCGGGGACTGCTGCAACGCAGCCCGCGGTCGACACCAGCAAGCTACCACCCGACAAGCCTCCCCACGTTCTAGAGACCACCATCCGTGAGGATATCAAGCTCATCATGGAGATGGTGCACACCATTCGGGAAACACCCAACTGGACGAAGCCATTCATGAACTTCTTGGCCAAATACGAACTACCAACGGAGGAAGTGGCAGCGCGACAAGTGCGGCGAAGAGCAAGCGCCTACACCATCATCAACAACAAGCTGTACAAGCGTAGCGTTGGGGGCATCTATCAGCGATGCGTAAGCCAAGAAGAGGGAACCAAGCTCCTAGTGGACATACACCAGGGCGAGTGTGGCCACCACGCCTCGTCAAGAGCAATAGCAGCCAAATCCCTTCGACATGGTTTCTACTGGCCGATAGCGCTGAAGGACGCTGAGGAGCTAGTCAAAGCGTGCAATGGCTGCCAGCGATTCAGCCAGCTGAAGCACACGCCGTCTGCGGCATTCAAGACAATACCAATCACCTGGCCATTTGCAGTCTGGGGGCTAGACATGGTGGGGCTATTCAAAATAGCTCGATCTGGCATGACACACCTACTCGTAGCCGTGGACAAGTTCACCAAGTGGATCGAGACAAAGACCATCAAGAAGCTGGACGGAGCGACGTTGATCCAGTTCTTCACAGACACCATCATCCGGTTCGGCTACCCACACAGCATTATCATAGATAATGGAACCAACTTCGCGAAAGGAGTCTTCGCTCGCTTCTGCAAAGAAAAGGGCATCTTCCTGGACCTGGCATCAGTCACGCATCCATAATCCAATGGACAATGCGAGCGCACTAACGGACTGGTCCTAGCCGGAATCAAGCCAAGACTTATCGAACCACTCATCAGATCACCCGGATGCTGGATAGAGGAGCTACCAGCTGTGCTTTGGAGCCTGCGCACCACACCCAACCGCTCAACCGGCTTCACACCATTCTTCCTTGTCTATGGGGCGGAGAAAGTTCTCCCCATGGACATCCAGTTCGACGCGCCCCGCACGCAACTCTACACGGAGCAGGAAGCCAAAGAAGCACGAGAGGACAGTGTAGACTTGCTCGAGGAAGCACGTGAGTTAGCTCTGTCCAAGTCAGCAATCTACCAGCAAAACCTGCGCCGGTACCACGCCAGCCGGATCCGTCCTACCTCTTTCCGCGAGGGAGATCTGGTGCTGCCTCTGGTCCAGAGCACAAAAGGAATGCACAAGCTGTCCCCACCATGGGAAGGCCCATTCATCGTCATCCGGGCACTTCACAACAATTCATACTATCTGATCGACGCCCAATAGTCGGTGAAGAACAAGTCAGATCGCTCAGACGAGGAGACGGAACGCCCATGGAATGCAAGCCTACTCCGTTCGTTTTACACTTGAACAAGAAGTGTATGTACCTTCCCTTTTCATGGAGGAAAGTAACAAGATCGTAAGCCTCGACATAGCACCGAGGACTTTGTCCTAATTTTGTGCACCACATTCGCCTTCGTACCGGCTGGCTTGGACCCCCATGATTTCTGTAGGCGGCATAATATTGCACAAGGTGCCTAGATCAAACTCTTCGGTTCCGGCTTCAGAGCACACGCCGGCCGTCGACCCGACAAGAGCAAAAACTCAAAGTGCATGCTGCAAGAAAATGCCAATGCAGAAAGCAAGGGTGCCTAGGCAAACCGGTTGGAGAGGAGTAGAAAGTTCTTGCTTGAGTAGTACAAGAGGAGCTTGCTTTGACTGTGACTTAGACTTTATCATGTCATGCGAGGTGTTGTTTTGACCTTATGCTTAGTGATTATTGTTGTAGCATGACTTATTCTAAACAATTGGGATTTCTTAGTGTGCCTTGAAAGAATCATGCGTTGTTTCAGCATACAAAATCATAGTATTGTGGTATTCTTGTTTGATACTTTGTTTGGGTTGACTTGGCACATGCTCACACCATGTTATGAATATGAACAAGTCACCATAGCCTCTATGATCATTTAGTCCTTGACTTGTAGTACCACTTTATGCTTTGATTAGTAATGTTTGGTCGCTCTTCATGATTATGGCCATTATTACTCTCTTAGTTGGCCGCTCCCAGTCTTTTGTTAGCCTCCACTTATATGAGTAATCTCTACTCATGCATCCAACTCCCAAGAAACCAAGTTATTCCAAAGTGTCCACTATAAATTCATATGCATGGTATGTTACACCATTCCAAGTATATTCTTGTTTTCATCTATCTTACAATTAAAAAGTATTTTGTTATGTGAAAACTTAGTGATTAAAGCTCTCACGAACTTGATGGCACACTTTATTTTTCTTGCCCCTAATAAACTTGAACCATTGTGTCATCTATGTTGTATATGCTTGCACTTATACATTGGAATTAGCAGAACCATGCTGTCATGGGGAACGCTTTCAACATTGCACTTGTACTTTGTACATAGTTGATATCATGCTCTTTTGTCTATGGATGTCGTTAGTGTGAAATGAAAGGGGAGCTTGTAAGTCCATGGAGTTATGTATGTGTGTTAGAAGCACTGGTCATTAGCCTAAGCCATGTCTAATCATGGTGGAAACTTGCAGCATCACCATAATGACATCTATGAAGCATTCTTCTTATGAAAAAAAAAGATAGGAAAAAAGATTGAGAAAAAGAGGAAAGAGAGAAAAAAGCACCATATTCCCATGGTAAATAAGAAAATTGCTGAGATGCTTATTGTCTGCTTGCCTTGTCATTTTGATTATGGGATAGCTCCTGTATCATGTCCAAGGGGTACCCCATTGGCGGTTCTCTATGATACACATGTACTTACTATGACAAGAACTTGCAAGTAACTAAACTTGAGTAGCATGAGGAGCGGCCCTCGTATTCAAGGGACATGAGATTGCCAACTTATACTTTATCAAGCATATACCCCATAGTTTGTTCACTTTAACCTTAATCACTTCAAGATGCTTATGATAGGGGTAATGAGAGTTGAAAGCTAACAAGTACCATAATTTTTGGAAGCTCTTTATGAAACTTGAAATCCCTGCTTCCCTTTATGATGGGCCTTTCTTTCACTATTATATTGAGTCTTCGCCTTCTATCCTTAGGCACCAATTAAGAGAGCATAGTTGCCATTCTTAGTTCTATGTGCATTGTCCTAAAACTTATTGATTGATTCCTATTGTTGTTATTACTTGTTCTTGTGCTATTTGTATCTAGTCACTCTTATGAACTTTGAAGGTGTCCTATGCATCTATTCGCTACTCCATGAGGGACAAGCTGAATGCCACTATGCCATGTTTTCTGTATGTGAAACAAACAAACGTTTTTAAATGCATGTTATTCATGATCTTTGTTTGTAACCTTTCATGTTGCATGCATAGTTACTTTGTCTTACTGTTAGAACTCCATCTTTCATTCTCATGTTTAGAGTTCTTTGATCCTAGCTTTCAATGCTTGCAAATGGTTTGATCTTGATTTTGATGGTACATGTCACCTCAAAAATTATTCTTTTTATCACTTACCTACTCGAGGACGAGTAGGAGTTAAGCTTGGGGATGCTTGATACGTCGAAAACGTATCTATAATTTTTGATGTTCCATGCTTGTTTAGTATCTACTTTCCTTTGCTTTGTCCACACTTTGAGGTGTTTTTATATGTTTTTTGGTACTAACCTATTAACAAGATGCCATAGTGCCAATTGCGTGTTTTCTTCTGTTTTTGGTTCCAGAAAGGCAGAAAATCAATATTCTCGGAATTGGACGGGACAAAATCCATAGTCAATATTTTACCATGGGGCACACGGAGCCTGAATACGAGACGGAGGGGAGGCACCAGTGGGCCACACCCCTGGCAACACGGGCTAGGGCTAGCCACGCCTGGGGGGTGACCACCCTGGCCGCCCCCTGCCTCGCCTCTTCGCCTATAAAAACCCCCAATGCAAAAACCCTAAGTACTTGATCAATATTCCACGAAACCCTCTGTAGCTGCTGCCCACCATCGTCCCTAGATCGAGGGAATATAAAGCTCTTCCCTGCACCCTACCGAAGGGGAGATTATCCCGGAGGCCTTCTTCTTCATCATGTCGGCCTCCAGTATGAAGTGTGAGTAGTTCCACCTTGGACTACGAGTCCATGTAGTAGCTAGATGGTTGTATCTCTTCCTTTGTGCTACCATGTTTAGATATTGTGAGCTCCGTTCATGATCAAGATCATCTATTTGTAATCATGCATGTTGTGTTTGCGGGGATCCGATGGATATTGAGATTACTATGTCAGACTGATTAATGGTTTTGTCTTATTGATTCTATCATGTCTGTGTTGTTTGTGATCTTGCATGCTCTCCGTTTCTAGTAGCTATCTTGGCCAAGTAGATGCTAGTGACTCCAAGAGGGGGTATTTATGCTCGATAGTGCATTCATGCCTCTATTTAAACTAAGGGAAGTGACAGAAATCTCTAAGGTTGTAGATGTGCTGTTGCCACTAGGGAGAAAACAACGGTCTCTTGTTCATGGAACAAGTGGATTGTTTACCTTACACACTTTGCTTAAACTAGTTATCTGTTGCTTGCAACTTAATACTGGAGGGGGTTCGGATGATAACCTGAAGGTGGATTTCTAGTCATAGATGAAGTTGGATGGCGGTCTATGTATCTTGTTGTATTTCCCAATCGAATCTCATAGGATCATGAATGTCTATTATTGCATTGTTATGCCTTGCTCAGTCCTGTCAATTGCCATGCTGTAAGTTGTTTACCCAGCATGCCATGTTTGTTTATATTAAGGAGAACACCTCTAGTGAACTATGGACCCCGGTCCAATCTTTGCCATTGATACATCTTCCACTGTTATTGTTTACTTTCTGCAAACCACTATTACCTTCCACACCATACAGTTAATCCTTTGTTACAGCAACCGGTGAGATTGACAACCTCACTGTTCATTGGGCAAAGTCTTGAGTTTGTGCTGTGCAGGTCTCCAAGTTGTTAGCAACACCTTTGAGTCGTTTGCTTCCTCCTACAGGTTCGATAACCTCGGTTTCTTACTGAGGAAAGACTTGCTGCTGTTCTCATCACACCTTGCTCTTGGGTTCTCCCAACGAAGCGCTACCATGCGCCATCAGCGTCGCTGAGGCAGAATCGGTGCACTGCATGGCGGCTCCGGTATGGTACATTTGTGGTGGATGCCGGCGGTAGGGAAGCAGAAGAAAATCTTGGGCAGTCATTGACGGATTTGGCGCCGTGGACGAGAAAGTGGGGAAAGAACGTCAGGTGCGGTGACCTAGATCATATGCGCTGGGCGTCGGTGAAGCGGCAATGGTGCGTTGGGTGAGACCGCGGTTGATGCGGCTTTGGCATACTGGTGGGTGAGGAGTGCATGGTGTTGAGCTCTGGCGGGGAAATACATCCAGAGAAGTGTTGCGGGAGGTTCCGGCCGCCGAAGCTAATGGTCGAAGAGGCAAAAGAGTGTGAGCGGGGCTAGGGATTTTTCTTTATGTGTGTGGGGAAGCATAATTTTTTGAAATATATTGGTAATAGTTCCGACCCTAGAGGCAAATACTATTAATTAGTATTGTTTGAAATGGAGGGGCATGACAAATTTTGCAGTGCTTGTAATGGAGGTGCGCGAGGGTGTGGGACCACGTGATTTTGGCTGTCTAGCAATCTTGTGCATCCATAGAAAATCAACGGCTCAGAGAAGATACTTCCCCTGTGAAGGCTCTGGCACGAACGCCTATGCATGCAATTGCTGGGGTGTCCCAGAGTAAACTATGATGGTAGATGTGTAGGCTACAATATAATAGTAACACAACATTAATCGGGATAGATTGGGGCAGGTTATTTTGGAACTCCACGAGTTCAAAATTTTAGTGTACTCCATTTTGAGGAGTGAATGCATGGAACTCAATTTTAGAAAATCAACTATTATGTCTGCACATCGTGATTACGTGCATTATAGTAATTGGTTACTCTATTTTCTTGAGTGAATGCATGGATCTCAAAAAACATACTATTGAACTAGCATGCATCATGATTACATACATGATAGTAGTTGGTTACTGAGTTGCATGCATCGTGTATTAATTGGATTCTATTGGGTTAATCGTCTTACTCGTACTCTCCGTATATTCGTTGATCTCATCACAATCTAGTTACCGATTTGCATGCATGTGCGCACACGCTCCATTTCTTTTGTTAAGTGACACACCCTTTTCTTTTATGCGGCTGATGCCCCCCGTCCGCTGATGACTCTCACTAATCAATGCATCTCACACATACTGTACTTTGCTGTCATAACCAGACTTCTAATAAAATCAGACTAGTAACTCATAAAAAAGTATAGTAACAACCAGAGAGACACAGTTCAACATGAGGCAATCTTGTCCGTCCATCCGAAATCAACGGGCCAGAGCGGATACCTTCCTGCGAAGGATCTGGCAGTAATGCCTATGCAAGGAATCATTGGTGTCCCTGGGTATCGATAGGGATAGTTGTGCCTGTGACACACAGTACTCCCTAACGCTGATGGAGCATTTTATTTTCTAGATAGACACCTCCTCTTAGAGCGTATGCAACGTACTAAAAATTGTGATTCGGGCATCCACAAAGTGCAAGAAACCATATAAAGGCTGCCCATGAGGAATAGAAAAATTATTTTCCCTCTCTCCCCTATCTTGCATGAAGCAATATGATGATAAGTTATGTGCACTGTATAGATTCTACTAAGAAAAAAAAGTGAAGTTAAGTCAAAACCAAATGGATGCACCAGTTAGACTCAGCATGTGGGACCCATTAAATAGAGCATGCAACAATTCTCAGCCAACCATCTCATCCTCCCATGAATACATCAAGCATGGAAATAATAATTTAGTGGGCTACTATATAACCAAGTATATAGTTACAAAAGATACATAGAGCGCATTCGATTGTTAATAAGAGTGCAATATAATTATGTGAAGGAAGATGATAAACAAAAAAGAGGTCAAGTGGAAGGCTTCTCCCTTCCTAATTCCTACTCCAAAGCCAAATATTTCCCTGTCTTAGATTCAGAGATTACAACACTATGGCCGCCCTTCGGAGGCACGACCTCCACAATGGTCGTGAGCTCCACGGCCAACATGATATGGCTTATCCCTTCCTACTTAGTGGGGCGTGACCTCGACGGCCTACGCAATGGTAGAAGCTGGCTGCAGAGCTTGGTGACTTTCTTCTTCAAATTATTGCACTCAGCGCGAAGGGTTGAGGAGTCACGCTCATAATATCATGAAAGATTCTTTTGAAAATCCAAATCAGCTCGGAGGCTATCACACTCCAGGTTGAGCTCGAAGTTTTTCTACAGAATTCTGATGTTATGGCTTTTTATTTTATCTACTTTGGCCAAGATTATCGCCGTGACTTCCTTCTTGGAAAATTCATCATCAGTAAGACATCATGGAGTGCATGCAGAAAAGAACATAAAATACCAGTACATGTATGGTGACAACCTCTTCTTTTTCAATGGAGAGCGGGCATGATATCATCGTATAAGTCAGAGATATCCGTCGTGCTATCGACCCATGGGGTGGAAAATTCGATGCTCGAGTCGCATGCCGTGGAAGATGTAGAAAGACAGTTCAATAGTAGGAGCAGACAGCCTAGGAATCAATGGAAATACAAACACCTACCCGGACTCTTGGTCCTAATGATAGCCGTTCTTAGGATAAATGCGCGAGGAGGAGACCTCGCTCTATTGCTTGTCCCCTTTCTCGGTCCGAGCCTGCAGGTTCCCCTGCCGACGGGGTTTCTCCACCGCCATATTGTTGTTCTTCCAAGGAGACAGGTTATTTTTGTGAAATAGCTGGATGAAGAAGTAAAGAAGCAAGTGAGGCGCAGCTGAAGGAAATGCTTTCAGCGAAGGCGGAGCAAGGTAGTACTAGTAGGAAGAGAGTGAATAGTAGAAGCAAGATGTCAAGGTATGGTTGTTGTTGCCGCCCTTTGAGAAATATCGTTGGTCCATATAAAGACCTAGTGGGTAGGATGAAGGCTCTATTGCAGTATGAAGGAAGACCATGGTCTCCCGGAGTAGATTATGGGTAGGCCATCATGCTAGCGATCGAGCAAGTAGCTGTAAATATTTACGACCCACCAAAGTTCTGTACTAATGTCTTGTCAATGAAGTGGATAAGATTCCATTTGCGCGATGGAGTAAGTCATGAAAAACTAGAGTGGATGACGTAACCCGGAGGCTTCTACAATCTTTTTTTTGCGATCAGGCTTCTACAATCTTTTTTTGCGATCAGGCTTCTACAATCTCTCGCACCGCCACATGCAAAAGACACTAGTAGTACTAGTACTCCGTAGAACTATCCAAAGTAGTAGAGTAGTAGTATTACTAGTAGTCACATTAAATATACTTAGGGCTTGATTCCTAATGATCACAAATGATCATGAAAAGAATGAATGGAAAATTTAAAGAGAACTTAGGGATTATTTAGATCACAGGATTTCAAAACATAGGAATTTAACAGGGTGACTGATGACTGCAAGTGCACAAATTGTTTGTAGCTAGTTTCGAAATAAAGATATCGACCCCACAGGGAGCAGGAGTCTGAAGTCTAATAACTCTTGAATTAAATACTAAAATAGAAATGCTAAAAGAAAGTTCTAAGTAACAAGATCAAATGTGATTGTTGTGTAAAAAAGGTGTTTTGGGGTTTTTGGTATAAGAGAACAATAAGTAAAGTAAAGTAAACTGAATACAGAAAATAAGTATCGCGTGTGTAAAAGAGATTTGAAATTGCAATGGGAAAAAGCATTCTCACGGAGTAGCGAATACACCTCTAGCATTATAAAGGAGCTAAGGTAAAGATTATTATCATGAACATTCTCAACTATATATGTGTGGGAGGAACTCTGTATTTGGAAAAATATGCAGCAACCACTCCTCACATCATCCTCATAACCACAGCAGACAGCAATCAACACCAATTGAATTACTGCGCTATTAAGGGACTTAATCCCGTAGGATGTATCCCATGGCATGGATAGTGTTCTGTGAGTTTCCTCGGTTCCCAAGTTGATACATAAGGAGTTCCAACAACTTTATAGTCAATGTAAGTGCTAACACACCTCCGTCTACCAACAAGTAGTTTCCTCCATCAAGTTCCCACAAGAGGCAAATATTGAGAGTTCGACTTCTCACAACATATAAATGGTCACAACGATGAATATCATAATAAACTTTATCTTATTTCAATATCATGCTAGGGTTTCTCCATCTCCCCAAGAAGTAATGATCTAATCAGACATGGAGGCAATCAACATCATGGCAAAAACAATGGAATCTATCATAGATGAATAGTACTTGTGTAAATCCACAACGAGTATGGAAATTACAACAAGATCTAGACAAGATGTAGATGGGATGGATGGAGATGGTGGAGATGCAGTAGTTGATGATGAAGATCGATGCCTTAGCCTCCCGGATATGCGTAGGGCGATGATGGATCCCCGGTGGATGAGTTCCCCCTCAAGGTGCCTTCTGGAGGTGAGGTTTCGACGATTTCTAGGTGTTCTATATGTTGTCTCTCTGATCCAGTTGCACGGGATGAAACTATCTGAGGAGGCGGAAGCGGCACCAACTATACGGCCGAAAAAGTTGCTCCCACCTTATAGTTGGTCGTTAAACCTTCTGTGTCCTCCAATCGCTTCAGGTTTTCTTCTGGTGTTATTGATATTTTCCAAATAAGTGATTTAAGTTGTTTTTGACTCCTTTTCGCTCTAATAGAACTGGTCCAAGAATTGTGTCCATTGTATCCATCATCTGTCCTGATCCTGGTGAAAATAGACATAAAAGGTGCGAGAACGCCTTAAAATACCAAGATCCTACAACTACAATGCAAAATAATAATATAAAACATGATGCAAATATGCACTCATCAACTTCCCCAGGCTTAGACTCTTGCTCATCCTGAGCAAGTTTAGCTTAATGGATGTGATCCTCATATTCATAAAGCTGAGTCGATAAAATAAATGAGGCTGTTGCAGCATGTGTTTATCATATATGATACATAGGAATAAGTTCATGAATATTACCTTACTCGAACCATGTGAATAATATTAGCAGGCTCCCACACCTTAGCATTTAATAGTTCACAAAATATTACTCTCAACATGATGCAAAAGTATCCGGTTCGACCGAATGAGTTAGCGAGTGATACGTCCAAAATGTATCTACTTTCCCGAACACTTTTGCTATTGTTTCTCCTCTAAACTTGTGTGATTTGGATACAACTATCACAGACTGACGCTGTTTTCAGAAGAATTACTTTGGTATCTAGTTTTTGTGCAGAAAATCAACTATTAGAAAAAATCCTGAAAAAATGCCAAAAATCCTATTTCACCAGAAGATCCACGGAGCCAGAGTACGAGACGGAGTGGATGCACAGGCCACACCGCCAGCGTGGGCGGGCTGGCTGCTTAGGTGCGGCCACCCCAGGCACCCCCTCGGCCTCCCTCTTCGCCTATAAGAAGCCTCTTGACCTAAAAACCGAGAGGGGGTTCAACGTTTTTCTAAAAAGAGTTCCGCTGCGCCGCCACCACCAGAGACCAAGATTCGGAACCAGAAACTCCGTTCTGGCAGCCTGCAGGGACAGGAAATTTGGGGAGGATCATCGCCATAGTCATCACCAATGCCTCTCCATCAACCATCCATGTTTCCCTCATACATGGGTGAGTAATCCCCTTTTGTAGGCTATGGGGATGATAGGGATTGGATGAGTTCTATCATGTAATCGAATAAGATTGTTAGGGCATAGTGCCTAGTATCTCTATTAGTGCTACTTGACTTTGTTGCAACTTGTTGTGCTCTATTAAAAGGAGCACCTTAATTGCCAGAAGTTCCCTAGAGGTCCCGCTGCAATGGGCTGGCTGGACAAAAAATGTTGTGCAAGTTCTCATTGCGAGCATGCATGACTATATACGGAGCACATGCCTAGGATTGTTTAGTACTTGGATGCTTATTCTTGTTTATCTGCAATGCCCTAGATCTTTAAGTTACATGTTTAGACTCGTTCATGCAACGCCTGTCCATCCATCCCTATTCCTACCGCACTCGAATCCCACTGTTTACTGTTACTATTACTATTGCTCTTGTTCTACTGTTGCTGTTGCTACTACCAAACTGTCGCTACTGATAAACTTCTATGAGCAAGAACTATTTTCAGGTGCAGCTGAATTGACAACTAGTTGTTAAGGCTTGCAAGTATTCTTTGGCTCCCCTTGTGTCGAATCAATAAATTGGGTAATACTACCCGCGAAGACTGTTGCGATCCCCTATACTTGTGGGTCATCCAGACTATTTTCTGGCGCCGTTGCCGGGGAGCATAGCTTTATTTGTAAGTTCACTTGGATCTATTATTGTTCAGTTCCACTCCTTTCATCATGGGGAAGTCTCGTGATGGAAAGTTGCCTATTTTACCATCCACTATAAGAAGAGGTACAGTCTTAAACACCTCTGTTATTCTTGATTCATTGTCTGTTATAAGTAAGCTTGTTACACTACCACCACATACTCATGCTACACACACTGCTACTACTGCTGAATTTGAAATTTCTTTTGATACTCATGATGTTACTTCTACTGTTCTTGATGCTAGTGGTTCATTAGGTCCTTTCCTAGATGCTACTATGGCTAGTCTAGGAAATACTGAAACTCCAAGTGAAGACACTGTTACACCTGTTAGCTCACCTGAGTCTAGTGAGAGATATGATATTAATGATGGTTACATTGGGTTTACTGATGAATTTGTTGAAGAGTGCCGAAACACACATGGTACTAGTGCTATTAAGAGTATCCTTGCAAGACGTACCATTATTCCTAAGTTGTCCTCTGATCCTAAGTTTGCCACTTCTACCATAGATATTAAAGATAAAGATTATGATTTTTCTCTTGATTTATCCTATTTGGACATTGTTGAGAAAGATCCTTTTTGTGGGACTGAAAATGAGAGTGTTGTTGCTCATATGAATGAGCTCTCCGCTATGAGTGCTTTATTATTTGATGATTTTAAGATCCGCAAGTACTTTGTTACTAAGATCTTCCCTTTTTCACTAAAAGGAGAAGCTAGGGCTTGGTTTAATAGATTACCTCCTGGTTCCATTGATAGCCTTGATTGTTTGATTGCTTCTTTCTTCCAGAAATATTTTCCTCCCAGTGCTAGACATGCTGCTTTGCAGAGACTTTTTGATTTTAAACAGGGAGAAGAAGAGAAATTTCCCGAGTCATGGACAAGGTTCTGTGCCTTCATTCATGAACATCCTGGATGTCCATTACCTAAAAATGAGCTTTTTGATATTTATTATAATGGACTAACTGATGATTCTAGGACATACCTAGATAGCTTTGCTGATTGTGTTTTCAGGAAAAGAACTCCTACAAATGCTGAAGAATTAATGGCTAAAATAAGCAAGAATTATGATGAATGGACTTCAACTGAGCTAAATACACCTGAGCCTATTACTCCTGAACCAGTTGTGCCTGAACCAGTTCTAACACCAACACCAAAGAAGAGGGGAGTTATTGCATTAAGTGATGAAGTGATGAAGGAAGCTAAGAACTGTCTAAAGGAGAAATGTATTAGAGCTAAAGATGTGAAGAATCTACCTCCTATAGAAGAATTATGTAAGCCAATTCCCCACTCATCTACTATTGAGGTACACTCTCTCCAACACTTTTATGAAGGTGATATTCCTTATGGTAAGCCTCCTGATCAATGTTTAGAGAACTTGACATTTTTATTGTTAAGCAAGGTAATTTTAATAAACATGTTCAGAATCATTTATTGGAAAAATCTAGAGCTATTAAAGAGTTGAAAGATATTGTGGAAATAACTTCTAATGATATTAAAATTCTTTGTAAACACTTTCAAATGGTTCAAACCCAAATTTATCATCTTGCTAAGGTACAAAAGGATATGCTAGTTAATGCCTAAGAAGATAAACATGCTTATGGAATTAGAACTAGGAGCGGTATAGCTACTCAAAATCCTTTATATCCTGAAGGACACCCTAAAATAATTGAGCAGGACTCTCAGCAAGGTGAAAGTAGTGGCAGTCCTCATAAGAGGAAGAAAAAGAAACATAAAGTAGTTGAGGAATCATCTGAACCTGCTGTAGATCCTAATAGTATATCTGTCTCTGATGCTGAAATGGAGAGTGGTAATGATAAAAATGATGCTCCTGATAAGGACGAAGTTGAGGAAGAACCTGAGAAGCACACTAAGAACACTAGGTACACCAAGGAAGATTTATTGCTAATAAACATGGTAAAGAGAGAGCCTTGGGTGCAGAAACCTATGCCTTTTCCAGGTAATAAACACAAGTCAAAGGAGGAAAAACACTACAATAAGTTTTGTGAGTGGATGAAACCTTTATTTTTGCAAATTCCTTTAACTAATGCTATTAAGTTGCCTCCTTATTCGAAGTATATGAAGGATATTGTCTCTAATAAAAGGAAGATTCCTGGTGAGGAGATTTCTACTTTGCTTGCAAATTATTCCTTCAACGGTAAGGTTCCAAAGAAACTTGGTGATCCAGGTATACCAACTATTCCTTGCTCTATTAAGAACAATTATGTTAGAATTGCTTATGTGATTGGGGAGCTGGAGTTAGTGTTATGCCTTTTTCTCCCTACAAGAGACTCCAGCTAGAAAAGTTGATACCAACTGATATATCTTTGCAAATGGCTATAAGTCAACTACTATTCCTGTTGGTATATGTGAGGATATTCCTGTTAAAGTGGCTCATAATTGCTTGGTTTTAACTGATTTTGTTGTGCTTGAGATGCCTGAAGATGATAATATGTCTATTATTCTTGGGAGACCTTTTCTTAATACTGCAGGTGCTGTCATCAATTTTAATCAAGGAAAAGTAACATTTAATATTAATGACAAAGAGCATACTGTCTATTTCCCCAAGAAGGTTGCTAAGATCTATTGCCTGAAGTCCATTGAAAATGTTGAGAGCATCAAGGTTGGAGAAATATATTGTCCCATTCCACAAGAAAATTTTGAAACTATTATGATTGGGACCATTGCTATCAAGTTTGAGGTAACAAAATCACTTTGTGGAATACAAAATTTTGTTTCATATAATATTTTTAGTTTTGGTGCTGCGGGTCGAATTTCGTGACTTGATGAAGAGGAAGCCGAGTATCTTTGGTCTTGAAGAAAAAAAATCCAACCGCTTGCTCCTGCCCAACTCAGTCTCAGTCGTACCATAATGCGCCTGTACTCAACACTTTTCTTTGGTAAAAAGACTTGATCAACCTTGCTAACAAAAGGATTTTAATGAACAAAATAATGTTTTCAATGTGGTTATACTTGCTCCCTTTTACTTTTCTCCTTCCTAGTCTTTGCTTTTGCTCTTGTTAGCTAGTTGCTTGCTTGTTAGAGTGTCTTAGAAATTCTGTAGTTTGGTTTTTGTTTGCTTTTGCTTCTTCTGAAAAAATTATTTTCTGCGAGAAAATCAATTTTCATACCCTGAAAATTGGCCAAAAATAAAGTTTCCCAAAAAATCCCAGAAAATTCAAAATAAATTTTTCCTCAAAAAAAGGGCAGAGGGACACCTGGAGTGACCCAGGGGCCACCCCAGGCCAGCACACCCCTGGTGGGCGCGACCAGCCCTAGGTGGCGCCTGGCTGGGGTGTGGCCCACCTAGGACCCTCCAAGGTGCCTTCACCCAGCCATCTTCTTTCTCTCTCCCGAAAAACACCAGAAAACTTTCTCAAGCTCGAGTTCTTGCTGTTCTTGCTCGTGAATTTCGATCTCCTTGCTCAGCCCATCTTTGCTACTAATTTTTGGAGGGATTGCTCCTTGGTATGTGCCTCCTCTGCTTGTCCAATTAGATTTGTGATTAGTAGATTGTATCTTGAGTATTTTGCTACTATAGGTATCAAGTTGTGTGAGCTTGAATGCTTGTTCTATGCTTAGATATTTCATTTTGATGCATGTGTATCCCTCAAGCAAGTTCCTATAGTAGTTGCTCATCATTTATCATCTTGGAAATCACTTGGTTTGATGTTTGTCGAAAAATTTCAGAAAGGAAGATGAGTGCCTACCCACTAAATCAATATGGTTTGATGGTACCTGAGCCAATGAAAGTTCATCGTGAGGAAGGATTCTTCCCTTCGATATATCCATGCCATGAATTTATGAGAGCCATGGGAATCCTCCAAGATTTCCAAACTATGATTACCAATGTAGGGTTGGAACACTTTGTTGAAGGTGAACCTTTTCAATATGTTAAGCTAACCATGGATATGGTGTAGGACTTCCGGTTCACTTGGTCTTCGTCTAATCCCATGGTCCATTATAAAATATACTATATAGTCGTCGACCTGCCGTTTGCTGATTTCTGTGCATCTATTAGAGTGCCCCATTGGGGATCTGGTGAGAAGATCAAGGAGAGGCCTAAGTCACTTATGGATTTATATGCTGAAATTTGCCAAGGTTTCGACTTCTCGAAAGAAAGTGGTAAAATTCGGAACATTCAGTTCCCATCTATTAGATATTTTGCCTATTTCATTACCAAGTGTGTTCTTGCTAGAAAGAGAGCTAGAAAGTTATCTTCTTTTGATATAGCTTTTATCGCAGCTGCTTTGAATAGGGATAGATCTTATAACCTGGGTGCTTTGATAGCTTACCGTCTTACTACTAACCGCGAGAAGGGTGGAATATGTGGAGGTCTTATTGCCTCTAGGTTGCTAGCTTTCCATGGTTTAGAGCCTCACCATTCAGATTATCGGTTCCCCATAGAGAGGCTTGATCTTGAATCCATGGTTCAGCATAACTTTGTTTCTTTAGGGGCTACTGTGAGAAGTTTACCGTATAAATTATCTTTTGCCAAGCGTGGTTGGAGAGGGGTAGGACTGAGAAAGTAGTTTATTTTCCTGCACCTGTTTTGTTTAATTTTGATAACAGGCAAGGATGGTCGCTCATGGAGGAGGAGTTTGACACATACGTGGCGGAGCTCTCCCAACAAGAGGAGAATGTTGGAGAGGATGCCGAAGATGATTCGGTTCAGCCCTCCAACTTGGGAGAGTCTTCATACCAGCAGACTTCTTATGATTGGGGTGCGTCTTCTTCTTCATCGGAAGCGCCTGACTATGATCATTACTATGATGACCCACTAGCTTGGGGTTACTACCCGCGCTATTGAGCCCCACTTATACCAAAAGCCTAAGCTTGGGGGGAGGTATACCGACATCACACTCATCTTTATATCATGTTTGGTCGGTTCTTTGTATATCCATTGTTTCGCTTTCTTTTTGGTTCTTGCTGCTGCTTTCTCAAAAATACAAAAATACCAACATATTTTCGTTGTTTCTCTTGGTTTGTTTCTTTGATTTTTAGCTTTAGTTTTCCTTAAAATAAAAATCCAAAAAGATTTTGCTTTGTTTGCTTTTGCTTTGTGTGATTTTGTTTGGTTTGTTTTTTCTTTGTTTGCTTGCTTTAAAAAATCGAAAACACCAAAAATATTTGTTCTTCTTCTTTGGTTTTGTGAGTTCTTTGCAGGGTTCAGCCGTCCTCAGTGGAGTTTGGTTTCATGTTATTATTCAAGTCACACAAGTGAAGGGCAATAATGAAGATTAAGACAACTTGATGTGTGGTAAGAGGCTGGTAACGAACTCTATTTAATTTTCATTTTTGTACATATACTCATCATTGTGAGCATGCTTAGTCTGTTCATGTAAGGTGTATGTTATTATGGATGCTAAGTAGCTCTTGCTTTCTTGTGATTAGCTCCATCTTGCTAATAGTTTGTAGCATGTCATATGAATGTTTGCTTGCATTGTTTTATTCATAACTTGGTATGATATTGTGCTATCCTCCTCTGAATGTTTCATGTGAATTAACTTGGCAGATTCTCACGCATGCATATGACTAAACAATAGTCAGTAAGCCTCGATGATTTATTTTTCCTTAGAGTTCTTGTATCACTTTCATGCCATAATTAGTCCTGTTTTGTTGCAAGCATGATTATGACAGTTATTGCTCTCTCGTTTGTCGCTCCCTCTCTATTGCTAGCCTTCACTTGCACTGAGTATGAGTTCTACTTGTGCATCCAACTCCCAAAACCAATATTGCCAACAGTGTCCACCTTACCTACCTATTAGCATCATTTGCTATTTCAGTGCATATTCTATATGACTTGTTTTATTCCAAATAAAATGGTTGTCTGCTTTGAGAAAGTTAGTTAGTAAAGCTCTCACGAACTTGATGGCACACTTTATTCCTTGCACTTAATAATCCTGAACCATTGTGACCTGTCCATGAAAGTTATATGCTTGAAAATTATAGGCTGGGAGTTAGCAGAACCGGGCTGTCACGGGGAACACTTTCAACACTTATGGATACATATCCAGTTGATACCTTGCTCTTTTGTTTGCGGATGTCGTCGATGTGAAATAAAAGGGGAGCTTGTGAGTTCATGGATTATGTATATGTGTTAGAGAAACGCCGGGCCGCTATCCTAAGCCATGCATAATCATGGTGGAAACTTGAAGCATCACCATAATGAGCTATCTGTGAATCATCCTCAATAAAAAGCTATGCACATAGTAAATAAAAAGATTGCTGAGATGCTCATTGTCAGCTTGCCTTGTCATTTTGATCACGGGATAGCTCCTGTATCATGTGCAAGGGGTACCCCGTTGGCGGTTCTCTATGATATGCATGTATGTACAATGACAAGAACTTGCAGGTAACCAAAGTTGAGTAGCATGCGGAGCGGCCCTCATACTCAAGGGACATGGGATTTCTAGTTTATGGTTTGTCAAGCATATAACTCAGATTGGACCTCACTTTCACCTTAACCACATGAATATGCCTATGATAGGGGAAACGAGAGCTCAAAGCTAATGAGTACCTTACTTTCAGCATTTGGAAGCCTTTTAAACATTTCAAAACCTTTTCACTTCCTTGTTGAGTCACCACTTATTCTATAAGCACCTTCTTGAGAGCATAATTGTCATTCTTGTGTTTGTTCCAAAACTTGGTTAATTATGTCATGACTTTGATGCTTGTATCTCTGATATATTTACTTCTATTCTTCACCTGAACTTCAGAGGTGCCTTGGCATTTATATTGTTCTCTACAAACAAAGGCAAGCGAGATACCACTCTATCATACCTTATTATGAGCATTGCAATGTTTCTTATGTTTATCTTTCATGCTACTTATTATTATTGAGTTGGTTTGTCTTCATAGCTTGCAATGACTATTGAGTAGACTTAGTTGCATACTCTTTATTATGAATGGTCCAAGTGTCTACTCCTGTGCTGAGAATATTTACATCATATGAAACAAATGCGTTCGTGAAAGTTCTTTTATCGCACTCAGTTTTCAACTGAATTGCTTGAGTACAAGCAATAAGCTAAGCTTGGGGGGTAGTTGATACGTCCAAAACATGTCTACTTTCCCGAACACTTTTGCTATTGTTTCTCCTCTAGACTTGTGTGATTTGGATACAACTAACACGGACTAATGCTGTTTTCAGCAGAATTACCTTGGCTAGGCCTGGCCGCGCCTAGGGGGGTGCGGCCACCCCAGGCACCCCCTCGGCCTTCCTCTTTGCCTATAAGAAGCCTCTTGACCTAAAAACCGAGGGGGGTTCGACGTTTTTCCAGAAAGAGTTCCACGGCGCCGCCACCACCAGAGACTAAGATTCGGAACCAGAAACTCCGTTCTGGCACCCTGCCGGGACGGGGAATTTGGGGAGGATCATCGCCATCATCATCACCAACGCCTCTCCATCAACCATCCATGTTTCCCTCATCCACGAGTGAGTAATCCCTTGGTGTAGGCTATGGGGATGGTAGGGATTGGATGAGTTCTATCATTTAATCGAATAAGATTGTTAGGGCATAGTTCCTAGTATCTCTATTAGTGCTATTTGACTTTGTTGCAACTTGTTGTGCTTAATGCTTGTAACTAGGGCCCGAGTGCCATGATCTCAGATCTGAACTTATTATTGAATCATTATGATAGTATTGTTTGTGATCTTATCTGCAAGTTGTGTACACATATCATTGTCCGGATCCAAAGGCCCCAAAGTGACAGAAATTGGGACAACCGGAGGGGATGGCTGTGATGTGAGGATCACATGTGTTCAAGGAGTGTTAATGCTTTGCTCCGGTGCTCTATTAAAAGGAGCACCTTAATTGCAAGTAGTTCCCTAGAGACCCTGCTGCAACAGGCTGGCTGGACAAAAGATGTTGTGCAAGTTCTCATTGCGAGCATGCATGACTACATATGGATCACATGCCTAGGATTGTTTAGTACTTGGATGCTTATTCTTATTTATCTGCAATGCCCTAGACCTTGAAGTTACATGTTTAGACTCATTCATGCAAAGCCGGTCCATCCATCCCTATGCCTACCGCACTCGAATCCATTTGTTTACTTTTACTGTTACTATTGCTCTTGTTCTACTGTTGCTATTAATTTGCTGTTGCTACTACCAAACTATTGCTACTGATAAACTTCTATGAGCAAGAACTATTTCCAGGTGCAGCTGAATTGACAACTCAGTTGTTAAGGCTTGCTAGTATTCTTTGGGTCCTTTGTGTCGAATCAATAAATTGGGTAATACTACCCGCGAAGACTGTTGCGATCCCCTATACTTGTGGGTCATCAGCGAGGTAGTCCCGGGTATTTTTAGGATTAACATATTCACTTGGGATTTAAAATCTCAAACATTTCTTTTTCTCACTACACTATAGTGGCGTATGCCTATTTGCTCTTTGCACATTCTCTCCTTTTCTTCTTTATTTTTCTATTTTATCTTCATATATATGCTCATACTTTTGTTTAAGTGATGTGCAAAGGAGCTAGCCATATATTCCACATCATGTAGGAATTCAAAGTTTTAACGATCTCAATTAACAAATTCCAATTGTATATGGAGCATATTTATGGCTTGAAGATTGTACCTCGACTAGTTCTCACTTCTTATTTGATAACACTTTTAATTTTCATTTGTTCAAGGTTTCTTTCTCAACTTGAATGATTATATTATTTTTCCTTTTGTAAATCAAACCATGAACTTACAACATATTGACCAAATTATCTTTGTATGTTCCATTAATAACAATGGTGTGGAAGACTCCTATTGCTATCATCAAGTGAAAGTAAAATTATACTCAAGCCATTCATATATCTAATACAACAAACACAAAATCAATGATGCTCCATATATGATAATGAACTCTGAATTTCATAAAAGGGATCGACTATTCCTGAAGGGAATTCTAATGATGCAAACTTTATCTCTAAACTTGAACTAACGCAAAACTAAAACAGTAATATAAAACTTATAAGATAGATTACGAGGTCTTAAAGATCTCCCCAAGCTTGGAATCAAGCCAGGCGGGATCAAATAGTCCCTCGCGATTATTTGACACCGTGATTATTGTATCTCACTATGGCGCCATTGCACGTGGTATCTTCTCTTCACGGGCCAGCCTGAGACGAAGGGATTGATTGACATCCTCTAGTTCTATAACACGCAGCTTGTAGAAAAGATTATTCCTCACCAGCACTTTCACTTGTTCTTTAATGAGATCATTGTTATCTTGGAGGGTTTTTATCACCTTAAGACTCATAGAAAAAGCTGATTCAGTTGTCTGCTTAATATCTTCATCAAGTTTATCAAGATAAAGTCACAGCAACAAAAGATGCTTCGGTGTCCCCGGTGCCTCCTTATCCATCTCTTCAATATTTAGCTCGAGGGCTTTCAACTCCCTCTTCCGGCTTTCTTTGTCGGCGTCAAGAAACTCCATAGAGATGGTCTTGATCTCCTCGTTTTGCTTGCTATTTCTCCCGATCTCCATAGGAGCTTCTCTCCTTGGCTTCTCGGATCCCGGTTGCTCTATGTGGTGTGTCCTCTCGTATGAACAAGAGGTAGATTGGTTCCTGGTGATTATGATTAGAGAGAAACACAAGGGCAATATATAAGAGGGGTCAGAGGTCGGTAAAACTCGCGAGAAACACCAAATTCATGCCCAAGAAAAGAATCTTAATGAAACAGGGAAACAAATCACGAATTTGGAGAAGTCCTGCCGCATAACGACCAACTATATTGGCGTGGCTCGTATATCTCTAGCCGTATAGTTGGTTCTGGAAAGATATTTCCAAATATCTCGAGTCCAGGTCTATTTAGTTACGAACTTGGACCCGACAAAACATTTTTTTAGATGAATAAAAATATAAAAAGGTCAGACCATCCAGAATTTTCAATGACAAACTATACAGTGGGAGATTTTTCTCCCGTATAGTTTCCAGACGCCGAAAATTATTTCGCAAAGAAGGTACATAAGGTTTAACGACCAACTATACGGCGGGGGATTTTTCTCTGGCCGTATAGTTGCTAAAAACCTTCAGAAACTTCAGAAAAACATGAGGAATTCAAAGGGAAAAATATCAGAAGTAAAAATTGTGAAAGAAAATCACTTATTACAGTAAGAAAACTTACCTTGCACTTACCGTTTATTTATTCGGGGATGACAAGCTCGTCCAACAACAAGGAACTATTCTCTTTTGGAGGAATTGACCTTAGTTCATCTAATAATTCTCGTAAACGAAAATCACTAGGACTAAAGTTCCTCTCAATAAGATTGGTGTCTTGCTGGGCAATTATGGACACTGCATCCAATATCTTTATTTATTGCCTCTACATAATCTGCAACTCAAATTCTTGAAGTAAAAGGATCCAACGGATCAGTCTTGGCTTATGATTTTTCCTCTCAAGTAGTTCTTTTAAACCATCATGATCCATATGAACTCTTACTTTTGCATCAACTATATAAGAACGAAATTTATCACAAGAGAAAAATACAGCAAAAAGTTCTGTTTCTTCCTTAGGATAATTCTTTTGAGCACTATTGAGAGTTCTACTAGCATGATGTATGATATCAAATATGCAACTTATATGTTGTCCTAGAGTTACTCCTACAGCATCATCACTAGCTTCACATATTAAATCAAAAGTCATATCCCAGATATGTGGTTTGATGATAGGAGCATGGGATAAAGGATATTTAAGTTTATCAAAGGCTACAAGGCATTTATCATCAAAATTAAATCTCACTCCCTTTTGCAACATGTTAGTCAAAGGTTTAGAGATTCAGGAGAATTTCCTAATGAACCATTTATAAAAACTCACATGACCAAGAAAACTTCTTATACCTTTTATATCCCTTGGTTGCAGCATTCTCTCTATTGCATCAACCTTAGCTCTGTCTACTTCAATACCCTTACCTGATACCTTATGTCCAAGGACTATACCTTCTTTGACCATAAAATGGCACTTCTCCCAATTTAGAACAAGATTGGTTTCTTCGCAATGCTGCAAAAGTCTTTTGAGATTATCTAAGCAACTATTAAACTAAGTTCCATAGACAAAAATATCATCCATAAATACTTCCATTATTAATTCTATAAAATCTGCGAAAATAGCAGTCATGCATCTTTGAAAAGTAGCTGGAGCATTACATAAACCAAAATGCATGCGTCGGTAAGCATGTAAACCATAAGGACTAATGAAAGTTGTTTTAAGTTGGTCATCAGGATGAACAACTATTTGGAGAAAAACAGAGTATCCGTCCAAGTAGCAAAAATGAGTGTGGTTTGCTAACCTCTCTATCGTTGTTATGGAAATGGCAGTGCCTTAGCAGGCAAGATAGAGGTGTGGGAGCGAGCAAGGAAGCGAGCAACGGCATCCACATGCGGGATTAGGCACAAGCATATGTCAGGGACGATGGAATTACCCAGGTTTGGGGCCCTCGTGGTGCACCCCTACTCCTGTCGATCTGACTATCTGGATGAACACTGAGAACTACAAGTGATCCTCGAGCTGTATCGGTGGTCTAGCTAGAAGGAAGGAGAACCAGCCGTCGCTACGATGCCCCTGCCACCTCTTATATAGTCCTAGGCCGCATGGGTAAAGTCTCTACCGACTGGCGGGTCCAACGGGCGAGCCCGGCCGACTATTCTGGTACAGTGTTTCGCCTCCCTGACATCTTGCATAGTGTCGCGTCCCCGGACGACACAGAAATAGTGGAGGCCGCCCCGGCCGACACGGGCGGCGGCTCCTGTTCCCGCCCGACATGGGTACGGGCCGTCTTCTCCGGCGTCCATGCCGCTGCCTTTGTCCTTCTGTCTTGTCTTTGTCTGCTAGGGCTGCAGGATACTATAGCCCGCGTCATCCGTCTATCATGACTGTCTGGATAGGTTGCCCTACTCTAGCCTTCTCGTTTGTCTCGCTCTTCCCGGCTGGTAAGATCCTACCGGCTACCTTATCCGGCTAGTAAGATCTACCGGCTAGGTACCTTGCCTGTGTCTTCTTATCCGGCTGGTTGGTTTGCTGGCTTGCTCTGCGTCTGGCCTTCTTCTTGACCCTCTCTTTGGTTTTTACATCCGTCTGGTATCATTCGACTGGAAGTTACATTGCCTCTAATTTTTGCCCGGTTAGCCTACCCGGGGGTGATCCCCCCGACACTAGCCCCCGAGCACTCGTAGATTCCACCCTTAGGCAAAATGTGCGCGGGCTCCAAAGCAAGTTTGAATTCCTGTCTTGCTGAGTTCTAGCGGTTGGGTTACTCGGCTACGTGACCATGGACGTTAGCCACATGCGTGATAATGACTTTACTGCGACATGCGGCGACGCGTTGCGTGAAGTGTCGCCTTGGGAACCGTCGTCGGCGCCTCGCCTGCTGCTCCCTGGATCTTTTGTGCCTCCCGCGCGTGCGCAAACGATCTGGGAGCCGTTGGGGGTGTGCGGTGCCACCATGTGGCCAGCCGGCAGTTGCCCTGCCCGGCCCTTAAATGACGCGCGCGCCGCACCGTCGCCCCCACTTCGTCATTTTCCCCTTCTCTCGCCACAAGAACTGCCGCGCCGCACCTCTGCTCCTTGCTGCCTTTTCATGCCCGCGCCACCGACGATCCCACACCGCCTCCGTCTCGCCGGCACCGCCCATCTTTTGCTTGTCGGAGCGACGGGCGACCGCCTTTCCTCCACCGCTCCCTCTTCTCCTCCTCTTCCTTCCTTTCCTTCTCCGTCGCACACCACTGTCATCGAGATGGTTGAAAGCCACGGTGCCTGGTGCGGCTCCTCCGTCACGGAGGAGCAGATCGAGAAGTATCGGCGCGCCCGCCTACTGCCGACCGCCGGCGAGGTCGGGGTGCGCCTCGTGTGGACTGAAGAGATTTCACCGTGCTCGCAAGCCCGCGAGCGCGTGGTCTTCCTCGCGCATCTCGCGCGTGGCCAGGCCTTCCCGGCCAGGGCCTTCTTCCTTAACTTCCTCGCCCACTTCGACCTTCGCCTCCACCATCTTGGCCCCAATGCAACCGACATTGTCGCCCATTTCATTGCCTTCTGCGAATGCTACCTCGGGATCCAGCCAGATCACGGGATCTTCTGCCGACTCTTCCTCATCTGCCCCCAAGTGCAGTATGCCAAAGGGCCGCTCGTGCCTTGCGGCGACGCCTCCATATACTCCCGTGCGTAGACCGGCTACCCGAAGTTCCGGCTGCATGACATGGTCAAGCTGTGGCAGCAAACGTACTTCTATGTACGTAACCTATCCGCAGATGACCATCTCAACCTGCCGGCCTTCCAGGATGTCGAGTCCACCTGGGTGAACTGGGAGCAGAAGCACTATGGCTCCAAGCCCGAGGTGGAGGAGCTACTGCGCCGGATGAGGGAGCTGGTCACAGCCGGCCTGATTGGCGTCAACGTGACGCTCAGCTGGGCCTCCCGACTGATGATGCCCCTGCAGAAGCGAGCACACAAGAAGTGCTATTACTCTGGCCGCCTAGACCCGACCCGGCTCTCCTGCCGTGATCCTCCATTCGCCAACCTGTACGAATGGGTCTGGATGGTCACGGAGGAGAAGATCAAGGCCGACTGGTCCTTCGGCCTTGCTCCCTACCACCGCGAGAACCGTGCTCCCCGGGTAAGTTTGAGTTGTCACTTTTTCTTGTCTTTCTCTTGCCTTTTTCTCATCTGGAACAACTTCTTGATCTGGCTCATTTTTCTTTTCTTTCTTTGTAGACCTTCCCGTGCATCATCCGGGAGGAGGGCGAGGAGCCCCTCCAGGTATTCACCGCTAACCTCACCGAGCCACGCCCACGCCGATCCAGCGAGGGCTCAGACGGCGGGGAGGGGTTCATTCCCAGCCGGACCGACGAGGCGGTGCAGGACCCGCACAGCCCCGCACCAGAAGAGAGCGACGGCACCGCATCGCCCGAGCCGGCCAGGAAGCGAGCCGGCGAGGGGATCTTGAGCCAGGATGCCGCTCCCGAGGATCCGACAAATAATAAAGGTCTTACAAATAAAGGATCTCATGATCCAGTCTTAATACAATCAACGCAGTGGAATAATATAATAACGGTAGCGTGGTTGAAGCTTCATCTTCAGGGTCACGGGCAATGTTGATGATGGGAGATGATCCTAGTTGTCATAGACTTCCTGCTGTCCATCATCCTGGTAGTCCTCCTCATAGTCTGGCCATAGGAATATCCAGGGACAAAGCCATGAGTACTCTTTAAGTACTTGCAAACCATCACTAACAAGTAAAGTAGTTCGAGTAGGAACCTAATCTCTGGTTTTTTTTGCAAAAAGCCAGATTTATCTCTAACCGAGTTTAGAAGTAAATAAAACTAGTTTAATGTTCTACAAAACCTAAGTGGGAACTTAAGTTTCATATCACAACCCTATTATGGTCAAGTCAAAGTCATGATTCATTTCACAAGTCATTTTGAAAACATCTGACGACGGAACAGTATGGCCACTCCAACTGTCCATAACCGCGGACACGGCTATTCGAATAGTTTGACACTCTACAGAGGTGGTACACTTTCACCACAACATTTGATACATCCGTCAGGAACAATCCTGAATCACCATACTTAGTATGCGGATAATCAATCCCAACCTTTCAATTACACACCCTAGTACAAGCACCTCCCCTATGAGTTTGGCCTCCCAACCATGACCATCTGTCATCTTGGGAACTTGATACGATGGAAACGTATCTATAATTTTTGATGCTCCATGCTTGTTTAGTATCTACTTTGCTTTGCTTGTCCACACTTTGAGGTGCTTTTTACATGTTTTCTTGTACTAACCAATTAACAAGTTGCAACAGTGCCAGATGCCTGTTTTCTGTTGTTTTTGGTTTCAGAAAAGTTAGTAAAGAAATATTCTTGGAATTGGACGGGACGAAGGACAAAGTCAATAACTCTCCGTGGGGAACAATAAGTCCAGAGGAGAGCCCGAGGGGCCGGCCAGAGGCTGACCCCAGCGCGGGTGGGCCCCACCTCGCCGCTTAGGATTCGCCGCCTGACGGCCTCGGTCACCCCCTTCGCCTATAAGAATCCCCCGATACAGAAATTCTCGGTACCCGATCAGAAATCCACGAAACCGTCTGTAGCCGCCGCTACCATTGTCCCTAGATCGGGGGGATCTGAAGCTCTTCCCGGCACCCTGCCGAAGGGGAGATCATCCCGGAGGCCTTCTCTCCGGTATGATTCGTGAGTAGTTCCACCTTGGACTATGGGTCCATGTAGTAGCTAGATGGTTGTATCTCCTCCTTTGTGCTTTCATGTATAGATCTTGTGAGCTCAGTTCATGATCAAGATCTAATCTATTTGTAATCATGCATGTTGTGTTTGCGGGGATCCGATGGATATTGAGATTATTATGTTGGTTTGATTAATGGTTTTATCTTTATGATTCTATCATGTCTATGTTTCTTGTGATCTTGCATGCTCTCTGTTGCTAGTGGTTATCTTGGCCAAGTAGTTGCGAAATGACTCCAAGAGGGAGTATTTGTGCTCGATAGTGGGTTCATGCCTCTAGTTTCCAAGGGAAGTGACAATAATCTCTTCGGTTATAGATGTGTTGTTGCTACTAGGGAGAATAAACGGTCTCTTGTTCATGGAACATGTGGACTGTTTACCTTACACACTTTGCTTAAAGCAGTTGTCTGTTGCTTGCAACTTAATACTTGAGGGGGTTCGGATGATAACCTGAAGGTGGACTTCTAGTCATAGATGCAGTTGGATTATGGTCTATGTATATTTTTGTATTGTCCAATCAACTTCATAGGATCTTTCTGGCTAGTAACTGCATTGTTATGCCTTGCTTAGATCCTGTCAATTTCCTCGCTGTAATTTGTTTACCCTTCATGCCATGTTGTTTATCTCAGGAGAGCACCTCTAGTGAACTTTGGACCGTGGTCCAATCTTTACCATTGATACATCTTCCACTGTTACTTGTTTACTTGCTGCAAACCATTACCTTCCACACCATACGTTTATCCTTTGTTACAGCAAACCGGTGAGCTTGACAACCTCACTGATTCCTTGGGGCAAAGTCTTGAGTTTCTGTTGTGCAGGTCTCCACGTTGTTTGCAACACCTGTGTGACATTTCCTTCCTCCTTCTGGTTTGATAACCTTGGTCTCTACTTAGGGAAGACTTGTTGCTTGCTGCTTCACACCTTTCTCTTGGGGTTTCCAACGAAGCGCTTCCATGTCAAACACCAGGCGCCATCAAGCTTTCTGGTGTCGTTACTGAGGAATCTACTTCAACCTCTTCCACCTTGTCAAGCGCTATCAACAATTTTTCTGGCGTCGTTGCCAGGGAGGCTAAGGACGTCTTCACTAGGGGAGTCCTTCACTTCCTTTCTCTTTACTTTGCTTTTAGTTTGCTTTGTTTCTTTCGCTTGGTTTTGTTTGCCTCTTTCCAAAAACCTAAAAAAATTAGTCTAGATTGGTTTGCTTTCCTTATTAAAAAACACAAAAAAATTAGTTCCTGCTCTAGTTGCCACCCTGTTCTAGCTCACCATGTTGCTCCCTCTGTTCTCTTTGAAAAATCTTGCAATAGGTAGTGGCTCCATAATTGGAAATCTTGCAATATTGAAGAATTTCTTTAATTATGTTAGCAAGCATGAGGATATTGAGGATAAATCTATAGCAGGGCTTGCTCCTAATTATGAAATTGCTTCAGCTTCTTTAGTCCATATGTTGGAGGCTAGGTTTGTTACCCTTAACCCCTTCATGCAATTCTTATTCCTAAAACTAAAAGAAGAGAAGAATGTTGAAAAAAGGGAATTCATCCTTGAAACTTTATCAAAAGAATTCCATGATGTTGCTAGGGAGGCCAAAAAGGTTTTTGAAAGTTTCAATATGTTAGGTTCAAGTGCAGATGTTGTGGGTATTTCTGATAAAACTAAGCCTAGAGAGGAATTCAATATACCCATACCCTATAAGCTTGTTGGAATGCATTAAGCCTTTGAAAATAACTTTGATTGGATTGCCCCTGAAAATCTTTTTGATGAAGGTAGTAGACCAAAGAGATATGAGAAAGGATCCTCCAAAACCCATTTGGATGAGATACCTTTCATAGTTTAAGATTTTGGAAGTATGAATGTTAATTCTTCCTCATTTAAAAATACTTGATTCTTCTTGCTTCTTGTGCCTAACTTAAAGGCGTTAAAGAAAAGTACTTGTTGGGAGATAACCCAAGAGTTTCCTTGAGTATTGGAAGTTATTAATACTGTAATGACCTCTCCTTATCCTTTTTGTTTGCTTTTTGTGCCAAGAATGACCTCTAATGAGAGGGAACTAAGATTTGGGGAGTTGAATGTTCCGAAACAGATTTCTGTCCTCCACCAAAAACAATCGTGAGGATGATCTGTAACTCGGATTGAGCTCAAAATTTACAAATAAACCCCCCATTATGTTGGATAACTTTCGTTAGTTCAACACTTTTTTATTTGAGCAACAGAAAATGTTCGAAAAAATTCGTTTCTACCTGCTGGTCTGTTTTGACAGATTTCTGCCATTATTTCCATTTGCTTCTTATTAATTCCTTTTTGAGATATCTTCGGGTAAATTGAGTATATTTGAAGGAGTTAATTCAGTAGCTTGTCTTTTTAGTGAAAAGCCTTTTTGTTCCAAAGCTTTGCCAGTGGTCTAATATCTTTTGAATAAGCTAATGTTGCTAATGAAGATTGTGTGAAGTTTTGTATGAAGGAAAAATTTCAGGTGTAGAGAAAGAATGATGCAATGAGATGAAGAATGGACAAAAGCTCAAGCTTGGGGATGCCACCATGGTGTCACCCCAAGAAATATCCAAGAGGTACAAGCGTCAAACTTGGGGATGCCCAAGGCATCCCCTTCTTCATCAATAGAAAGCTCAGGTCTGTGTAGACACTTCACTTTTATGGTTTCATGCACAATTGTGTTGTTCTTGGAGCGTCTTAGTTTTCGTTTACTTTTCTTAGTTTGTTTAGTTTTCTTTAGTAGTTTGGAACCCCGTTCTCACTGTGTTATTTTGCAAATAAGTTTGCTTGGTGTTTGGAAAGGAGTGGTAAGTTCTTGCTTGAAGTGCAAGAGGAGCTTGCATTGACTGTGACTTAGACTTTAGCATGACATGCTAGGTGTTGTTTTTGCATTATGCTTAGTGATTATTGATGTAGCATGTCTTGGTCCAAACAATTGGGATTGCTTAGTGTGCCTTTAAGAAATTATGCGTTGTTTTAGCATGCAAAAGCATAGTATTGTGGTATTCTCCTTTGATGTTTTACTTGGGTTGACTTGGCACATGCTTACACCATGTTATGACTATGACAAGTCACCATTAGCCTCTATGATCATTTAGTCATTGACTTGTAGTACCACTCTTTGGTTTGATTAATTTTCTTTGTTGCATTGCATAATTATGGCCATTATTGCTCTCTTAGTTGGTTGCTCCCAGTATTTTGCTAGCCTCCACTTGTATGAGTAATTTCTACTCATCCTTCCAACTCCCAAGAAACCAAATTATTCCAAAGTGTCCACTATAAACTCCTATGCATGGTGTGTTACATCATTCCAAGTATATTCTTGTTTTCAACTATCTTCCAATTAAAAACTATTTTGTTATGTGAAAACTTAGTGATTAAATCCCTCACGAACTTGATGGCACATTTTATTCTTTGACCCTAATAAACTTGAACCGTTGAGGCAACTTTGTTGTATATGCCTGCACTTATAAGTTGGGATTAGAAGAACGTGAACATTTTCAACATTGCACTTGTACTTTTTTTACTTCGTTGATATCATGCTCTTTTGTCTATGGATGTTACCGGTGTGAAATGAAGTGGGAAATTGTAAGTCCATGGAGTTTGTATTCTGTGTTAGAGAAACGCCTGGGCCGCTAGCCTAAGCCATGCCTAATCATGGTGGAAACTTGCAGCATCACCATAGTGACATCTATGAAGCATTCTTCTTATAAAAAAAGAGAGACACATTGAGAAAAGAGGAAAGAGAGAAAAAATCACCATATTCCCATGGTACATAACAAGAATTGCTGAGATGCTCATTGTCTGCTTGCCTTGTCATTTTGGTTATGGGAAAGCTCATGTACCATGTTCAAGGGGTACCCCATTGGCGGTTCTCAATGATATGCAAATACTTATAGTGACAAGAACTTGCCTGGGCCCTAAGTTGAGTATCCATGAGGTGTAGCCCTCATACTCAAGGGACTTGAGATTGCCAACTTATACTTTGTCAAGCATATATTCTAGCTTTGCCACTTTAACCTTAACCACTTCAAGATGCTTATGATAGGGTCAATGAGGGCTAAAAGCTAATAAGTACCATAATTTTTGGAAGCTCTTTTTGAAACTTGTAATCCCTGCTTCCTTTACAAAAAGGTTTTTCTTCCACCATTATTTGAGTATCCACCTTCTAGCTTTAGGCACCATTAAGAGAGCATAGTTGTCATTTTGTGTGCAATGTTCCAAAGTTTACTAATTAGTGCATATTGTGTTATTACTTTCTCTTGTGCTATTTGTTTCTAGTCACCCTTGTGAACTTTGTAGGTGTCCTTTGCATTATATTGCTACTCTATGAGGGACAAGCTGATTGCCACTATGCTATGTTTTCTGCATGTGAAACAAACAAACGTTTTTCAATGCATATTATTCATGATCTTTGTTTGTAGCTTGTCATGTTGCATGCATAGTTACTATGTCATATTGTTACAACTCCATCTTTCACGCACATGTTTAGAGTTCTTTGATCCCAGCTTTCAATGTGTGCAAATGGTTGGGTCTTTATTGTGAGGGTGCATGTCACCTAAAAAATTATTCTTTTATCACTTACCTACTCGAGGACGAGCAGGAGTTAAGCTTGGGGATGCTGATACGTTGGAAACGTATCTATAATTTTTGATGCTCCATGCTTGTTTACTATCTACTTTGATTTTCTTGTGCACACTTTGAGGTGCGTTTTACATGTTTTCTGGTACTAACCTATTAACAAGTTGCAACAGTGCCAGATGCATGTTTTCTGCTGTTTTTTGTTTCAGAAAAGTTAGTAAAGAAATATTCTCGGAATTGGACGGGACGAAGGACAAAGTCAATAACTTTCCGTGGGTAACAAGAATTCGAGAGGAGAGCTCGAGGGGCCGGCCAGAGGGGCCAGACCCCCCCAGGCGCGGGTGGGCCCTACCTCGCGCCTGCCTAGGGCAGCCGCCTTGTTCTCCCCCTTCGCCTATAAGAAGCCCCTAATACAGAAACTCTCGGTACCTGATCAGAAATCCACGAAACCGTCTGTAGCGACCGCCACCATCGTCCCTAGATCGGGGGGATCTGAAGCTCTTCCCGGCACCCTGCCGGAGGGGAGATCATCCCGGAGGCCTTCTCTCCGGAATGATTCGTGAGTAGTTCCACATTGGACTATGGGTCCATGTAGTAGCTAGATGGTTGTATATCCTCCTTTGTGCTTGCATGTATAGATCTTGTGAACTTCGTTCATGCTCAAGATCTAATCTATTTGTAATCATGCATGTTGTGTTTGCGGGGATCTGATGGATATTGAGATTATTATGTTGGTATGATTAATGGTTTCATCTTTATGATTCTATCTTGTCTGTGTTTCTTGTGATCTTGCATGCTCTCCGTTGCTAGTGGTTATCTTGGCCTAGTAGTTGCTAGTCACTCCAAGAGGGAGTATTTATGCTCGATAGTGGGTTCATGCCTCTAGTTTCCAAGGGAAGTGACAATAATCTCTTCGGTTGTAGATGTGCTTTTGCTACTAGGGAGAAAACAACGGTCTCTTGTTCATGGAACATGTGGACTGTTTACCTTACACACTTTGCTTAAAGCATGTTCTGCTTGCAACTTAATCTTTGGAGGGGGTTCGGATGATAACCTGAAGGTGGACTTCTAGTCATAGATGGAGTTGGATTACGGTCTATGTATATTGTTGTATTGCCCAATCAACTTCATATGATCTTTCTGGATAGTAATTGCATTGTTATGCCTTGCTCAGTTCCTATCAATTACCTCGCTGTAATTTGTTTACCCTTCATGCCATGTTGTTTATCTAAGGAGATCACCTCTAGTGAACTATGGACCCCGGTAAAATCTTTACCATTGATACATCTTCCACTGTTACTTGTTTACTTGTTCAAACCATTACCTTCCACACCATACGTTTAATCCTTTGTTACAGCAAACCGGTGAGCTGGACAACCTCACTAATTCGTTGGGGCAAAGTATTGAGTTTGTGTTGTGCAGGTCTCCACGTTGTTTGCAGCACCTTTGTGACGTTTCCTTCCTCCTTCTGGTTCGATAACCTCGGTCTCCACTGAGGGAGGACTTCTTGCTTTTTTACACGCTTTTGGGTTTCAACGAAGCGCTTCCACGTCAAACACCAGGCGCCATCAAGCTTTCTGGTGCCGTTACCGGGGAATCTACTTCAACCTCTTCCACCCCGTCAAGCGCTATCAGATCTGCACAGGTGCACATTCATCTCGAGGTATCCTCACCTCAAACCTCTTCCGCAAGGGAACCCATACTAAGATATATAAACTTCCAGTCAAGCCCTACCCAAATTCGGGTATTGTGGTTATACGGTAAAATTGGAATGGTATCTCATCCGAACTCAACCATCAGTTTATAAAGGGCTAAGGCTCATGCCTCAACATTTTCATCATCAAAATTATCTGGTGTTCATAACACAAGTCAAAACATTTCATTAGAATGACTCATCATTCTAAGGTTTTCATAACCATTTTTACCAAGTATTCTCATCTAAAGTGATCAAGTTTTATGCTTAGCACTAGCCACTAAAGTTGGGGGTAATCACTAATGACGGTTGCTAATCAAGTGTGGCTTATCTAAATCTAATCTCATGCCTCGGTATGACATCTAGTTCTATCTAACTTAGGCCAAGTTTTATGCTCGTTATGCTACCTATAATATCTTTCCAAAATTCACAAGTCACTAAGTCAAAGTAAACAAAGAACTTTATAAAGAAATAAAATAATAAAGCTTGCAAGTAAAACTAGGATTTGATATAATCAAAGTGGCATAACCAAAGCATGCCCAATGCATTGCATAGGTTAATTGGTATTGTGGGGCTTGCAAGTATTAGCTTGCCTTGAGTAGTGCAGTTTTTGAAGTTCTCTTCTCCTTCTTCCTCTTAGTAGTAGTACTCCTCTTCGTATCCTTGGTCGGTAATAGCGTCTATAAATAAATACGAGGTACACAATTACCAAACAATACTTAATTACTTCTATTTGGCACACAAAGGTTCACACTAGATGATCTAGCATCATCACAATCATCACAAGGATTAAAGACCTAGTATTATTTATTTTATTTTATAAAAGTAATTTCTACTCATTGAAAACTATTTAAGATTGAATATTCTCCAATTAAAATATGGGATCATATAGACACATGTCATCACCAGATATTTTAACACTTGGGAATGTGATTTAAAGTGGTGTCACAATTTAATAAGGTTTAACATTATTATTTTAATTAATTAAAGTGACTAGAAATGCCTATGAGGCATTCTTTAATACTTGTCCAGTATTACTGCAAGTAAACCTAGATACTTTTATATATTCAGAAAGGTCTTGTCAAATGTGATTTTTGAGAGTTGGAATCAACTCAAAAGCATTTATGGTTGATTTTCGAAAAATGTTTGAATGCAGAAAAGTCTCTGCCTTGTTATTTTTACTATAGGCGATCTATAATTTCAAATGGTTTGAATCCAACGGGCATGGATTAACAATTTTAATACCTTTCTAACAAAATTATTTTCATGAAATTTGGTTCAGTGAATCTCTCTGAATGGATTTTTGAATCCACTGATAGAACTAGGTTTGAACTAAATTCAAAAATGATTGTTTGAATTCCTGGGCTACGCGCGGGAAGTTACTGGGCCGGCCCAATCTGCACAGGACGGCGCAGAGGGCGACTGACAGTGATGTCCCACTCTAAGGTTCCCAACCTTTAATAAGGTAGAGTCCCCTGTGTTTACAATGCTAGTCCCTGGATCAATAGCTAGCATCCATAGTTAAGATGTAATATCAAGAAGAAAAGGTCATAATACAACTTTATAACCAGGAATAACATAATTTTATTACATCTTACATAGCTCATTTGGCTATTACATTACATTGCAGCAGAATATCTATAAGCATGGGGTCCTTCATCTTCAAAGTGCCACAGGCAGACATGTTGGTTGTAGGCTTTGTAATCCTAATCAACACACTTCAAATCAAACAAACCTGCAACATAACAAGTTACAGCCACAAGGGTCAATACATTTGAATTGTATTGGCAAGTGATACTATGGTAGTATAGTGGTGTCTATCATCTATATGCATTTGGCAAAGTGGAGTTGAGGCTTGCATTGCTCAAAAATAGATTTTCCCTTATCTTTTGAAAACACTAGGTTTTTGCTTGACAAAAATCACCCAAGGCGTCTACCAATCAAAGATTGAAGATCCTTTAACCCTTGTTCAATCCACAAGTTTTAACATAGAAATTTGGATGATGAGATTCTTGATAGCTTCCATGTCTTGATGCTCAAATTGTCCTTTACCAGGGACATGGCTAAGTACTTAGATTTTACACTCCGCAGAGGTGGTGCACTTTCCCCACAAGACTTGGTTTCACCAAGACAAGATATTTCAGAAGCCTTTCCTTAGACCAAATGGACGCGTTCCAACCTATCATTCCCACTACCACCAACTGTCCAAATGGCTAAGTTCTAGCAACCTATATGATCCAGGCAGAGCCCATAATGCCAAGTGGCTGCACTTGAAGCTTCTCAACATTTGACATCTCAAATCTATTTGTTCCTGGGTGGCAATCCACAAGTGTGATACACAAGGTAAATCATAGCCATGGGCCTTGTGTAACCACTCAACCAAAAACCACCAAGCAAGTCCCTTTCCACCCAGGTGATTCATTAACTTAGTTGTTTTATTAAACAAAAACACAAGTCCTCAGACTTAGAAATTTTTCCATAGTATGAATGTATATATATATTCCACCCTTGTTTTCTATTAGCTAAGCTAAGCATGATAGTAGTAGGAATCTTAACTTAGGAAGTTCTACTAAGGTTTTCATCTACTAGGTTTTCCCATAGCATGGTTTATACTTAGCAAAATTCCATGCAAGTCTTACTTAGAAATATCACTAATGCATAGTGAAAATAATGGGACAAGAGTATGAAGCATCACTTGCCTTTTTGGTATAGAATATAAGTTCACTTCTTGTCCTTTCAACAATCACACTCTTCAAGTCACTACAATTCAATCAAGCAGGGCACAATTTCAATCTACCAATCAAGCAAATCATCACATAAAATAATAAACATAACAATGCATGCAAGCATGCAAGAGATTGTTTTATTTGTAAAAGTGGGTTATAATAGGTTATCAACATTTGGAAACACCTATTGGTCATTTTATAAAGTGGCAAAGTCATTTGCAAAAGGTTTCACTTTATAAACCATTTTTAAAACAAGGTATCATTTTATGTGGTGTAAAAATGTTTTAGTAAGGCATTAATCTATAGGATTCACAAAATATGTTTTCAAACCATAAAACTTTGTGTTTAGGGTCAGAGAGTTTAAAACAAAACATTTCCCAAAGGTTTTCCTTCAAAACCATTTTTAATAAATAAACCATATTTTTATTTGACTAGAATTGGTTTAAATCAAGGATTCATTCTTTTGCTTCTCCAAATACATTTTTGAAACCGCAAAGTGATTCCTATGGTCAGTAGGTTCAAAACACACCATTTGCCAAAGATTGTATCCCCAAAATCATTTTAGAATAATTTTTATAACCTAAACAAGCATACACAAGTTTCTGCAAAAACCAACATTTTACCAGAAGCTTTTTACTAAACAAAGTGCATGGTTGGCTAGGGCTTGTTTTTCTGAATCCATTGATACAAAATTTGCAAAATTCGGACGTGTGGTTTGAAAGTTATGAATTTTACAAGTTTGAATATCTAATAGACACATTTCTGTTTTTAAAACAAAGCACTGGACACGTGGGCTGTTCTGATTCGTCGAAAACGGTTCGTGCGGATCGTGCTGTGTGGTGCGTTGGATCTAAGTTTAATCGCGTGGCTCAGGTTCATCCTTACCCCTTCGATTAGTCAACCTATTCAAGCCATCAGATGAAGATCTAACGGTCCACAGTCGTTTGACCATAGGTTGGTGGTGCTGGTGGCGGCGACTGGCGGAGCGCGGTCAGACTGCAAGCTCGCCGGCGATGTAGGATGCTAGGAAGAGATATAGGATGCTCACCGGGTTCGCGGAGTGACTCTGAAGCTCAACGTTGTGGCAGCTTGTCGAGGGGCGCACGGGTTCGTCTTTAATCTCTCACCGGAGTTGTTGCGAGCGGCGGGTGCCTCTGGAGGTTGTCGGAGACGGAGTTGCAGGTCGCGCCGAGGCAAGTGGAAGGGAGCATTAGATGCGTACGAGCATGGGGAGTAAGGGAGTGTCATTGAGAGGGCTCGGGCCGGTCTGGCTTACCAGGGAGATTTCGTCGGAGTAGACGCGTCGTCGGTGGTGCTCAGATGTTGACGAAGCCGAGCGTCTAGAGTGGTCGCGGCCAAGCAGTTGATGCTGTGTGGTACGCCAGGCGATGTAGAACAAGCTCGCGTGCAGAGGTAGTTGAGGGGTGGCGAGGTGTGGCCGGAATTTCTCGCGGAGCTCGCCGGAGTTAGAGGTGGTGTGGCTCCGAATTGGAACAACCCTGCGGCAGAGAGGGTCGGGCGAGAGAGGGGAAAGAGAGAGGGGAAAGAGAGAGGGAACGCATGCGAGTTATCGAGCGTGATTGATGACAGACATTACTCGCTGCATTGACGAGAATTACTCCCGCGAGATCAATGCAGAAACGGGTGAGGAAGTGGTCGCAGGGTGGAGACGATGAACAGTGTGTGGGTCCTGGTTGTCTGCGAGAGAGAGGGCGTGAGTGTGGGGTCCAATCGTCATCCTCTGTGCGGGTAAGTTCCTGAGTGAGAAAAGAACGGTTCGCTGGGGAGAGAGGTGGGCTGCTGGGCTGGGATGGGCTGGGCTTGGTCTGATCCCTTTTTTTTGTTCTGAATGTCTTTTTCTTTTTCTAATTGATTTTCTGTTTTGTAATTTCAATCAAACAATTCAAACAACACATGAATTCAAACCTTTGTCAAAGTTTGTGTAGTTTTTAATTCTGTTTAACAACAGAATCCAATGTCCCAAAATAAAATAATATTTTTATTCTTTTAGGATCTATTTAATATTTAAATAAAATAGTCCATAGTTATTAATTCAAATAGGATTTGATTTATTAAAATCTCCATTTGAAATCTAAATATTATCAAAACCAAATCAGTAGGTTTTATTTGAAAATATAAAATACTTAGAAAACTTGTTTAAAATAATTTTAACAAGTTTTGATGTTTAATTAAAATGGCAAAACCTTTATTTTAATAAAATTGGATATTAATAAATCCTCATTATTTTATTTAAATAAACCTTTACTCTTTTAATCAAAACAAAATATTTTACTTCAAAAACTTGGCCAAGGTTTAATTTGGCTCTATAAAAATAGTCCTTATTTATATTTCTACCTTTTCATTTGAAAACCAAATCTTTTTATTAAAAGATCCAAAAATAGTAATTCCAAATATTTTTAACTTTATTGTTTATTTATCTTTTTTAAATCCCTTTAGGATTTTATTTGATCAAATAGGTTTGAAGGTTTCCAATTGGAATCAAAAAGTTTTCTTCTCACCCTGAAATTCAACAAAGTTTTATTTTATTCATTTATTTTTCACATAACAAGATTTGGAAAATCTTGGGATGTGACAGGCTACCACCCTTAAAATAAATCTCGTCCCGAGATTTGGGAAGGCTAGGGTTACAAGTTGGCTCAAAACATCTAGAGTACTACCACCCTTAAAATTTTTCCAACTAAATTACATATTGGCTTGCTTGGGATTTTGGGGAAACTTCTCTGGGCAAACATCTGCATAGTGTCCTTTGTTTCCACATTTGAAACATGTGACAAGGCTGAGATCCTTCATAGGCTTGTTTATCTTGTGCTTCATCTTTTCTGGACAATTGCTTGCATAATGCCCTTGGTTACCACAATTGTAACATGTGATAAGTTTGAGTTCTTCACGTGTCTCTTGTGGGCAGGTTGCTGCATAATGGCCTAGCTCTTTGCAGTTGTTGCACCATACTTGGACAATCTCCTTATACTTCTGTTTCTCTAGACATTCACTGGAATAGTGTCCCATTTCTTTACAATGATGACATTGCACATGGCTTTTGTCCTTCTTTTTCTTGGGTTTCTCCAAAGCTAGGAGTGCATCTAGTTCATGTTGTTCATATGTTATCTCATAGGTGGGAATGTCTACTGGTTTCCTTGACCTTCTATTGCTCCTTGGATAATTCATATGTCTCTTCTTTGGTCCCTTAAATTGGGTTGTATTGCATGGAGCTATAAGTGGAGATTTTCCTTTGTCCTCATCCTTCTTAGTAGACTTGGCTCCTTCTTGATAGTTTGCAATCATTTGTTGCACTCCACCTTGTTTGATTTGTTCAACTATGGAATAGATGGGGCATTGGATAGGGACATGGTTATTTCCTTCACATAGGTAACAAGTAGCTTGAGAGGTGGGACATTGTCCTACTGGATGTTTCTCTTCACTGTTGGGGCATTGATCTCTATGCTCCTTGGAAGTGTGATCCTTGTCTCCACAAATATTGCAAGCATGAGTTCCTTCTACAATAACATCTTTGTCATCCTTGTTGTCACAAACTCCTTTGGAAAAGTTGCTTTCCATGTTGAGCATTTGATCTGTCACCTTATGCAACATTTGGGCTTGGTTTTCCAAAAACTTTTGCAGGGTTGGATCTTCCCCACTGGTGTTTGCTATGAATTGAGCTGTCATTTGGTTCAACTGGTTTTGGGTTCCTATGAGTTCTCGCACGTTGTCCTCTTGGTTGTTGTTGTTGTCATCAACCTTGATGCTGGAGTCTCTTGGAGTAGTCATCTGTTTGGGTTGAATTGAGATTAGAATAGGCAAAATATTTCTAAGGGAATAATTCTAATCACACACATCACAATTCACTCAAGAAATGTGAAAGCAATCACAAACAAACATTTCATTCAAATAACAAAGTTCAAGCATATCTTTAGGCAACAAAATATTTTTGTTACACCGCATAAGTTGGTGTGTTTGACTTAAACAAAATATGGTGGTCCATCTATATGGTTCACTTGTGATCTTTCCATTCTTCTTGGTTGATTCTTCTTACTTGAGATCATGGTTTCTTTGGGAAAACTTTTGGTCACAAAACTTCAAGTGATGTGGGCTCCTTCTAACTTGTGTTTCCTTAGTCTCCAAATCTTGAGCAAGATTTATTGTCTCACTTGTCCTTAGTGATATCCAAGGTTGAGGTCCTTGGTGAAAATGCTGAAGATGTTGAAGTCATTAGAGTTGAAGAGGTTGAAGTCATTAGAGTTGATGACGTCCTTGCTCATGGTGAAGTCTTTGGCCATGGGGTAGGTTTTGTCCATCAAGTTGAAAATAGAAGAGATGTAGAATCAAAACCAAAATGATGGAGGAAAGAGTTTACAAGATTGTTTGTAAATAAGTTTTGGAACAAATACAACTCCTATTTTTCTAAGGGTTTGTCCAATCCTAGGTTTACAAATCCTACAGGCAACACAATGCTCTGATACCATCTGTAAGGTTCCCAACCTTTAATAAGGTAGAGTCCCCTGTGTTTACAATGCTAGTACCTGGATCAATAGCTAGCATCCACAGTTAAGATGTAATATCAAGAAGCAAAGGTCATAATACAACTTTATAACCAGGAATAACATAATTTTATTACATCTTACATAGCTCATTTGGCTATTACATTACATTGCAGCAGAATATCTATAAGCATGGGGTCCTTCATCTTCAAAGTGCCACATGCAGACATGTTGGTTGTAGGCTTTGTAATCCTAATCAACACACTTCACTAAATCAAACAAACCTGCAACATAAAAAGTTACAGCCACAAGGGTCAATACATTTGAATTGTATTGGCAAGTGATACTATGGTAGTATAGTGGTGTCTATCATCTATATGCATTTGGCAAAGTGGAGTTGAGGCTTGCATTGCTCAAAAATAGATTTTCCCTTATCTTTTGAAAACACTAGGTTTTTGCTTGACAAAAATCACCCAAGGCATCTACCAATCAAAGATTGAAGATCCTTTAACCCTTGTTTAATCCACAAGTTTTAACTTAGAAATTTGGATGATGAGATTCTTGATAGCTTCCATGTCTTGATGCTCAAATTGTCCTTTACCAGGGACATGGCTAAGTACTTAGATTTTACACTCTGCAGAGGTGGTGCACTTTCCCCACAAGACTTGGTTTCACCAAGACAATATCTTTCAGAAGCCTTTCCTTAGACCAAATGGACGCGTTCCAACCTATCATTCCCACTACCACCAACTGTCCAAATGGCTAAGTTCTAGCAACCTATATGATCCAGGCAGAGCCCATAATGCCAAGTGGCTACACTTGAAGCTTCTCAACATTTGACATCTCAAATCTCTTTGTTCCTGGGTGGCAATCCACAAGTGTGATACACAAGTTAAACCATAGACATGGGCCTTGTGTAACCACTCAACCAAAAACCACCAAGCAAGTCCCTTTCCACCCAGGTGATTCATTAACTTAGTTGTTTTATTAAACAAAAACACAAGTCCTCAGACTTAGAAATTTTTTCCATAGTATGAATGTATATATATTCCACCCTTGTTTTCTATTAGCTAAGCTAAGCATGATAGTAGTAGGAATCTTAACTTAGGAAGTTCTACTAAGGTTTTCATCTACTAGGTTTTCCCATAGCATGGTTTATACTTAGCAAAATTCCATGCAAGTCTTACTTAGAAATATCACTAATGCATAGTGAAAATAATGCGACAAGAGTATGAAGCATCACTTGCATTTTTGGTAGAGAATATAAGTCCACTTCTTTTCCTTGCAACAATCACACTCTTCAAGTCACTACAATTCAATCAAGCAGGGCACAATTTCAATCTACCAATCAAGCAAATCATCACATAAAATAATAAAACATAACAATGCATGCAAGCATGCAAGAGATTGTTTTATTTGTAAAAGTGGGTTCTAATAGGTTATCAACATTTGGAAACACCTATTGGTCATTTTATAAAGTGGCAAAGTCATTTGCAAAAGGTTTCACTTTATAAACCATTTTTAAAACAAGGTATCATTTTATGTGGTGTAAAAATGTTTTAGTAAGGCATTAATCTATAGGATGCACAAAATATGTTTTCAAACCATAAAACTTTGTGTTTAGGGTCAGAGAGTTGAAAACAAAACATTTCCCAAAGGTTTTCCTTCAAAACCATTTCTAATAAATAAACCATATTTTTATTTGACTAGAATTGGTTTAAATCAAGGATTCATTCTTTTGTTTCTCCAAATACATTTTTGAAACCACAAAGTGATTCCTATGGTCAGTAGGTTCAAAACACACCATTTTCCAAAGATTTTATCCCCAAAATCATTTTAGAATAATTTTTATAACCTAAACAAGCATACACAAGTTTCTCCAAAAACCAACATTTTACCAGAAGCTTTTTACTAAACAAAGTGCATGGTTGGCTAGGGATTGTTTTTTTTGAATCCATTGATATAAAATTTGCAAAATTTGTACGTGTGGTTTGAAATTTATGAATTTTACAAGTTTGAATATCTAATAGACACATTTCTGTTTTTAAAATAAAGCACTCGACACGTGGGCTGTTCTGATTCGTCGAAAACGGTTCGTGCGGATCGTGCTATGTGGTGCGTTGGATCTAAGTTTAATCGCGCGGCTCAGGGTCATCCTTACCCCTTCGATTAGTCAACCTATTCAAGCCATCAGATGAAGATTTAACGGTCCACAGTCGTTTGACCATAGGTTGGTGGTGCTGGCGGCGGTGACTGGCGGCGCGCGGTCAGACTGCAAGCTCCCCGGCGATGTAGGATGCTAGGAAGAGATATAGGATGCTCACCGGGTTCGCGGAGTGACTCTGAAGCTCAACGTTGTGGCAGCTCGTCGAGGGGCGCACTGGTTCGTCTTTAATCTCTTGCCGGAGTTGCTGCGAGCGGCGGGTGCCTCTGGAGGTTGTCAGAGATGGAGTTGCAGGTCGCACCGAGGCAAGTGGAAGGGAGCATTAGATGCGTACGAGCATGGGGAGTAAGGGAGTGTCATTGAGAGGGCTCGGGCGGTCTGGCTTACCAGGGAGATTTCGCCGGAGTAGATGCGTTGTCGGTGGTGCTCAAATTTTGACGAAGCCGAGCGTCTAGAGTGGTCGCGGCCAAGCAGTTGACGCTGGAAGGTACGCCAGGCGATGTAGAACAAGCTCGCGTGCACAGGGAGTTGAGGGGCGGCGAGGTGTGGCCGGAATTTCCCGCGGAGCTCGCCGAAGTCAGAGGTGGTGTGGCTCCGAATTGGAACAACCCTGAGGCAGAGAGGGTCGGGAGAGAGAGGGGAAAGAGAGAGGGAACGCAGGCGAGTTATCGAGCGTGATTGATGACAGACATTACTCGCTGCATTGACGAGAATTACTTCCGCGAGATCAATGCAGAAACGGGTGAGGAAGTGGTCGCAGGGTGGAGACGATGAACAGTGTGTGGGTCCTGGTTGTCTGCGAGAGAGAGGGCGTGAGTGTGGGGTCCAATCGTCATCCTCTGTGCGGGTAAGTTCTTGAGTGATAAAAGAACGGTTCGCTGGGGAGAGAGGTGGGCTGGGAAATTGGGCTTGGTCCGATCCCTTTTTTTGTTCGAATGTCTTTTCTTTTTCTAATTGATTTTCATTTTGTAATTTCAATCAAACAATTCAAACAACACATGAATTCAAACCTTTGTCAAAGTTTGTAGTTTTTAATTACTTAACAACAGAATCCAATGTCCCAAAATAAAATAATATTTTTATTCTTTTAGGATCTATTTAATATATAAATAAAATAGTCCATAGTTATTAATTCAAATAGGATTTGATTTATTAAAATCTCCATTTGAAATCTAAATATTATCAAAACCAAATCAGTAGGTTTTATTTGAAAATATAAAATACTTAGAAAACTTGTTTAAAATAATTTTAACAAGTTTTGATGTTTAATTAAAATGGCAAAACCTTTATTTTAATAAAATTGGATATTAATAAATCCTCATTATTTTATTTAAATAAACCTTTACTCTTTTAATCAAAACAAAATATTTTACTTCAAAAACTTGGCCAAGGTTTAATTTGGCTCTATAAATTATTTATATTTCTACCTTTTCATTTGAAAACCAAATCTTTTTATTAAAAGATCCAAAAATAGTAATTCCAAATATTTTTAACTTTATTGTTTATTTATCTTTTTTTTAAATCCCTTTAGGATTTTATTTGATCAAATAGGTTTGAAGGTTTCCAATTGGAATCAAAAAGTTTTCTTCTCACCCTGAAATTCAACAAAGTTTTATTTTATTCATTTATTTTTCACATAACAAGATTTGGAAAATCTTGGGATGTGACACCCACTGGTCAGCGACTCTAACTATGCGAAGCGGTAAGTTGCATTATGGGTCATGCGATTAGAACCTGATCTAACGGCTGAGGTGTGTCATCTCCGTCGGGCAGCGCCATTGAGACTGAACCCTAACACGTCCGTGGGGGTCGTGTGAGGATCACCAGGGCTCCCGCTAGGGTCGGTGTTGGGGGTGAATAACGTTGTCGACGACGGCAGTTCGAACAGTGGCTGTGATAGCTCCTGGGGCAGCTCCAATGAACGACTCTACTTCTCCTCCTCCGCAGTAGACTCCGGCCAAATTCCGGCGTTGCTGAGCTCGCCTTGCTCCGGGGAGAGGTGTGGGAGGTTTTTGAGAGAGAGGGGAGTGAGATGGTGTGGCGAATTGGGGCTGGGAAGGCCTCCTTTTATAGCAGAGCGAGAGAGGTAGAGCGCCATGGGCAGAGCTCGTTGGGTCGGCGATAGAGCGAGCTAACGGTATGGCAAAGGGTGTAGGCCGGTGCGTGGTCTCCTGGCGATGCTCAAGGGACATAATGGCGCAGCAAGGGGCGGTCGAGAATGGTCGGAACGCGTTGGTGCTTTGAGCGGCACCGACGATGGTTTTGACGTCACACGGGTGCTACGGGTCGCGCGACGGCGAACAGGGATGTCTGAGAGGTTCCTGGTGTCGCGGTGATTGCAGGCACAGGCGGCGAAGGCGAGGCGCGGCGTGTGCGTGCGTGTCGGGCGTGGCGCTCTGGCGTGCTCTCGGCATGGCGCAGAGACAATGGGCACGACGCATTCTCTGTGGTCCAGTGCCTAGCTGCATGCGAGGGCTGGACAGGTGGTGGCGGTGGACATTGGGCTGCCTCCTGGACATGGTGGCTAGGCACGGCGGTGGCTCCTGCTAGCTAGCCATGGTCGGCTGGCAAGGGGAAGCTCGGGTTGGCATGGCACTAGTGCAAGGGTAGGGTTTATAGGTTGATCAATGTTGTGGTTGTCACTGGGGGAGACAAGGGTGAGAATTGGAGACAAGGTTTAGACAAAGCATTGATCACAAACAGTAGAAGTTAGGCAGTGTTTACTGTGTTCACCAACTTTTTGATGAAATGGCCAAAATAAATTTAGTTTGAAATTTTTGAATGAAATTTGGTGAGTGCACTGGTCACATACTTGGTAGTATCTGGTTGCTTGGGTTTGTCAAGGTGAACTGGTTTGAGTGGTTTTTGAGAAATGGTGATCTTAGTACCTACACTTGATTCAGTTCTGAATTGTCATTTGAATAGATTTGCAAAATGTTTCTGTGGGTTTGCAAGGTGGGCTTGGGTTCACTTTTACTTGGTCTAGCAAGGGGTGAAAAAATGGATTTGTTTCTGTTAGAAAACTTGGACTAGAAACACTCAAAGTGGTCTAGTGAACAAGCTTGGAAAAAATGACCATTTGCTGATATTGTTTCCATCTTTAAACCAGTCCTTGCCATTCATAACAATCACATAATGCATTGCAAGCATTCATGCATTCATCACATACACACATGCATTCATATTGATTTTAATTAACAGAAGGTTTTGTTAGCCCTAAACTTGGGTGATTAGAACTTGATAATCTTGCTTAATATTTTTGGGGTGTTACAAGCTGGCTACGGCGCGGGGGACCGCGTAGAGTAAGTTCTCCATATTGCCCTTTTTTCTTTTATCTGTCTGCTTTCTCACTTCTCTCTCTCTCTTGGACTTGCTATAGCCATCCTTGTTTGCGCGCAACGCGAGATTGAGCGGCTGACGCGCTATAACGCGCGCCTCTTCCGGGATAATTCTGCGCTCCGCGTGCAGAATAAGGAGTGGAACTCCAAGGCCGGCCAGCTCGAGGCCATGGTGAATGAGAATGAGGAAGCCCTCTCCTACCGGCCACCGCCTTCGATCTCCTGGACAAGGAGGTCACCCGGCTGAAGGAGCACGCCACCTTCCTCGAGGATGAGATGATGAAGATCGGCCATGTCGCCAAGGGTAAGCCCGACTGCCTCTTCCCTATACATCCGTCCGACTGGTTCTTGCCGGATTCGCCCTTTAACGTCCCCTTCTGATTAAAAAAGGTTTATATCTGCAAGTAGATGCCCTGGCCTATGACCGGGTACTAACATGGTTATACCCTACGGGTACACTACCTTAGCATACCTGGTCCAGCCCAAGGAAGGCCCACGAGAATATGCGCCAGCCCATGAAGACTTTCGGGTGGACAAGGCCCATGACGCCTTCGGATCCTTGGAGAACAAGACTAGAGTAGATAGAATGTTCAAAGGGGTAAACCCTAAAACCTGTAATCGACTTGATCTGTGCCTGGGACCTGCCTACCTCTATATAAAGGTCAGGAGGGCACGACGAGGAGGATCTCTCTCGCATACCACCGCATACACACATCCACGCTAGATTGCATCTGCGCACCCCTGTACTTTTCGGTTCCGCCATAATCAAGAGCAGACAAGCAGGAGTAGGGTTTTCCCTCCGGGGGCCTGAACCTGGGTAAACCTCGTGTACCTGTGTTTCTTGTTTGCTAACCGTTCCACGATGTCTAGCATCCCCATCTTCTCCAAAACCCAAGTCCATAACAATGGGCATTTACGAGATTAAACCTCGTCAATTGGCGTCGTCTGTGGGAATTGGGGGCGCTGATTGTGCGATCGTGACGGTCCCAACCAAAGCGATCTACAACTCCACGGCGACAGAGAGTCATCTCCTCTTCGGCGCCTTCGACTTCACCGCCCACTCGCTAGCCACCCTGAAGGACTTCGAGCCCGTTGGCAACGGAGTCGAGATCCTATTCGGGAGCTTCTACTTCCAGGTGGGGCAGACCGGCACTCTCCGCCTCCCGGGGCGGGTGCCCCTGCCGTCGATCAGGCCTGCTTCGTGGGATCCACACCCCGTGCTACGCACATCACCATCGAAAGATGAGTTCTATGACAGCAACAGCTGCAACTCAGACCTGTGCGATCCACCATCGGATGAAGGGACCTACGGTTCCGGATCCGAAAGCTGCGGTAGCAGCAATCGATCTATGAGCGCTACCAGTGCACTACAGTCATCCAGAGTGACGTGGATCAGGAGCACAACCCGCCACCCAACCCGCAGGGTAGAAACGGCGTGAACAGAAGAAGCCAGTCCCCCCACCCAACGAGAACGACACTGATCGGGTCATCCACCTTAGCGAGGAAGGATGGGCTCAAGCACGCAAAGCCGTAGCAGGCAACAAGATCCTGCCCGCAGATGCCTCATGGGACCTGCTGATGGCATACCACATGCTCCTAATCGAGGAGCACAATAAGCAGGTGAAGATGCAAGAGGTGCTTGACAAACGCAAGCAAGCAGCCTCGGAGTCCAATGCGCGGCGAGCTGCGCTCTCCGCCATGGGCATCGGCTCCAGTTCACATGGCAACCATGGCAACAAGCACCGTTCTCGCACAGAGAACATGGATCCCAAGGCACGTCGCGAGGTGACTCAGGCCCTCAACGCGTCCTTCATGGAGATGGACGCCGATGGCAACATCATCCCGAAGACACCGCAAGATGAAATCATGGCGGCCACCACATACCTCTCGTCACATCCACCTCCGGAGGGGGACCCGAAAAGGGCCATGCATAAGTCTGCGCTTACTAGACTCGGACTCGTTGGAGCTGCGCTCCACGGAGAAGCTCCTGCGGAGCCAAAGAAGAAGGCTGCGGTCAGGTTCAACCGCAGCCCCACGCCCTCATCCGAAGATGAAGAGCACGACCTTCCTCGAAGGCACAAGAGCTCGCGCCGTTGCATCCGTGATTACGACGCTCGAAGCAAGCTAACCTAGCGCAAGATCGACAAGGCATGCGCCAAGCGTGTATGCTCGTCTGAATACGAGGAGGATGATGACGAAGGAGAACTCTGCGGAGCCCGATGCTTTAGCAGATCTGTTCGGCGGACATGGATGCCGCGGAACTTCAAGCTTCCTTCGGACACTCCGAAGTTCGACGGCACACAGGACCCCAAGGCGTGGCTCAGCGACCACTTGTCGTCCGTCAAGCTACACGGCGGAAACAAGGAAACCGCCATGCAATGCCTTCAGCTGCAGCTGACAGGCGCAACTCGGATCTGGCTCAGCAGCCTATCCTCGGGATCCATCCGAAGCTGGGAGGAGCTGGCGTACAGTTTCGTCCGAAACTTCAAGGGCACCAGCAAGAGGCCTGCCTCGATCGAGGAGCTGCGGGCCTGCACCCAACGAACGGGCGAATCCATTCGCTCGTACATACTGCGCTGGTCCAACACCAAGAACTCCGCGGCGCACATCTCTGAGGAGAGAGCTATCGACGCCTTCAAGGACGGCGTCAAACGCCAGGACTTCAAAGAAGAACTTGGGCAAGCTGTTCAAGACAATCGACCACCTCATGGACATCGCCAATGTGGGCCGGCGGCGAGACTACATCCACCGAGCGCACTCGGAGGAGGAAGACGACTACGGCCGGCGACGTGAGCGCCGTAGCAAGAGAAGATCGCGCGTCTACGACGATCGCGATGGACCCGACATGGTCGCAGCTGGCTACGCCGACCGCCGCAGCGACGACAACCGCAGCAACGGCGGATACCGTGGAAGCAACTTCCGCGACGGAGGACGCCCAACGCAGTCATGGCAACGCCATGGCCATGACGACGGACCCTCAGCATACGACAAATTGTAGGGTCCATGCACCATCCACTTCTACATCGATAAGCAGGATGGTAATAAGAAGGCAAGCCACATGCTCAAGGACTGCCGCGAGTTCCAGAAACTCAGCGAGAGCATGGCCCAGATGAGGCAGCAAGCCCTGAACCCTGGATATGGGAATGCACCTGCACCAGGTGAGATCGCACATGGAGCTCCTCCACCACCACCTGCGGGACCTTCGAACCACCCAATCGCACCCACGTAGAATAACGGTGGGCACGGGTACCCCGCGCCGAAAGGATCGCTGATGATCCAAAAAGGGCGCCCAACAAACAGGGTGAAGAATAAAATCACCCGCCAAATTAACCTGGCCGTGACCGCTCCGCCCGCCATCCCTGAGTACCTCAGCGGATCGGAGTCCTGCATCACGTTCAGCCGTTCGGATCACCCTTGCCAGGTCCCTCGCCCAGGTCATGCTGCCCTGGTGCTCGAGGCGTAGATCGGAGGGTTCGACATGAGCCACGTCTTCATGGACGGTGGCAGCGGCATCAATCTGATCTTCGCCAGTACCTTGGAAGCAATACGGATCCTGCTGTGCAGCCTGGAACAATCTGATACAACGTTCCACGACATCATCCCAGGGAAGGGTGTATTCCCCCTCGGAAAGATATGGCTCTACGTCATCTTCGGCAAGCCGGATAACTTCCGATGCGAGCAACTCGAGTTTGAAGTGGTGGACTGGCCATCGCAATACCATGCCATCCTTGGGCGCATGGAATTCGCACGATTCCTGGTTGTACCGCACTATGCGTACCTACTACTCAAGATGCCAGGACCCAGGGGCGTCATCACGGTCCACGGGAGCTTCACCCGATCGGACCACTGCGATAGGGACTTCACCAGAATCTCCCAGTCATTCGGCATGCAGGAGGAGATCGTAAGGCTCCGCAAGGTGACGGATAATGGGGCACCCCCAGTCGCAAGACAGAACGCACCAGAGATGTACTTTGACTCCACCGTCAACACAAAGAAGGTGCAGGTCCATCCGACCGATGCCTCCAAGATGGCGCTGATCGCCAACGACCTCACCAAGATAGGAAAGCGCTGCCGAATTCCTCCGTGAGCGCTGGGAAATCTTCGCCAGGTGTCCTGCGGACATGCCAGGAGTTCCCAGGGAATTTGCCGAGCATGCACTCAATGTCTTTCCAGACGCCAAGCCCGTCAAACAGTCCATCCGACGACTGTCCGAACCACGGGCCAAAGCAATCAGAGTCGAAGTCAACAGACTACTCGACGCAAACTTCATCAGGGAGATCAAGGAGAGCGAGTGGCTCGCCAACACCGTGATAGTCCCCAAAAAGGACACGGACGTCCTGCGGATGTGCGTGGACTTCACATCGCTGAACAAGCACTGCCCGAAGGATCACTTCCCTCTCCCTCGGATCAATCAGATCATCGATTCGACTGCAGGATGTGAAAAACTCTCCTTCCTTGATGCCTACTCAGGCTACAACCAGATCCGACTAAAGGTCGAAGATCAGGAGAAAACGGCGTTCATCACGCCGTTCGGAGTGTTTTTCTACAACACAATGCCCTTCGGGCTGAAGAACGCAGGGGCCACGTACCAACGGAGCATGCAGGCATGCCCGAAGGACCAGATCGGCCACAACATCCAAGTCTATGTCAACGACATAGTCATCAAAATAAGGGAGGCCAAGACGCTCATCTACGATCTCCACGAGACGTTCGATAATCTCGATCGATACAAGATCAAGTTAAACCCAGAAAAATGCGCCTTCAGCGTCCCATCTAGTCAGCTGCTGGGCTACTTCATCTCCCAGCGAGAGATCGAGGCAAACCCGAAGAAAATTCAGGCCATAATGGTCATGGAGAAGCCGAACAACCTCAAGGGCGTCCAACAGCTTGCCGGGCGAATCGCGGCATTGAGCAGGTTCATCAGCCGCATGTGCGAAAAAGCTCTGTCGTTCTACCAGTTGCTACGCAAGGCAGACAAATTCAAGTGGACGCTCGAGGCGGACGACGCATTCGAAGATCTAAAGCGGTTGTTATCTACCTCGCCCGTCTTGGTCACGCCAAAGGAGCGCGAGCCTTTACTGCTGTACATAGCAACCACACACCAGGTGGTAAGCACCGTACTGGTGGTCGAGTGACCCGAAGAAGGCAAGACCCATGGGGTCCAACACCCAATATACTACCTCAGCGAGGTACTGACACCGACAAAACAGAGGTACCCTCACTACCAGAAACTCGCCTACGGCATGTTCATGATGGCTCGTCGGCTGAGCCACTACTTCCAGGAACATCAGGTGATGGTCGTCAACAAGGCACCCCTGAACAGCATCATGAACAACCCGAAGGCCACAGGACGTGTGGCCCTGTGGGGAATCTAGCTGTCACCTCTAGACATCGTCTACGAGAAGCGCCACGCGATCAAGTCTCAGGTCCTTCCAGACTTCCTCGTCCACTGGATGGAACTACAGCTGCCAGACACATCGGACATGACACAGTCATGGACGATGCACTTCGACTCCAAGCGAAGCCGAGCAGAGCCGTCATCGACCTCGCAGGGTGACAAGATGAAGTACGTCCTCCGGATGAAATTTCGAGCTTACAACAACGAGGCCGAATACGAAGCCCTCATCCACGGCATGAGGCTGGCCAAGATTTTCGGTGCGACGCACCTGGTCATCTATGGAGACTCGAACCATGTCGTCCAGCAGACGATGAACAAGTGTGATGCACACGCCGCCAACATGATTGCGTACCGCGCACTCTACAACGCACTCGAAGGAGACCTTGATGGCTGCGAGCTTCGGCACATTGGGAGAGAAAGCAACGAAGAGGCTGACCGACTCGCCAACATCGGCTCCACCTGCGCACGGGTGCCACCAGGTGTGTTCCTCGAACAGATCTGCGTGCCATCCATCAAACGGGAATTCCCAAAGGGATCATCCGAAGAAGCAGAGCATTCGGGGGCTACGCTACCCGAAGGACAGTAAGGACCCGAAAAGCTCGACATAGAGGTCGCAGTGTCAACCTAATGCAGGTCATGGCATTCGAAGAAACTTGGACACGGCCATATCTTAGGTACCTGATAGACGGAGAACTGCCTGATAGCCCGACAGATGCCCGATGCATATCTCGTCGGTCCAAGGCCTTCACCATCATTAATGGCGAACTATACAAGCGTAGCATTTTGGGTGTACTGCAAAGGTGCGTCACCATCTGTGACGGCAAGACTATCCTCCAAGACATCCATGAGGGCATCTGCGGCCATCATGCGGGCAGACGCTCCCTCGTCGGCAAAGCTCTACGAGCTGGATTCTACTGGCCAACGGCCATGAACGACGCCAAGGACATCGTCCGAAGATGCAACGGGTGCCAAAGGTTCACAGATAAACCACACGCACCCGGATCAGAGCTCATGCCCATACCTTTAGCCTGTCCCTTCGCCCAATGGGGCCTCGACATGATCGGCAAACTGCCAAGGTCCTCTAAAGGAGGTCACGTCTACCTCCTGGTCGTAGTCGAGAAATTCACCAAGTGGATTGAGGTCATGCCCGTCACTAATCAAAAAGGCAAAATGGCTGTCAAGTTCTTCGAATCCATTGTCTACAGGTTCGGCGTGCCGCACAGCATCATCATCTACAATGGGTCAAAATTCATCTCCAAAGAATTCCAGGACTTCTGTGAATACCTCGGAATCAACATCACATACGCCTCCGAGGCGCACCCGCAAACGAACGGGCAGGTCGAAAAGTCCAACGGCCTCGTCGGCGCTGGCATCAAGAATCTCCTAATGATCCCACTCGAGCGACTCGCAGGAGCCTGGACACAAGAGCTACCCTCGGTCCTGTGGAGCCTCCGCACAACTCCAAACAGCTCAACTGGCTACACGCCTTTCTTCATGGTACACGGAGCCGAAGCGGTGCTACCAGCAGAGGTATGCCACAAGGCCCCACGGGTCGTCGCTTACATCGAAGCCGAATCGACGACCGCACTCGAAGACGCCGTCGACACACTCTATGAGTTGCGTGATATAGCAGCAGCTCGATCAGCGGTGTACCAACAGAGCCTTCGCAACTACCACAGCCGACGGCTACGCCCAAGTTCCTTCATCGAAGGAGACCTAGTCTTGCGACTCAAGCAAGAGCGACCGAAGAAATTCGAGTCACCATGGAAAGGACCCTACATCATCACTGAAGTCATTCCATACTACAAGAAATCTGGCTATATATGACCCTCTATTTTCGTCACAAAATCGTCACAATAGTCCGTTTATGATGATTCTATAACGATTTTAAGATCGTCGAAAGCTGGGCGTCGCAAATGAACTATAACGACGTTATTTGTGAAATCGTCATAACCGTTTATGACGATATTGGATCGTTATAACCATTATGACGATCCAATATCGTCACAGAGAAACTAGCCTCGCCAAGTCAGTTCCTACGTGGCAGAGCCTACGTGGCATTAAATCAGCCCAGTCCATTCAATAGTTTACATGGGCCAAACCCAAAATCCATTCCATTAATTCTCCTTGACAACTCTTGTTTGCTATTTGGGCCAAGCCCAATATTTTGGCCTTTTTATTTTCATGGGCAAGGCTTTTTAGCTCACGGTTCTTTTTTATCTTTTTTATTTCATGCTCGCTGCTCCAGTTTAATACTTTTTGGGCCATGGCCTTTTAATAGCCCAACTAACATTTGATTCATTTCTAAAGTATAGGCATTTGAATATTGCAATAAGCACAACCAAAATCACATTCAGTATATTACAATCAGACATAATCCAGGAAAGAAAATAGCTACAAAAGTACATAGCAACAAACATCTAAACCTCCAGTATTTTAACTCACAATCATGAGATAATTCTAAACCTCCAGCATTTTAACTCACAATCATTAGATAACTCCATTACACTACATCACATCCAGAAATTCAAATAATAATACACTGTCACAACTCACGACAGCTTATTTATTCAGTCATTTTAGTACACATGTACTACTTGTGTACCGAGATCCCTTCATCAGACCGTTGTAGGTACTCATCCATGTAGAAGTCCACCGTGTGCTCCGACTAGCATCACTAAGGAAGAACTATGATCCAAGAACCTGCAACACAGCACCCACACTCCAGTTTATCGTCAAGACTGAATTATAGAGCTGGACATTTATGCATAAGAGATACAACAGTTTTCTGATAAAGGATAAAGGATAATTGTAGTAAACATTATTCCATTCAAAAAAATTGGGAGAAACATCACTACTTACTCCTCGTAGCAAAAAAAAACAAGTACTAATTTGCAGGTTGTTTATCAGTATAAATCAAAGATAATTAACTCGAGTAGATACGTTTGATCAAAGCTAAGGTAAAATCACAGTACGGTATTAGCAAGGCAGATTTATAAGAGAAAAACAAACTGCTCCATGTAAATACAAACAATACAGCTGATTCCATCATACACCTGCAGAAAATAAATAGTTGTAGTAGAGTAAATAAACATATGGGAACTAGCACTATGATTGTACAAACTAAAACTTATGTAAACCGATTGGATGCTCAATTATGATTACATTTATTACTACTGCGATTATGATTCAGCAGAACAGTCTGTGTTTATACCATACAAGAACACAATCTGTGTTCAGCAGAAGAATGAGCACACAAATGGCAAACATGCCGAATTAGAAGATCAAAAATGGATAAAACAAGCATGTACTAGGATTTCTAGAGCTAGCATAGAATGGAACAGTTTAAGAATGAACTATGATTAAGCAGCATCAATTTAATTGGGAATACTACATTTCGTTGATATTTTATAGCACTAAGTGTTCTGTAGAAACAGTAGTGGCAATACATAAAAGAAACTTAGTTAGCTAGCTAGAAATGTAGAGAAACTTGCATCGCTAGGCTAAGTTAGCTAGTAATCATCCCTGGACATGTATCGGATACAGCTTCCTGGACAAAACGCTTGCAAACACTAGGATCAAAAACGAGATAAAGGGAGGTTGCACCATCGTAGAGCTCACCGATGTGGAGTTAGGGGTTTGGTCGGCAGCAACAGCAGCCCGTGCATCGCCGCTGTCATCAGAGCAGACCAGCATCAGCAGCTCGGACTCCTCGTCCTTGTACCAGATCAGCCAGAACCACCGACTGGCGGGAGAATATCTGGGATGCCAGCGCTACTGACCGACAAACGGCCTTGAATGAGGTTGGTGGAGAGAAGAGGCTGTCCCACGGTGGCGCTTGCAAGCCTGGCTCGACGTGGGTTCCTCATACAAGCTGAAGGCAATGTTGAAAAGAGAGAAGGATATGATATATAGATGAGACAGCTAGCACAGCTAAAAAACACAGTACAGTTTGCATGAACATGTTACAATCTGTTGGAAGTTGAACTATATCTGTACAACATGCTATAATCTGTTGCTAACTTACATATTAATTTCCTACATAATACTTCATATGCATAGCTAACGATTATAATTTGTTGCTTCATTTAATGTAACAATTGTATGGGAGTACAATAAAAGTGTTTCCATATTTAACCATAGTAGCAGAATGAGGAAGCACAATTGTATGGGAGTATGAATGTAACAATTACAGAAAGTATTAACGCAAAACAGAGACGATGCTACTCAAGTGTATTACACACCAGGGCATGCTTCCACTAATTCTAGCAGGGATATAGCTTTCGCAATCTAACAAATAGGTATCAGGTAATTTGGTGCTCATAAACACAACTGAGTGCGGAGAAAGATTCCCGAAAATCAAGACCAAGTACTTATAATTCATCTAATACAAGAAAAATGGTAATTACACATGTGTATCTACAAATCCATCAGGCTAAAACACTGAATTACTGATACACAAGTAGCAAGAGCTAGACCTTAATAGTTTCCATCCGGCCAACTGCATGTATCTACCAAGTCCATCAGGCTAAAATATTCATCATATGTTTCTTCCATTGCAATTTAAAAACCTGAAATTAGTCCATCTAAGCATTAGCTTGCATACAAAAGTTAGCCTGCATCGATTCAAAACTGAAATTAGTAATCTAATGGAGAGGTAGTGGCAGACCAGCTTCTTAGAGAGGAAGATGGGTCTCCGCCGTGTCTTCTCCAGATCTCGCGCGAGGACATGGGGTGGCTGGTCTTGCGAGCGCCGTTGTGGGTTCCCCATACGAGCTGAAGGTCGTGGCTTCCCGTAGCATCAGATTTTCGGAATTTATGGGTTGGAGAGGGAGGCTGTGGGGCAGAATCGACGAGGGTGACTGAAGGGAGGAAGGGATCTGGAAGGGATCGATCCATGTCGGGGCTCACGTGAGAGAAGGTCGGAGTGAGGGAACAGAAAAGGGGGCGGAGGATCTCGGCGTCGACGCGGATGGATGGGGAGGACGGCGGTGGAGGCAGCGACAAATGAGTGGGGACAAGGAGTTCGAGGAGAAGGGCGGGGCTAGCGGCGGATCTGGATCGGGGTGGCTCGATGAAGTGGCTCGGGGCGGTGGGGAAGAGAGTGGCTCTAGGCAGGATGCAGCGAAGGGAGCTAGGGTTAATGGGCACACGCCGAGAAGGGGTGGTGACGCACGAAATAAGGGGGAGGGGAATTAGGGTTAGCTTGGGTTGTGTGGCTCGGTCCTCTCAACTCTCTAAGGACCGCTCAGCACAACCATTTTAGATCGGTTTCGCGCCCCTCATCCAAAAATCTTCAGCGGGAAGGGAGTTGAAATTTCAGACGCTTGGATGGAGGTCATATGGATGGCTCAGATTTACGGCTGAGCTGATATGTTGGTTGTTTATTCCTGTGTTCTAATTGGTTGAGACGTTTTGTGAAGCAAATCACCAAAGAGCTAATTCAAAATGCAACCATCCTATTAGAACTAAAGTTTAGCGAGGCTTATCCCTTACGCTCGTTGTTTTGACCAAAGTTTTAAATCAACACAAGAAAAGAAATAAAAATCAACCAAGCAATGTAAACATAAGAATTCACCAACACCATAGTTTTGGTCTCATCGATATGAACCAAATTGATTTTTGGTTCACCTCAATCCAAAACCATATGCAAAATGTACGATGAAACTAATCAAAACCTTTTAAAGTTTGAAAAAAATTAAATATTAGACCACCTTACATGGACAATGTTCCAACCGGGGTATCTCAAACCTTTCCGTTCACCCCTGACGAAAAAGACAAATTCCTACCGAATCGGCAGGAAGCGGGTCCGGTTTGAACTACAGGTACATGATCCGATGCTCATGATTTTTGGTAAAAATCATTTTTAGACTCACAATATGCTGTTTCATCAGAGATCCAATGCAAGTTTAGCGAGGCCCAACCCCTAGCTAAGAACCTTCATGCCCGCTGTTTTGACCATAGTTTGAAATGGGCATAAAAAAAATAAAAAAGGTCCGATCAACGCAAATCCTTCGCGCGGTGTCTTATTATGTGACATAGTTGCAAGGAAAAATACCAAACTTGGTAAATTGAGTATGTCTCAAAATACCCTTCACAAAATGACCTATCATGTTCGAGGTTTCGTGCCTTTCGGGGCAAATGACCAATGTTATGGCTAGAATCAGGGCATAGTTTGTGATAATGTGCCCATATTGTGCACACATATGTATCATGGCATGGGGAACAATGTTGCAGGAGAAAGTTTTCCTTTTCGACACACGAAAAATCCATTTTCCATTTTCCGAGCGCAAAAAAGGGGCGGTTTGTGAAGCAACCACCAAATGACAGTTTTAGAATGGTACCACCACATTTTGTAAAAATATTAGACCACCTTACATGGACAATGTCCCAACCGGGGTATCTCAAACCTTTCCGTACACCCCTGGCAAAAAAGACAAATTCCTGCCGATTCGGCAGGAAGTGGGTCCGGTTTTGAACTACAGGTACATGATCCGATGCCCATTATTTTTTGAAAAAATGTGTTTTAGACTCGCAATATGCTATTTCTGTAGAGATCCAATGCAATTTTAGCGAGGCTCGGCCCTGAGCTAAGAACCTTCATGACCGCCGTTTTGACCATAGTTTGAAACGGGCATAAAAAAATAAAAAACGGTCCGATCAACGCAAATCCTTCGCGCGGTGTCTTATTATGTGACATAGTTGCAAGGAAAAATACCAAACTTGGTAAATTGAGTATGTCTCAAAATACCCTTCACAAAATGACCTATCATGTTCGGGGTTTCGTGCCTTTCGGGGCAAATGACCAATGTTATGGCTAGAATCAGGGCATAGTTTGTGATAATGTGCCCATATTGTGCACACATATGCATCATGGCATGGGGAACAATGTTGCAGGATAAAGTTTTCCTTTTCGACACATGAAAAATCCATTTTCCATTTTCCGAGCGCAAAAAACGGGGCGGTTTGTGAAGCAACCACCAAATAAAAGTTTTAGAATGGTACCACCACATTTTGTAAAAATATTAGACCACCTTACATGTACAATGTCCCAACCGGGGTATCGCAAACCTTTCCGTACACCCCTGGCGAAAAAGACAAATTCTTGCTGATTCGGTAGGAAGTGGGTCCGGTTTGAACTATAGGTACATGATCCGATGCCTATTATTTTTTGAAAAAATGTGTTTTAGACTCGCAATATGATATTTCTTTAGAGATCCAATGCAAGTTTAGCGAGGCTCGGCCCTGAGCTAAGAACCTTCATGCCCGCAGTTTTGACCATAGTTTGAAACGGGCATAAAAAAATAAAAAATGGTTCGATCAACGCAAATCCTTCGCGCGGTGTCTTATTATGTGACGTAGTTGCAATAAAAAATACCAAACTTGGTAAATTGAGTATGTCTCAAAATACCCTTCACAAAATGACCTATCATGTTCGAGGTTTCGTGGCTTTCAGGGCAAATGACCAATGTTATGGCTAGAATCAGGGCATAGTTTGTGATAATGTGCCCATATTGTGCACACATATGTATCATGGCATGGGGAACAATGTTGCAGGAGAAAGTTTTCCTTTTCGACACACGAAAAATCCATTTTCCATTTTCCGAGCGCAAAAAACGGGGCGGTTTGTGAAGCAACCACCAAATGACAGTTTTAGAATGGTACCACCACATTTTGTAAAAATATTAGACCACCTTACATGGAAAATGTCCCAACCGGGGTATCTCAAACCTTTCCATACACCCCTGGCGAAAAAGACAAATTCCTGCCGATTCGGTAGGAAGTGGGTCCGGTTTGAACTAAAGGTACATGATTCGATGCCCATTATTTTTTGAAAAATGTGTTTTAGACTCGCAATATGCTATTTCTTTAGAGATCCACCGAAATTTTTTAGTACGAGTCAACCCCTAGACGAGAATAGTCACTCCCAAGTTTCAAACTCATATTTTGAATTATGATATTGTGCCTACTATGGACTAATGTGGGATTAGTAAATCCACTATTTTTAAGTAATCAAAGTAATTTTAGTTAATACCCTAAGATATTCTACTGAATTTTATAAAAAATTAGAAACAAAAAACAATTATTTTAGACTTATTATGAAAAATCTACAAAAGAATTAAGAAAACAAAAAAAATTAACAAGGAAAGCTGGCCGGGCCCTAATCTGCCGCTTTCCACTCCCTCACAGAGGCCCATCGTAGCAGAGAAATCAGCCCAGGCGCAACAATTCCATAGATATAATGGGTGGTTGTAATATTATGACAAAAAAGATTGGTTGGTGCAGAGGTATGGGTCGTTGGGTTTTGTTGGGAGGTCGCGGGTTCAAGTCCCTAGGTGGAATTTTTTTGCAAATAATTCTTGCTTGTTAGAGTTTAACGTATATGTGTTAGAGTTTAACATATATGACAAGATAGATTGGTTGGTGTAGTGGTATGGGTCACTGGGTTTGGTTGGGAGGTTGCAGGTTCAAGTCCCATTGTGGCCCTTTTTTTTGCAAATAACTCATCTTTGTTAGAGTTTAACATATATGACATGTAAGCAGATTTAAACAAACGGATATTACACATAGTCACACATAGACAAATAGATATTAACACACGGATATTACACGTAGTAAAAAACTGACACATAGACACGGCACATAGGCGTAATTGCTGACGTGGCCAACTATCAATTTTAATCTATCTTAATTTGGACCTCATGACGATTTTAAATCATCGTAGTGAGGTTCAAATAACATCATAGGCTATATTCGTCAGATTATGACGATTTGAGATAATGAAAATATGACGATCCTGAGCAAAATCGTCATAATTTTGTAAGGTTTTGAACCTTCCGAACGGCTTTTGACCATCTGGTGCGAAATCGTCATAACTCTATGACGATTTTGAACACGGTCACTATGAGAAGGTCATAGAATAACACATTCCTTGTAGTCCCAGGTGGCGCCTATCGCCTCAAGCACGTGGAGTCTGGAGTCGCATACTCCAACCCATGGAACGTCGTACAACTGCGACGCTTCTACCCCTAGCTACCCCCCTCCTTTTACTTTCAGTAAGGCTATTCAGCCAAGGCTACTCAGCTAAACAATGTACCTCCTCCTTACGATATGAATAAAGCTAAGTATCTCGCCCCAAAATTTTCACCTATTGTATGCATTTTACTCCATGTTACAACACACTCGGGGGCTCCCCCCACCTCACGACTTCGTCAAATGAGGATAATGCGTGTACACCTGAGTAGCTGACCACGTCAGGCTAACGAAAAGGACACGTATACAGACAAAGCACCACGTGCTAAACAACAATAAACCTTTACAATAAAGGGCACAACACGCCCAGTCGAATATATACAAATTTTACATCTATATTTTTTACAGGTCCTACCTATTCTGAAGAATAACCTACGCACGCTGCTCAAACAGATCTACAATTTGTTCGGCATGCTGCCTTACAGCCGCATAATGTGGACGCATATCCCACTCGCCACCATCCGGCCGAAGAGGCGCCAAATTGCCACATCGAGTGATCTACATCAGGATGATGTAACCGCACAAGGGAAAGCGCGACCTTCACCCCCGCGACAAGCTGATGCCGCACCAGTTCCCTGACATGATGCACATTTCGAAACTTCGCCAGCAGGCCCCAGAGATTCGATGGCGCCTCATCCAGCGGAAACATCACGTGCATAACTAACACCAACGAAGCCTTCGCCTGACGAAGCACCTGCGATACTTGGACCAGGGCACGATCCTGCACAGTCGCAAGGACCAGGGCACGATCGCGGTCCATCCAGAAAAAACCGCCGGCCTCCATGTCCTGCTGGGTCAGGCAGTTAATCCGAACAGCAACACACTCTTTTTCCTCCTTAGGAACAATGTTAGGACCTGCAACAATGGCAAAGTAAGATGACCGTCCAGCAGCCGCATCCGAAACAAGGAGAAGCAGCTCGAAAAACTTACATTGAAGCTGTTCGGCCAGACGACGCAACTCCCCCATCACATACTCCTCTCTGGCAGCACCCCGCTCCGCCTTTGATTTCCAAACATCGGTGTGGCCGCGCACTCCAAGCATTTCTTTCTCAAGACTACGGATGCGGTCACGAAGAAACAAAAGCTGCAATGCACCATCCAAAGATGGCCGTAGCTGTGGTGCATACGAAGTGTCAACGGGATCATCACCCGAAGGCCCCTAGAGTAAAAGAAGACAAGGATATGAACAAGTAGACGAATGAACACAGAACTCGGAAATTCATTATGTACAGCAAAAATCCACTGCATGGCGCAAGGACCGTTCATAGATATAATTACAACAAAGGAAACAAAAGCTATCCTACAACTACAAGACCTAAGAAGCTGTATCCTGAGTAGCCTCGGAGCCGGATTTCCTGCCCTTGGCCTCTGCCTGCTGCCTCAACGCGTACTCAGCCAACAAGTCAATCAACTTCAGCCCATAATGTTTACAGCGGGCAGCATAGAGGGCGAAGGCTAACTCGGATCCGTCAGCAGCCATCGACATCCAGGAGGTGACCTGATGAAGATCCAGCTTCGCTCCAGACGCCAGGGCCATCGCCAGCCCGACGGACGCACCAATGCCTTTCTGCTTGCACTTGTACGCCACAAGCGCTTCGGCTGACAGCGCATCCGCCAAGGCATCGACATCCTCGATGGCGACGCCCTTGGGGACGAGCTCCTTGTAGAAGCGCCCGAGAGCCTCCTTGGCCTTGGCAAGCGAGCCGACCATGGTACTTTTCGACCGCCGCAGTGGCATCATCCAGAGCACTTCCGTGCTCCAGGGCACCGCGGTCAAACTCAATGCCTGAGGCATCTAAAGAAAGAAAAGAAGCAATGTGAATAAAAGCACAGCAAGAAAGGACAAGGAAGCCAAAAAAGGGAAAGACAAAACCACTAACCCGAAATAGCCTTGGCAGCCGCCATCAGCTTGCCGGCTACCTCCTTCTCGCGTGAGGCCATAGCGGTGGCGAGTTGCTACTCGCGGTCCGTCGCCTCCTGCTGCAGGCTCTCCTTGGCCGCAGCTACGTTGGCTAGCTCCTGCTCGAGGCGCCCCTTCGCATAAACGGCGTCCTCGGCTTTTTTCTCCGCTCGCCCGAGGATCCTTTTGAGAGCATCAAGCTCGCGGAGGGTGGTATTATTATCCTCTGCAATCAGCAGAACACTTATCAAATCGAGGAAAAAGAAATAGAAAGAGAAGCAAAAAGATCAACTCGTGAACGTACCTTGAAGCTGCTTGAAGTTGTCCTCCAAGACCAAAGTCTTTGCTGCACTGGTTGGCCGCACAAAAGGCTGCAAAAGGCACTACTTGTCAACAGAAAGGCTCGGGGGCTACGCCCAAATAACGAGCAAAACAAGTTAGACATATGAAAAACACTCGGGGGCTCCCCCCGAGACTCAAAGAAAAACGATCAGCAGATCATCCTACAGATGCTCGGGGACTCCCCCCGAGACAAGAAGCAAAAACAAAAGTGATAAGCAGATCACCCGAAAACGCCCGGGGGCTCCCCCCGCGGCAAGATCAAAGAAACTTACGTGATCAGATGGCGACTCCGAAGGTCCAGCCGAAGTTTTCTGGGGGACAACCACCCGAGCCTTCTGCGGAGAAGGGTTCGGAGCAGCGCCCTCAGAGGTGGCCACCGTCTGAGGAGGAGGAAGAACAACCTTCGACCCCCCCACCATCTCCTAAGCGCCATCGCTGAAGGAGCCGTCAGTGGAGTGGCTACAAAAGAAAAAGTCAGCCAAGTACAAAGCAAACAGACAAGAGAAATAAAAAAGCAACCAAAGAAAACTTACGAGTCGAGATCGCTCAAGTCTAAGACAAGCGGGGTTCTCCTGCCCTGCTTCTCCTCTTTCTCCTCTTCCTTCTTCCGCTTCGCCGGTGAGTGCGGTGCCACAGCCCGCATGGCACGGCCAAAATAGGAGAGTAAGAGCCCCCATGACCCCCACTGTGACGCTCAAGGCACAGCGGGTTCCTAGGCGTCGGTGGAGTCGAGGCATCCGACGATTCGCTCGAACTCCGCGCTTGCTTTTGAGTGCGCTCCTCGCTCGACTCGATGGCCTCTTCGGACGGCGACTGCGCTGACAGAAGTTCAGACATGGAGTCCACTACCTCATTGTCCGGTGCATCCGGGCACAATTCGGGCAGGGGAGGCAACATGCCTGGAACCTTGAATTCCTGCGCAAGAAGGAAACAAATTTTTAGCACAAAAGGTACAAGGAAAACGCAGTCGAAAAAAGCGCTACGCGCACGTCCCAGATCTACACCTGCGGAACCGGACGAGAAGCGGAGAACGGAGGAGTCAGCGACTTGCCCAGGATATCCTCTCTAGCCTTGTATTTCAGCAGCGGGCGAAGGATCCCGTCGAGATCCCCCTTGGAGAACTCCTCATCCGAAACCCTAGTCGGATCGCGGCGACCAGAATAAAGAAACATCGGATGTGCCCTAGCCTGGAGCGGCTGCACCCGACGTTTGAGAAAGGTACGGATGATATCCACACCGTTCACCTCCTTATCCGGAATTAGCTGAAGATCCTCCACTCAATGATAGAGCCCCTCTATCTCCGCCACCTCGCCATCCAAGATCTGGTTTTTCCAGGACCTCTTCGGCTCGATTTTCTGGGAGGGGTCGAAAGGAGCAAGACCAAATTCCTGTCCAGCCACCGTGGAGTCGCGGATGAAAAAACATCGCCTCCGCCAGTACTGGAAAAATTCGGACATAGAAAAGGAGAAGAAAATAAGATTGGATTTGAGGGAAATTATGCAGCCCCCAATGGGATAAACACCATCGGAACCAGATTGCCTCTTCACGGAATAGAGTTTCCGGAAGAGGCCAAAGTGCGGCTCGATACCGAGCCAGCACTCGCAGAATGTGATGAAACAGGCGATATGAAGAAGAGAGTTTGGCAAAAGATGATGAAGCTGGATGCCATAAAGAAAAAGCAATCCACGAAGAAAATCGTGGATTGGGAAGGAAAGGCCCCAAAGGACAAAGGCGATGAACATAACCCGAAACCCAGCGGGAGGATGGGGAATTACCTCGTCGCCGGGAAGTTTAACGGCCTCCCTATCCTGCGGGATCAGACCCTGCTCACGGAGCTTGCGAAGGTCACCCTCACGCGTCTCCGATCGCCGCCAGCCACCGTCGGTGACGCGGGTGTCAACGGAACCCTTCTTGCCACCGGCGGCCGCACTGGTTCCAACTGCAGTGGAGGACTTCTTGGGCTTCCCCATCGCAGTGCGGCGGCGACGACGATGAGAACGCAGAATCAAAGATGGAAAAGTGCGAGGAAATTCCAGAGCACAACAAGGAAAACTCAAGAAGATGAAAGTAGTGAAACAGGAATGGCTGCGGTGAAAACAAATTCACCTTTCCCTAATGATTATAAGGACGAAGACGATGCACGACGACCGTCCATCGGAAAGAACTAGAGCCAACATTCAGATCTGACCGTCCACGTGTCAGCACAGCAGCGAACCGTCGCTCACACGCCGTCCACTATGCACGGAAATTGAGGCGACGCCGTAATTATCTCCACGCCGCGCATGACCAGTCAACTCAAATTCAGAAGGTGGGACCCATGTTCGTCCAGTGAAGTCATCTCTGGTGCCGCAGACGCTTGAGGTCATCGATCGTCAGCACTGACGTCATCAAAAGTTATACTAGCAACGGTTACAATTCTTCGGCCGCACAGCTAAGAGTAATCACTCGAATCTACGATTCGATTAACTACACGTGGGCTACTCCTATCAGGAGCGCTGTCCGCGCACCCGAAAAGTAATCAAAATACTATACCATGAAAATATTCTTCGAGTCCTACGTCGAGTCTGCGACTCCACTACGGACTCGGGGGCTACTCCCATAGGGAGGATGGATTCAAGCATCCAAAAAATTTGTGTCCTACGGACCTATAAGTCAATATTAAAGTCTCTGCTCGAGTCTACGAATCGAACAGACACTCGGGGGCTACTCCCATAGGGAGCGCTGGTCGCGCACCCTATGAATTCTTTGACTGCGATCCTTCGGATCAGCACGTAAAAACCTTTCGGCAACTCTGCCCCAATTAAACGCTAAGCAAGTAGCATCCTCCTTGGCCACCCGAAACACCTCCGCGGTGATAAATATTCAGATGCTGTGTCTGCGACACAAAGATAAGACCTCATGATATCATCGATGGCACGACAACGCACCACAAGCGCTTTGTGAGAATCCGTGCCAGCAGGTGCGATGAAAAAACTCGACGGACGCATTGGGTACATCATTTAAAATTCACTGGAATTCCACTCCTGTAAGTCCTCCGCGGCCTGAGTCGAACTACGCCAGCATATGTTCCGGGTTCGAGTCGAGGGACTCGAATCTGAAGAAGATCGTGTTGTTTTATCCTAAGACAGTTAATTGACCCTGATCCGTCGGGAGAGTCAGGCACACGCATCAACAATCCTTGCACGCTTAAATCATTCTCTACCAAACAGAGATAGCTGCACCCGAAAGATTGAAGAGTCTTCAGCCGAATCTACGATTCGACTGAACACTTGGGGGCTACTGACATGGTTATACCCTACGGGTACACTAACTTAGCATACCTGGTCTAGCCCAAGGAAGGCCCACGAGAATATGCGCCAGCCCATGAAGACTTTCGGGTGGCCAGGGCCCATGACGCCTTCGGATCCTTGGAGAACGATACTAGAGTAGATAGAATGTTCAAAGGGGCAAACCCTAAAACCTGTAACCGACTCGATCTGTGCCTGGGACCTGTCTACCTCTATATAAAGGTCAGGAGGGCACGATGAGTAGGATCTCTCTCTCATACCACCGCATACACACCTCCACGCCAGATTGCATCTGTGCACCCCGTACTTTTTGGTTCCGCCGTAATCAAGAGCAGACAAGCAGGAGTAGGGTTTTCCCTCCGGGGGCCTGAACCTGGGTGAACCTCGTGTCCCCGTGTTGCTTGTTTGCTAACCATTCCGCGATCTCCATGATCCCCATCTTCTCCAAAACCCAAGTCCATAACAATGGGCATTGACGAGATTAAACCTCGTCAGGTACAACAGGTCGCGCCGGGGAGAAGGCATGCGCCCGGGATCTGGTGGCGCAGCTCGGGGAGGACTCCGCCAACCTTCACAAGTCTGGCACCGCCATCCATGACCTCATCTGTTCGGGTGAGATTCCGTCGGAGACCATGGGGGCTTCCGAGCAGGCTCAGACCTCCCCATCATGCGTCGGGCCAATCCGGGTCTTCGCTCTGCCGCCATCACAATCGCCAGCTACGCCGACAGCGAAGAGGTGTTGACGGAGATAGAGGCGAGCGTTGGGCCGGAAGTCGAGGCAGAGGCGTCCTCCCAATCGGTTGGGGCCGGCTGAGCTCCTCCTCACGGCAAGGGGCCGGCAGCGTGAAGAAGAAGAATGGGTCCCCGGGATGTCAGGCGTAACTGTATATAACTTCTGGTCTTGCGCACTTGTGGTTGGGATACTTTGGATCTGTGGGGGCTTCGTCCCCTGTTGTTTAATTATTATCTGGTGACTTGCCTTCATGCACATGTCTTTCGCTGGGTTTGTCTGATTGATTTCTCCCGACTGGTCCTTTCCAGTCGACTTCAACTTGCTCTGCTTGGATAACTTACTTACTCGGTCGTGGGCCTTTTTTTCTTTCAATTTTCTTTCTGCAATCTTGCACTTCTAACTTGGCAGGATTTTGCTGTCTTGGTATTCTAGCCGGGAACTACACTTTTCCAGTGGGGGCGTGCCAGCGCACCCGCTGGGTGTAGCCCTAGAGATTAGGAATAGCTGGAGTAGCCAGGTGTTTCGAATCTTCAAAAGATTCTTGCTTCTCACCTTATATCTTAGACTCTGACTTGCCTAGCCGGACGGGAGGAACTGCATACCATTCCGGCTACTCTATCCGGCCGTACTTTGGGCCTTTTTCTCTATTACTTTCCTTACCACATCTATCTTTCTCTCTTGCTCTCTTTCTCTCTTTCTCTCTTTCTTTCTTTCTTTCTTCTTTATCTCTTTCTTTCTTTCTTTCCTCTTTCAATCTTCCTTCTACACCTTTCTTTCTTTCTTCTTTCAATCTTCCCTCTATACCTCTCTTGCCTTGACCGGCTAAGACATCTCTTAACAGTGAACTTCTCTTTTCCAGTGGGGGCGCGTCAGCGCACCCACTGCGTGTAGCCCCCGAGATTCGGAGTGGCTACCACAGATAGGTACTTCGAATCTTCCAAAAAATTCTTGCTTTTCGACTGGATTCACCTTGCATATCTGACTGACGTGTTTAGGAGGACGGGAGAAACTATATCCCGGCCTGGGTGATCTTGCTATTTTGATTTATGTCTGGCTTCATCTTTCTCCGACTGTCTAGAACATCTTCTAGCCGGGAGCTACATAGTTCTAGTGGGGGCGCTCCAGCGACCCACTGGGTGTAGCCCCCGAGATTCGAAGTGGCTACCGCAGGTAGGTGCTTTGAATCTTCTCCGCCTTTGAGATCCGGATCGGTGCGGTTTGTGCAAAAGAAAACACACAAAAATAATTTCTTATCAATACATTATTGTACGGTATGTCCTTCACTGTCCGAATAAAAATACGTTTTTCAAAAACTAGCTCGTGCTTTTCTGAACACTTAATCACTTTCTCATGCACGATGTTGTTTACGTTGCACCTTGTCGGGCAGTCGGATTGCGGTATGGAGCCAGAGCCGAAGGGAGCTGACAATCCCTCGCGCACGGTACTAGAGTCTTAGTAGCCGAAAAATACCAACTAGGCACATGGCCGGACTGTTCGATCTGTCGCATCGTTCACCATTTTTCATGTGGGATGCCTCGGGCTTTTTCTCTTGCTAGCCAGACAGCCGGGTTGTGGTCTTTAGCTGAGACGAAGAGTGGGCCTCCGGCATCATCGCACACTACTCAGTCGGATTATAGAGTTAGCAGGATGGGCCAACCGACGAGCCCCCGCGGTTAGGGGTCGACGGAAACTAGAAAAATGTTGCAGAATTTAATCGGAAATGAACAACAACAAAATGTCTGGCAAGGGGTTCCACATCTTTTATTCATTCAGGGTTACGGATAAATACACTAATTTTCGACTAAGTGTAAAATGGTCGGAGCTGGTCCACGTTCCACGGCCGCTCCATCTCCTCGTCCGACTTGTCCATCTTGTACTTGCGCGGCCGCTGCACGTCGATGAGGTAGTAGGAGTTGTTGTGCAGTGCCTTGCTGATGATGAAGGGGCCCTACCACGGAGGAGACAGCTTGTGCATGCCCTTCGTATCCTGGATCAGCCAGAGTACCAGGCCACCTTTGTGGAACGCGACAGGCCAGATATGGGTGGAGTGATACCGGCGCAACCCTTGCTAAGAAATGGCCGATCTGGACAAGGCCAGCTCACGGGCCTCCTTGAGGAGGTACATGCTATCCTCCATCGCCTCCTGGTTCTCCTTCTCCGTGTAGAGGAGCTTACGGGGTGAGTCAAACTCGATGTCCACCATGAGGACCGCTTTCGAGCCTGATGGTATGATCAACGCCTCGTTGGGAGACCCCAAGAGCAAGGTATGATGAGCACAGTAGCAAGATTTCCCTCAGTAAGAAATCAAGGTTATCGAACCAGTAGGAGGAAGGAAACGACTCAAAGGTGTTTCTAGCAACATGGAGACCTGCACAACACAAACTCAAGACTTTGTCCCAACAAACAGCGAGGTTGTCAATCTCACTGGTTTGCTGTAACAAAGGATTAACTGTATGTTGTGGAAGGTAATGGTGGTTTGCAACAAGTAAATAGTAATAGTGCAAGATGTATCAATGGTAAAGATTGGACCGGGGTCCATAGTTCACTAGAGGTATTCTCCTTAGATAAATAAACATGGCATGTTGGGTAAACAAATTACAGCAGGGAAATTGACAGGACCGAGCAAGGCATAACAATGCAATACTAGACATCAAGATCCTATGAGATTCAATTGGGCAATACAACAAGATACATAGACCGCCATCCAACTGCATCTATGACTAGAATTCCACCTTTGGGTTATCATCCAAACCCCCTCCAATGTTAAGTTGCAAGCAACAGACAATTGCTTCAAGCAAAGTGTGTAAGGTAAACAATCCACTTGTTCCATGAACAAGAGACCGTTGTTTTCTCCCTAGTGGAAACATCACATCTACAACCTTATAGATTTATGTCACTTCCCTTAGATTAAATAGAGGCATGAAACCACTATCGAGCATAAATACCCCCTCTTGGAGTCACTAGCAACTACTTGGCCAAGATAGCTACTAAAAACGGAGAGCATGCAAGATCATGAACAACACATGCATGATAGAATTAATAAGACAAAACCATTAATCAACCTGACATAGTAATCTCAATATCGATCGGATCCCCGCAAACACAACATGAATGATTACAAATAGATGAGATCTTGATCATGAACGGAGCTCACAAGATCTAGACATGAAAGCATAAAGGAGGAGATACAACTATCTAGCTACTACATGGACCTGTAGTCCAAGGTGGAACTACTCACGCTTCATACCGGAGCCTGGCACGGTGAAGAAGAAGGCCTCTCGGATGATCCCCCCTCCGGTAGGGTGACGGGAAGAGCTTCAGATCCCCCGATCTAGGGACAATGGTGGCGGCAGATACAGATGGTTTCGAGGAATATTGATCGGGTACTTAGGGTTTAGGCATCGGGGGCTTCTTATAGGCAAAGAGGCGAGGCTGGGAGGCAGCCAGGGGGCCCACACCCTGCGCAGGCGCGACCTAGGGTGGGCCTGCGCCTGGGGGGTGCGGCTGCCCTGTGGCTCCCCTCCATCTCTCCTCTTCACTCAGTGTTCTCCTCGGTGAAATATTGACTTTGGATTTTGTCCCGTCCAATTCCTAGAATATTTCCTTACTAGCTTTTCTGGAACCAAAAACAGCAAAAAACGGGCCAACTGGCACTTCGGCATCTTGTTAATAGGTTAGTACTAGAAAACATATAAAAACACCTCAAAGTGTAGACAAAGCAAAGCAAAGTAGATACTAAACAAGCATGGAACATCAAAAATTATAGATACGTTTACGACATATCAAGCATCCCCATGCTTAACTCATGCTCGTCCTCGAGTAGGTAAGTGAAGTGACATGCACCATCAAAATCAAGATCAAACCATTTGCAAGCATTGAAAGCTGGGATCAAAGAACTCTAAACATGTGCATGAAAGATGGAGTTCTAACAAAAAGACAAAGAAACTATGCATGCAACATGAAAGGCTACAAACAAATATCATGAATAACATGCATTGAAAAACGTTTGTTTGTTTCACATACAGAAAACATGGCATAGTGGCAATCAGCTTGTCCCTCATAGAGTAGCAAATAGATGCATAGGACACCTTCAAAGTTCATAAGAGTGACTAGATACAAATAGCACAAGAACAAGTAATATCAACACTATGCATCAATGAATAAGTTTTGGGACAATTCACATAGAACTAAGAATGGCAACTATGCTCTCTTAACCGGTGCCTAAAGGTATATGGTGAAAACTCAATATAATGGTGGAAGAAAGGCCCATCATATAGGGAAGCAGGGATTTCAAGTATCAAAAAGAGCTTCCAAAAATTATAGTACTTGTTAGCTTTCAGCCCTGATTGCCTCTATCATAAGCATCTTGAAGTGATTAAGGTTAAAGCGAACAAACTAGGAGTATATGCTTGACAAAGTATAAGTTGTCAATCTCATGTCCCTTGAATATGAGGGCCGCTCCTCATGCTACTCAACTTTAGTCACCTGTAAGATCTTGTCATAGTAAGTACATGTGTATCATAAATAACCGCCAACGGGGTACCCCTTGCACATGGTACAGGAGCTATCCCATAACCAAAATGACAAGGCAAGTAGACAATAAGCATCTCAGTGATCTTTTTATTTGCTATTTGCATAGGTTTTTATTGAGGATGCTTCACAGATTTCTCATTATGGTGATGCTGCATGTTTCCACCATGATTAGGCATGGCTTAGGCTAGTGGCCCAGGCGTTTCTCTAACACACATACATAACTCCATGGACTTACAAGATCCCCTTTTATTTCACACCGACGGCATCCATAGACAAAAGAGCATGATATTAACTGTGTGCAAATGAACAAGTGCAATGTTGAAAGCGTTCCCCGTGACATCACAGTTCTGCTAATTCCAACGTATAAGTGCAAGCATATACAACATAGATGACACAATGGTTCAAGTTTATTAGGGGCAAGAAATATAAAGTGTGCCATCAAGTTTGTGAGAGATTTAATCACTAAGTTTTCACATAACAAAATACTTTTTAATTGGAAGATAGCTGAACACAAGAATATTCTTGGAATGGTGTAACACACCATGCATAGGAATTTATAGTGGACACTTTTTTAAACTTGGTTTCTTGGGAGTTGGAAGCATGAGTAGAACTTACTCATACAATTGGAGGCTAGCAAAATACTAGGAGCAACCAACTAAGAGAGCAATAATGGCCATAATCATGCAGAGCAACAAAACATTACTAATCAAAGCTTAGAGTGGTACTACAGGTCAAGGACTAAATGATCATAGAGGCTATGGTGACTTGTTCATAGTCATAACATGGTGTGAGCATGTGCCAAGTCAACCCAAACAAAGCATCAAATGAGAATACTACAATACTATGCTTTTGTATGCTAAAACAACGCATGATTCTTTCAAAGCACACTAAGCAATCCCAATTGTTTGGAACAAGTCATTCTATAGCAATAGTCACTAAGCATAAGGTCAAAACAACACCTAGCATGACATGCTAAAGTCTAAGTCACGGTCAAAGCAAGTTCCTCTTGCACTATTTCAAGCAAGAACTTTCTACTCATTTCCAACACCAATCAACTTATTTGAAACAACACAATGAGAACGGGGGTCCAAACTACTTTATTCAAGAAAAATAAACAAACTAATCAAAGAAAATGAAAAATAAGATGCTCCAAGAACAACACAAAGTGCATGAAATAATAAAAACAAAGTGTCTAGAAAGACCTGAGCTTTTTATTGATGAAGAAGGGGATGCCTTGGGCATCCCCAAGGTTTGACGCTTGTACCTCTTGGATATTTCTTGGGGTGACAATGGGGTGGCATCCCTAAGCTTGATATTTTGTCCATTCTTCATCTCATTACATCATTCTCTCTCTACACCTGAAATTTTTCCTTCATACAAAACTTCACACAATCTTCATTAGCAACATTAGTTTACTCAAAAGATAATAGACCTTTGGGTTTAGCTTTAGAATAACAAAACTTTCACTAAAAAACAAGCTACTATAGCAATTCCCTCAAAAAGCTCAATTTTCCGAAAAGAACCCAAAAAGGAATCAATAAGAAGCAAATGCAAATAATGGCAGAAATCTGTCAAAACATACCAGCAGGTAGAAACCGATTTTTTAGAAGACCTTTTGTTGCTCACATAAAAAAGTGTTGAACTAAAGTAAGTTAGCTAACATACTAGGGGATTTATTCTTAAATTTTAATCTCAATCCGACTTACAGATATTCCTCACGAATTTTTATGGTGGAGCACAAAAATCTGTTTCGGGACAGCAACTCCCCAAATCTTACTTCCCTCTCATTAGAGGTCATTCTTGGCACAACAAGCAAACAAAAAGGATAAGGAGAGGTCATTACTGAAGTAATAACTTCCAATACTCAAGAAAACTCTTGGATTATCTCCCAACAAGTACTTTCCTTTAACGCCTTTAAGTTAGGCACAAGAAGCAAAAAATCAAGTATTTCCAAATGAAGAAGCATTAACATCAATCCTTGTTTTCAAAGGAGGAGCAAAAATTAACTTCTCTATCCTCATATGGAAGTGTTAAATACCTTTCTTGAATGGAAATTGATATTTAATGGTACCTTCTTTCATATCAATGATGGCACCAACAGTTCTAAGAAAAGGTCTTCCCAAAGTAATAGGACAAGAAGCATTGTATTCAACATCCAAAACATAGAAATCAACAGGGACATAAGCATTGTTAACCATAATAAGATCATCATTAACATCCCCATGAGTTTCTTCTTAGCATTATCATTAAGTGGGGCATCCAAATAACAATCTTCCAAAGGTGGCAAATCAAGCATTTCATAAATCTTCCTAGGCATAATAGAGACACTAGAACAAAGGTCACATGAAGCTTTGAGATCAAAGTCATTCACTTGCATATTAATAATGGGTTCCCAACTATCTTCTACTTTCCTAGGAATAGAAGCTTTGTGTTTCAACTTCTCTTCCTTAATTTTAACAAGAGCATCTGTAATGTGTTTGGTGAAAGCTACATGCATATCACTAGCATTAGGACTTCTAGAAAGATTTTGTAGGAACATAATCACTTCAGAAATATTGCAACCATCAAGATCAAAATCAAACTTAGCATCACTAGTAGTAGACTTATTGGGCTTAGGCATTGTAGGAGGAGGAATAGGGACTTCTTGTGGTTTAGTGGCATCCATATTGGTGGTGGTGATAGTGCACACACTATTGTTTCTAGGAATTTAAGCTTCCCTTTCCCACTTAGCGTGAAGTTGGGCTAACAGTCTAACATTTTCATCAATAGGAACTTGTATGGCATGATTAGCAGGAAAGGTACTTTCCATAGTTTCAGGTTTAGCAGTCATTTTATTAATCAAAGAGGACTGTGCTTTAGACAAAGAGGAAGTATTTTTTCTCAACATTTAAAAGCTTTTCCTACACGGTCTTGTTGAAAGTGGTTTGTTTACTAATAAAGTCTTTGAGCATAACTTCAAGTTCAGAGGGGTCACTTCTAGTATTGTTGCAGGATTTTCCATAGGTATTGCCATTATTAGGAGGATAGGGCCTATAATTGTTGTTACTACCAAAATTATTCCTATAGGCATTGTCGTTTCTAATGTAGTTCACATCAACTTGCTTTTGTTGAGCAACCAAAGAGGCTAAGGGAACATTATTTGGATCTAAAGGAGCTTTCCCATTAACACGCATAGCCATTATAACATCATTCTTATCACTCAAAGAGGAGGTTTCTTCAATAGAATTTACCTTCTTACCATGTGGAGCTCTCTCAGTGTGCCATTCAGAATAATTAACAATCATATTATCAAGGAGTTTTGTTGCAGCACCCAAGGTGATGGTCATAAAGGTACCTCCAGCAGCTGAATCCAATAGGTTTCTTGAGGAGAAGTTCAAACCTGCATAAAAAGTCTAGATAATCATCCAAGCTGTGGGACAATTCTTAACCAAAGATTTCATTCTTTCCCATGCTTGAGCAACATGTTCATTATCAAGTTGTTTAAATTTCATAATATCACTTCTTATAGATATAATCTTAGTAGGAGGGTAGTACTTTCCAATAAAAGCATCTTTGCACTTAATCCAATAATCAAGACTATTTCTAGGCAAGGATAGAAACCATTATTTAGCTTTTCCTCTCAAGGAGAGAGGAAGCAACTTGAGATTAATAATATCTCCATCTACATCCTTATAATTTTGCATCTCACAAAGTTCAACAAAGTTATTGGGATGGGCAGCAGCATCATCAGAACTAGTACCAGAAAATTGCTCTCTCATCACAAGATTCAACAAAGCAGGCTTAATTTCATAAAAGGTAGCATAAGGAGTAGGTGGGGAAATAGGAGTTCTTAGGAAATCATTGTTGTTTGTGCTAGTGAAGTCACACAACTTGGTGTTCTCAGCAGAGTTCATTTTGGCAAAAGTGGAGCAAGCCAACAGCAACAGCAACTAGAGCAGGAACTAAATTTTTTTGTGTTTTTTGATAAGAGAAAGCAAACCAAACTAAACTATTTTTTTGGAGTTTTTGATAAAAATAGGAAAACAAAACCAAGCAAAAGAAACTAAGAAAAACAAAAACAAAGTAAAGAGAAAGGTTGAGAGGGACTCCCCTTGTGAAGACGTACTTGGCCTCCCCGGCAACGGCGGCAGAAATAAGATTGATGGCGTGATAAATGCCTCGTTGGGAGACCCCAAGAGCAAGGTATGATGAGCACAACAGCAAGATTTCCCTCAGTAAGAAAACGAGGTTATCAAACCAGTAGGAGGAAGGAAACAACTCAAAGGTGTTGCTAGCAACTTGGAGACCTGCACAACACAAACTCAAGACTTTGCCCCAATGAACAGCAAGGTTGTCAATCTCACTGGTTTGCTATAACAAAGGATTAACTGTATGGTGTGGAAGGTAATGGTGGTTTTCAAAAAGTAAATAGTAACAGTGGAAGATGTATCAATGGGGTAAAGATTGGACCGGGGTCCATAGTTCACTAAAGGTGTTCTCCTTAGATAAATAAACATGGCATGCTGGGTAAACAAATTACAGCAGGGCAATTGACAGGACTGAGCAAGGCATAACCGTGCAATACTAGACATCAAGATCCTATGAGATTCGATTGGGCAATACAACAAGATACATAGACCACCATCCAACTGCATCTATGACTAGAAGTCCACCTTTGGGTTATCATCCGAACCCCTGATGACCCACAAGTATAGGGGATCGCAATAGTCTTCGAGGGTAGTATTACCCAATTTATTGATTCGACACAAGGGGAGCCAAAGAATACTTGCAAGACTTAACAACTGATTTGTCAATTCAGCTGCACCTAGAAATAGTTCTTGCTCATAGTAGTTATCAGTAGCAACAGTTTTGTAGTAGAAATAACAAAGTAATAGCAGCAATAAAAACAAGAGCAATAGTAACAGTAGTAGCAAACAGTAGGATATAAGTGCGGTAGGCATAGGGATGGATGGACGGGCGTTGCATGGACAAGTCTAAATATGTAACTTCAAGATCTAGGGCAATTGCAGATAAATAAGATAAAGCATCCAAGTACTAAACAATCATAGGCATGTGCTCCATATATAGTAGTGCGTGCTCGCAATCAGAACTTGCCCAACATCTTTTGTCCTGCCAGCCCGTTGCAGCGGGGCCTCAAGGGAACTACTAGCGATTAAGGTGCTCCTTTTAATAGAGCATCGGAGCAAAGCATTAACACTCCGTGAACACATGTGATCCTCACATCACAGCCATCCCCTCAGGTTGTCCCAATTTCTGTCACTTTGGGGCCTTTGGATCCGGACAATGATATGTGTACACAACTTGCAGATAAGATCACAAACAATACTATCATAATGATTCAATAATAAGTTCAGATCTGAGATCATGGCACTCGGGACCTAGTGACACGCATTAAGCACAACAAGTTGCAACCAAGTCAAATAGCACTAATAGGGATATTAGGCACCATGCCCTAACAATCTTATTCGATTACATGATAGAACTCATCCAATCCTTACCATCCCCATAGCCCACAGTGGGGGGTTACTCATTCATGGATGAGGGAAACATGGATGGTTGGTGGAGAGGCGTTGGTGATGACGATGGCGATGATCCTCTCCAAATTCCCCGTCCCGGAAGGGTGCCAGAATGGAGTTTCTGGTTCCGAATCGCGGTTTCTGGAGGTGGCGGCGTAGCATAACTCTTTCTGGAAAACGTCCAACCCCCCTCGGTTTTTAGGTCAATAGGTATCTTATAGACGAAGAGGGAGGCCGAGGGGGTGCCTGGGGCAGCCACAGCCCCTCCAGGCACGGCCTGGGCCCACCCGCGCAGCAGGGGGCATGGTCCCCTCAGGCCTCCCCTCCGTATCGTACTCTGGCTCCATGAATCTTCTGGTGAAATAGGATTTTTGGCATATTTTCCGGGATTTTTCCTCACAGTTGATTTTCTGCACAAAAAACTAGACACCAAGGTAATTCTGCTGAAAACAGCGTTAGTCCGTGTTAGTTGTATCCAAATCACACAAGTTTAGAGGAGAAACAATAGCAAAAATGTTCGGGAAAGTAGATACGTTTTGGACGTATCACCCCCTCTAGTATTAAGTTGCAAGCAACAAACAACTGCTTTAAGCAAAGTGTGTAAGGTAAACAATCCACTTGTTTCATGAACGGAGCTCACAAGATCTAGACATGACATGACATGGATAGCTCACAAGATCTAGACATGTCATGTCTAGATCTTGTGAGCTCCGTTCATGATCAAGATCTCATCTATTTGTAATCATGCATGTTGTGTTTGCGGGGATCCGATGGATATTGAGATTACTATGTCAGATTGATTAATGGTTTTTTCTTATTGATTCTATCATGTCTGTGTTGTTTGTGATCTTGCATGCTCTCCGTTGTTAGTAGCTATCTTCGCCAAGTAGTTGCTAGTGACTCTAAGAGGGGGTATTTATGCTCGATAGTGGGTTCATGCCTCTATTTAATCTAAGGGAAGTGACAGAAATCTCTAAGGTTGTAGATGTGTTGTTGCCACTAGGGAGAAAACAATGATCTCTTGTTCATGGAACAAGTGGATTGTTTACCTTACACACTTTGCTTAAAGCAGTTGTCTATTGCTTGCAACTTAGTACTAGAGGGGGTTCAGATGATAGCCCAAAGGTGAACTTCTAGTCATAGATGCAGTTGGATGGCGGTCTATGTATATTGTTGTATTGTCCAATCGAATCTCATAGGATCTTAATGTCTAGTATTGCATTGTTATGCCTTGCTCAGTCATGTCAATTGCCCTACTGTAATTTGTTTACCCAGCATGCCATGTTTGTTTATCTAAGGAGAACACCTCTAGTGAACTATGGACCCTGGTCCAATCTTTACCATTGATACATCTTCCACTTTTCTGTTTACTTGTTGCAAACCATCATTACCTTCCACAACAGATAGTTAATCCTTTGTTACATCATATCAGTGAGATTGACAACCTAGATTGGGACAAAGTCTTGAGTTTGTGTTGTACAGGTCTCCAAGTTGCTAGCAACACCTTTGAGTCGTTTCCTTACTCCTACTGGTTCGATAACCTTGGTTTCTTACTAAGGGAAGTCTTACTGATGTGCTCATCATACATTGCTCGTGGGGTCTCCCAACGATGCGTTGATCACGCCATCATAGGCGCGCGAGAAAAAGTCTAACATACACACGTTCTTCTAATGAGATGCTAACATGTGGGACCTAGCAGCGTGACCAAAAATCAAATCCGTGGAGCAACGATATCTAGTTTGGAACAGGGTAGCGCTAGATAAGAAAAAATTCAATCATATAAACATGATTTTTCTAATGTGAGACTGACATAGGGGACTCACCAGCCTGAATAAACGGTTGATGCAGAAATGCTATCAAGTTAACACGAAGGCGCGACCGAGGGAAGAAATTCCATCATACACACGTTTCTTCTAATGAGAGGATGGCATGTGGGGCCCAGCTGCGGGATTAAACGGTAGATGCATCTGACAGCGCTATCAAGTTTGAGACAGGGTAGCACGAGTAAAGGAAAAAATTCCATCATACACAAGATTCTTCTAATGAGAGGCTGACGTGAGGGACCCAGCATCATGACTAAACGGTAGATAGATCGAGCAACATTATCGAGTTCAGATCAGGGACGCACGAGCCAAGGAAAAAAATTCATCATGCACACATTTCTTCTAATGTGAGGATGGCATGTGGGGACCAACTGCTTGATTAAATGATAGATGCATCTAGCAGCACTATCAAGTTCAGAACAGGGTAGCGGGAGCGAAAAAATTTCCATCATACACATGATTCTTCTAATGCGAGAGAGACATGTGGGATCCAGCAGCATGACTAAATTGTAGATAGATCGAGCAACGTTATCAAGTTCAAATCAGCAATTAAGATGGGTCCTGTGTAGAATTAAGAAAAAGAATTACCAGGGCCTCAAAGATTGGATTAGCAATAATTTAGACATGAGATAGTTGCTCATAGTGTTTTCCTTCTTTTGAGGTGGCTTGAAACTTGTAAATATTTGCTTGTAACTCTCTATGATTTATAAAAATTGCAGTGGGGTTCTTTACCCTACTGTTTTACCCTCAAAAAACGTTATCAAGTTCAAATCAGGGAGGCACGCGCCAAGGAAAAAATCCATCATGTACAAGTTTCTTCTAACTTGAGGATGAAACGTTGGACCCAGTAGCCTGATTAAATGGCAGATGCATCGAGCCATGCTATCAATTTCGGAACAGGGAAGGAAAAAATTTCATCATACACATGATATTTCTAATGAGAGGCAGACATGTGGGACCCATCAGCCTGACTAAATGGAAGAGAAACCGAACAACATTATCGAGTTCAAATCAGGGAGGCGCGACCAAAATTATGGTACGCTAGAGACAGTGACGTCCGGGACCCACACTCCTAAAAAGACTTTGGCGATTCAACATTGCGTGAGGAACCGGAAATCTTTCTTCTGCCATGTGCCAGCCAAGCTTCTTCTATATTTTTAGCGGTTTCTTCATAGTAGAGGGGCGCGAAACTGAAAAAAGTTTTCCATTGGTCACGGTCGAGCCAAAAATTTCGTCGCGGAAGACGCGCCTTCTACAATAGCCGTCGGGCCAAGTCGTTGCAGAAAGAAACATTTCTTGTAGAGGTTGCTACGAATACCGGCCTCTGGCGCTATAGAGGGATGTGGGTGAATGTAAGATAGGCTTAATTGGATTACAAGGATGTTGCCATCCAGCTGTTAGCTAACTTCTAGCTAGGTAGTTGAGCGGTTGACCTTCTACTTGTGCATGAACTGGGACAGGATGCGTCTCCCCTAGAAGTTGGCATCGATGGTATACGGGCAAGATCCCCACCACGTCGTGTTGCGGGTGCATAGCGGCGCGACCTTCCAGTGGTCCTTGGAGGTGCTATTCGACTGCTATGGCTAGATGTACCTCGTCAACGGTTGGAAGGAGTTCGCCTGCGCGCACCAAATATAAGTCGTGCAATTGCTCATCTTCAAGTATGACGGCGAAGGCCTGCTCACCGTCAGCGTCTTCGAGAACAACATGTGTTGTTGCCACCACCACCCCGACTCTGACGAGTGCAGCAACATCCATTGCAATGAAAAAATTCCATTACTAGTATGCATATTACAAGCGGTTGAACGGGATACAACAATCTAAACTTGCGATGGCTACGACGCTGGCAGCAGCAGGAAACAAGACACCAATCCTCTTGGAGAGAGCGCGTTAAACCGTCCTCTGTGTATCTAGGTCCTCTATAGCTTGGACGAGGTGGGAATGCAAGGCCACGTCACCGGGGTTGGCGCGTGCCGCTTCCATGACCTCAGCGAGAAATTATTTGAGTGCTTGCCGCCATTGGAACTCTGACAGCATGGTGTTGTCGTGGATGTCGCGCAGAAAACACTCGCTGGTGCTCTTGCCGACTGGGTCGCCAGCTGGTCCGACACCGATAACTTCTCTGGCTCTCCCTTGTCGTGGTTGCAAGCGCCGGTTGTAGGAAGATGGAGGCCAAGCATGGTGGTCGTTGGGGGGATGTTGGAAATGCACCACTGTTGGCCTCTCTCTTTTATTCACTTTTCAAAAAATCGTTCGAATTAGCGATTAATAGGCCGATTAATCGATGCTAATTGTTTAGCACGATTAATATATTTGACACTCCATTACTAGGTATGTTCCAGATTAATTATTACACTTGGTCAAAAAAGGTGTAAAATTATCAACACATATCACCCTTCCATCCGCTAGCACTCCCCAATAAAGTAGGTTTTGCGAAGCTCACGCTCGATCCCTGCCTTCAGGAGCTCGATTTTCTCCATCACCAACTAGTTCCTTGTCGTTGTTGACGAGTTCCTCGTAGTTGCCGACCAGACCTTAGATACAAGAGCTCGAGCGCATTGAGGATCTTATCCGGGAGCTCAAGGCTGCCTTTAATAGAGTTGGTGGTTGAGGTGCAAGAGAAGTGATACGTGTTTTAGGTGCTAATTTTTGTAGGTTGCACCGATTAACAATCGACCGACATTTAATCGTCCGAATTTCTCTTAGTCGCTACTCACAAACCAACCGAGCAATTTTATTACCTACAACTGGACGCGGTGGGAAACGTGCCAAAACGGCAGAAAGTGATCAAGCGGCACGAAACAAGGTTGTAAAACGACGGAAATACACAATACACTGGAAAAGCGTCGGCACGGGTTGCCACGGGTTGCCACAGTAATGGCCAAAATCTGCCCTTGATAGACATGATGGCTCACCCCCAATACGTACTAGCCAAACAGGGTCAGACCATGACCCAAATTCTGTCCGTATATCGCCCATCCAAATCAAATCAGTTTACGTCGCCGATTTATAGGTGGGCCCGCTGAAGATGCCCTTGTAATCTTACTCAGGACAAAGTGGCGAGCGCGACATGATTGGTCCGATCGGTTAGTCAATCCATGTCTCTTTTTTGAAGGCCAGGTGTTCGTACCCGAGCACAAATCACATGCCTGAAGATCTTTGTGATCGGTTCGTTCTGTCAGAAAGTTTTCGAGCCCATCACGTCTGTCGTTGCTACAAGCTTGCCACCAGCCAATTCTGTCTTCTTATTCTACCATCAAAGCCCATCATCACTATGAACGTTGTCTTCTTATTCTACCATCAAAGCCCATCATCACTATGAACGTGTACGTTCCCATTTCCGTAGGGCTCTTGAATATATATAACACAACTTGATGCATCTGGGAATAGATTTTTATACGTCAAAATCCGATGAGCGGACATGGAAAACGAAACATGATCCGGAGAGTGTTAGAATGATCTCCTCCGCGTGGGCCCAACGGCCGATCAGGGGCGTCCAATCCATTATGGTTGGCTGTCCCCTGTCACTTGCATTGTATAAAGAGGTAGAGGCCGACAACACGCAACACGAGATTCGTCCGCGCCATACACCACAACGACACAAACCCTATCGATTTAGGGAGCACAGTAGTGACGGGAAGCGCCACCGCCGCCGTCTAGCTCACCACCCGCTCTCTCCATCGCCATCGCTCACCATGGCCACATCGTCAACCTCCTCTAGCCAAGGAGCAGGTATATGTCTCCCTCTCTGATCTCTCTCTCTCTCTCAGTCAATAGTTAGAACCAACACAAGTATGAACCCTAGAAAGTATGCTACCCGGCCAAATCTACTCCTAGTTGATCCTAGAATTCTATTCAATGGTATAAGAGCCCATCTAGTGTGTAGATCTACTCGGGTACAAAGAAATCAAGTAATTCTGCCTAGACCGAAAACAGAAAAGCAAAAGAAACCCCAATCCAAGATTACCAGACCTCGGTTCATCACAGTAGCCTCCCCAATACTACGGTACTACAGAAAACAGAGCTTTTTGTGGCTGGAATAGTCACCACCGGCCCTCATCAAGAGCACGCCGACAGAGGGTGCCACCACTGAGCCGCTTGACAGTGGTGCGTCCACCCTCAGCATGCCACTAATCCTTACTCCCAAGGACACTGCGGTGCGCGGAGTAACTGGGGAGGGCTCGACAGAAGAAAGTAGAAACGGGGAGGGGGGCTCGTCACCGGCTTGATGTCAAGTGGCACCGCTCCTCGCCAAGCAAGGGCACGCTGGCCACATAGAGCTCCACCACCAGAGGGCGAGGGGCACAAGCGGGGTGGGGAGAATAGGTCTAGGGTTACGGGGCGATCGGGGGCTGCCATATTTGATCCCACTGGAAGGCATGCGCAATCGTCCGATCGAATCGGAAAAACAAGAGAGCGAGAGCGCGCAGGCCCTAGGGAGGTGACGGGCCCTATGGGACGTTTCCGGGCCGCCGAAAGAAGCAGAGCAACGCGGGGGCGAAAGCACATCATGCGTGGCAGACCGTGGGCCGACGCACGCCGCGCGCGCGGTGTAGAAGAAAGGGCAGCGCGCATCGGCTTGTCGTAGGCCGTTTTCGGGCCCATGAAGGGCGTTGTGGGTACTGTGCTAGTTTTTTCCTTTTATTGAAGCAATTTTTGGCATTTGTTGAATCAGTTTTTTGACGAAGGAAACAGAAAAGTATAAAATAATGCTTCTGATAAGTATAAAGTTAATGAATTTCATTCATTTTTTCCGCTGCGAATAGTTCAAAAGTTCTCTTTAAATTTAAATAGAACAAAAGTGACTATTAAATTCTAAGTGCATGTTAGATTGTTTATTATAATTGTGATCTTGTTATTTTTCCGACCAACGTCGTTAATAGCACGATCATGATTAGTGGTTACTTATATGCATTTATTTCTATTTTCTACCCAACCTCGATGATATAGATTCTTTTGCACAAATAATTGTATGTGTTAGTTTTGACTAACGTTGGATTAGTACATGCAATTGTTGTTATAATCTCACTTCATTGTGGTTTTCGGAAGGGTACTACTTAATGAGCTGCATCAAGGATGTTCCAACCACCAGAGGTGACAACTACACTAAATAGAGAAAAAAGATCGACTTGGCTTCCAAAATGACAAAGCCAGCCAGAGATGATAAAGATGATGATGTTGCATGAGACAAAAATGAAAGGGATTATGCTCCATTGGAGATGACATACACCGTAGAGAACAAAAAGTGGCTCACAGCCAACAAAAAGTGCATGACTTTTATAAAGAACACAATTGAGCACGCTATTGTGGGATCAATTGCAGAATGTGCTTCCGTAGGGGAGTATCTTAAAAAGATAAATAGTCCGTTCACTATAAGTCTTAAGCATATAAGGACAAAGGATATGCTTGCGGATCCACCTATAAAAGGCTTACCACCCAATGTGTTCAAGGAACACTTGGCCGATATGGGTTTAAGGGAAAGTCTATGATTGCTAGATCATGAAGGTCCGAAAAGAAACAAAATTTATTTTAAAACAAAGAGGTATGTTGCAGCTCTCTGATTCTATCGGCAATTGAGCCGTGACGATAAAACATGCTCTATGTATTGATCTGTGATGAAAAAGGTAAGTGAAAATCATATAGTTAAAAGTAAAAGTTGAGATCAATGGGAAGAATGCTAGAATGATCTCCTCTGCATGGGCCCAACTGACCACCAGGCCCTTTGATCCGCGCCCTGATCAGGAACGTCCAACCCAATATGGTTGACGGACCCCTATCACCTGTGCTATATAAAGCGGTGCAGACTGATGGCACGCAACACGAAGTTTTTCGCGTGTTGTACACCCCACCGACACAAACTCTACTGATCTAGGGAGCACAGTAGTAACAGGAAGTGCCGTCGTGGCTGCCTAGCTCACCACCCGCTCTCGTCGTAGTCGTCGCTCACCATGGCCGTGACTAATAGCTCGAACCAAAGGCCTATCAAAAAGTACTTGTTAATCGTTTTATTACTGGACGACAAGCCACTTGCAACTGAAAAATATATATCGAAATGCTAGATTTGCATTGTGATTGATGCTAGATATAAGTTGCATTTTTTTTTTTGAAATTAGGGAGTATCATGCAATTACCTCTATGAGAACGGGCGCTGCGGGTTTCTTTGGCCAATCATTTTTTTAGTCTGGCTCACATCACGTGCCTACATGTACGCCAAAACTAGAAGTGCTCCTCTCATCCAGTGAGATGCACTGTTCTTCCATACTACTCCAGATCTAATTTAATTTTCGGAATATTTAAGAACGGAGAGATTAAGTACAACCTTCGATCCAATTTATTTTCACAACCTTATACTTTCTCCGTTTAGAAATATGACTTTTTATGAATCAAATATATTTAAACATCTTTTAGTGTATAAGTTTATAAAAATTCACAGTGAATCTATACACTAAAAGACATTTCAATACATTCATTGCACAAAGTTAAAATATGTTATATTTTTGAACGGAGGGGAGTAGTTAGAAAGGCCTTTGGACGCCGTGCCGTGTGGCCATCGCAATTATCATCCGTACATAATCTACCAAGTGATTTGATCATAGAGATATTGCAGTCCGAATGTAAGATAGGCCTGATTGGATTGCAAGGATGTTACCATCCAGCTGCTAGCTTACCTAACCTAGCTAGGTAGTTAAGCGGTTGAGCAAATCGAAACCGTGGAGGATGTAAGAGGCTCACCTCACCCCACTGTTTGCTTTGACAAATCGGCCGCCGTTCTGTCTTGTACTCTTGTTACGTTCAGATCGGTACGTTGGTTCGTCGCCTTTAACTCAAATCCGATTGATTGAGCGGAACAAAGACAGACATGACACTGCAGCCACATGAATTTGACCGTGTGAGTATGAAGAGAGCATATCTATCATGTCAAGATAGTTTACGCATCTCGTCGACTGTTGGGAGCTTGATTATCACAAAAGTAATTAAACTGAGCTGTCTAACTGTGGTGTTTTCCATGTTGGGAGCTTGATTAGCACAAAAGTAAACATGAATTTCTTAGGATGTTGTTAGTTGCCAAGATTTCTTGCTCAAATTCACATTTAAATTAGTACTTTCTTTATTTCATAATATAAAATATTTTAGCTTTGTAAAAGTAGTAAATATAGAGCTCTTTTAGTATGTAGGTTCAGAGTACATATCAAAATTCTCATAGACCATATATGCACAGATCGTCTTGCATGAAAGTCTTGAGGTCCGAAATTTGAAATAAAAAGAGGAATAAACACCACATGCTTGACATGCCAAAGATGCATGAATGCACAAAATTATACTAGGGAGATTGTACGATACCTTTTACTACACATTTAAGGTGTAGTATTTGCGGGCTAATCTGGCGGTTAAGCTTGATTTGGGTCCAGGGCTAACTCACTAAATTCCCTCAAAATTTCCGTGAATATTATTGGAATATTACTTAAAGTCAAACGACTATATACTAGACGTGTAGAACATTTGACCTAAAATGCCTATTTATTAATTTAGATAGGAGAGTTCTGTTACTTCAAATATTTTTTGCTACCACAATAACGTCAACCCTAACCCTAGAAGCACGGCACCGTAAGACTCTCGAATCTGTTCTATACAAGTTTTAGTGATTCCCGCCAAACCTGCATTAGAAACGATTCAAAGATGCTCAACAGGCATTTGCGTATGGGTGGAAAAAGAAATAATGTTATTACACAATAGTACACGATGGAAACCACAGAACATACATATACAACAACGACTCAAAGAGTGAAGAATATATATATATATATAGTATAAAAATCCAAATCATCTTGAAAACGATACAATATTCGAGTACAGACAAAATGCAAATAGGGCTAAAAACCCTGAAAAATAACCAATGGCATCCATAACCCTGCCCAGGCCAAGCCGAAAGAGTAACCCTGCTAACAACGTCGATCTCAAACCTGCTAAAACAAAAAGGGTGCCGACAAAGGGCAAATAAAAAAAGAGCGGTAAGTACTGAGGCCAGTACACGGCGAGTCTTAAAATTCGGCGTCTCTCGCCTATATAGATATGGTGGACTGAAGCGGTAATACAACATGCACTATACAAACTATAGAGACTCAATACAACTATCGACTATTAGAGAGAGATAAGAAAGACCTAAACGGAACCAACCTGATACTATCATCAAATATATCCATCCTGATATTTCCCCCTTGAGACCAAACGAGAAAGTCATGTTAAGAAAACTCACATAGTTAGCAGTTTTATTCATTCATTCCATGATGGTTATCCAACATACTAATCATATCAGATACAAGTCAAATTATAACAGTAATTCTTTAGTTATAGTTGTCTATGATCGAGAAACTATGCTCCAAGTCGTCCATAACCGTGGACACGGCTTTTAAAAAAAGATTTAACCCTATAGGAGTGCACCAAAGTATCCACATGCACTTCCATCCTGTTTGCCAGATCAATTAACATATTTCCATCGGTATGTCGGTGGGGCTTCGGTTACAACATGTTCCCAGACCTAATGGAAGTACATGGGGGCCATCCAAAAGAGCTATCCGTACAAGGTATAGCTAATCCTCGTACGGACCCTAAGGTTTCGTGCACTTATCACGTGAGAAGATGACATAGACAATTGTAACACCCTCGGATCGGCCCTATGCAAGTTTTAGCGATTCCCGCCAAACCCGTATAGAAAACGAAGTAATATCATTACATAATAGTCCACGATGGAACCCACAAAACAGATATATACAACACCAACTCGACGAGTCAAGAATACAGATATATAATACACAGATCCAAATCACCTTGAAAACGATACTATGTCCGAGTACGAACAAGATGCAAATTGGGATAAGATCCCTAAAGAATAACCAATGGCCTCCATAACCCTGCCCAGGCCAAGCCGGAAGGGTAACCCTGCTAACGACGCCGATCTCAAAACCTGTCAAACACAAAGGGGTGCCGACAAAGGGCAAAGGAAAAAAAGAGGAGCGGTTACTGAGGCCAGTACACGGCGAGTCTTAGAATTCGGCGGTCCTCGCCTACATAGGTATGGTGGACTAAAGCGGCAGCGCGACATGCACTAAACAACCTATAGAAACTCGATACAACTGTCGGCTATCAGAGAGGGATAAGAAAGACCTATTCGGAACCAACCTGATTCTACCACTAAACATATCCATCCTGGTATTTCCCCCTCGAGAACAAACGAGGAAGTCAAACCGAGGAAAGTCACACAGTTGGCAGTGTTATTTATTCATTCCATGGTGGTTATCCAACTTACTAGTCATATCAGATGCAAGTCATATTATAACAGTAAACTTTAATTATAGTTGTCTATGATCGAGAACTGTGCTCCAAGTTGTCCATAACGTCGGACACGGCTTTTCGAAAAGATTAAAGCCTGCAGGGATGCACCAAAGTTTCCACATGCACCTACACCCTTATTGTCAGATCAGATAGGTACAAGATCACAAAACATATACCCAGCGGTATGTCGACGGGGTTTCAGACACGACGTTTCCCAGACCCAAAGCAAGTACATGGGGGTCACCCCACTAAGCTACCCGCACCAAAGTCGGTCGTCTCTGATACGGACCCAGGGTGTGTGGCGACGGCTGTAAATGACTGGGAACCCGAAAATGTGACTGGGTTTGTCAATACAGCGAAAACATGGCACGGGGTTCCTAAACAATATAGGCGCTCCACGCGCAATAGTAAAAAAAGCATTAAAACATGGCATAAGTACAGGATAGTAATAAAGCCCTAAACTAGGTTTTGCCCCCTAGTACAGTACATTGAAATCAGGTACTAAATCGATGGGGGTGCCCACACACCCCACATGTGGTTAGCGTGCTCGATCTCGGAACATGTGTCAAGAACTCGGGGTCCTACGGGACACAAGTGAGTGGTTAAAAACCAAATATTGTCTATTACCCACCGGTGCCTCTGCATTATTTACCTACTTTTAATTTTAGTTATTAAACTGTAATTAAAGCCATGATCATCTCCACCATTAAGAATATGCCAACCCCCAACATCAGTGGAACATCGACGACGCGAAGCAGCATCTGAGCAAGCAACTACGACTCGCAAGGCCGATTGTCTATCAATCAACAGGCAATAGGAGGTTTCCAAGGTAATATAGAGGCTGCAAGAAATATAACTGATGCACGGAATCTAAAGCATCACAACACGGATATCAATAGATCAAAAGGAGAAAGTAAATACTATATAAACAAAATAGGTAGAAAGGGAGAGACTGCTCGCCTGAAAACATTGACAAAGGTTCATCCGAAGATCGGGTCGATACTCGCATCAACTTATCAGCCTAATCCGTGAAGAAGCAAAGCACTAGAAGAAACATCAAATGTGATACGTCCAAAACGTAACTACTTTCTCGAACACTTTGCTATTGTTCCTTCTCTAAACTTGTGTGATTTGATACAACTAACATGGACTGACGCTGTATTCAGCAGAATTACCTTGGTGTCTTGTTTTTGTGCAGAAAATGAACTCTCGGGAAAAATCCCAGAAAATATGCCAAAAACTATTTCTCACCAGAAGATCCATGGAGCTAGAAGGGGAGACGGAGGGGAGGCCTGGGGGGCCCAGACCCACCCCAGGCTTGGTCCCACTGACCCCGCGCCTGGGGGTGGTCTGGCCACCCCAGGTAGATCGTCGGCCTCCCTCCGTGCCTATAAGTTGCCTTCTGACCTAAAAACATAGGGGGTTCGATAGTTTTCCAGAAAGAGTTCCGCTCCGCCGCCACGAAACCAAGATTCGATCCGTAAACTGTTCTAGCACCCTGCCGGGACGGGGAATTTGGAGAGGATCATCGCCATCGTCATCACCAATGCATCTCCATCAACCACCGATGTTTCCCTCATCCATGAGTGAGTAATCCTCCGTTGTAGGCTTGGGGATGGTAGAGATTGGATGAGTTCTATCATGTAATCAAATAAGATTTGTTAGGGGCATAGTGCCTAGTATCTCTATTAGTGTTATTTGACTTTGGTGCAACTTGTTGTGCTTAATGCTTGTCACTAGGGCCCGAGTGCCATGATCTCAGATCTGAACTTATTATTGAATCATGATGATAGTATTGTTTGTGATATTATCTGCAAGTTGTGTACGCATATCATTGTCCGGATCCGAAGGCCCCAAAGTGACAATAATTGGGATAACCGAAGGGGATGGCTGTGGTGTGAGGATCACATGTGTTAACGAAGTGTTAATGCTTTGCTCTGGTGCTCTATTAAAAGGAGCACCTTAATTGTCAGTAGTTCCATAGAGGCCCCGCTGCCACGGGCTGGCTGGACAGAAGATGTTGTGCAAGTTCTCATTGTGAGCACGTATGACTATATTTGGAGCACATGCCTAGGATTGTTTAGTACTTGGATGCTTGTTATTGTTTATCTGCAATGCCCTAGTTCTTGAAGTTACATGTTTAGACTCGTCCATGCAACGCCCGTCCATCCATCCCTATGTCTACCGCACTCGAATCCTACTACTACCATTACTGTTACTATTGCTATTGTTTCACTATTGTTGTTACTGCTGCTGTTGCTTTTTTGGTGCTACTACAAACCGTTGCTACTGATAAACTTCTATGAGCAAGAACTATTTCCAGGTGCAGCTGAACTGACAACTCAGTTATTAAGGCTTGCAAGTATTCTTTGGCTCCCCTTGTGTCGAATCAATAAATTGGGTAATACTACCCGCGAAGACTGTTGCGATCCCCTACACTTGTGGGTCATCAAGACTATTTTCTGGCGCCGTTGCCGGGGATCATAGCTTTATTTGTAAGTTCACTTGGATCTATTATTGTTCACTGCTACTCCTTTCATCATGGGGAAGTCTTGTGATGCAAAGTTCCCTATTTTACCATCCACTACAAGAAGAGGTAAGTCCTAAATACCTCTGCTGCTCTTGATTCACCGTCTGCTATAAGTAAGCTTGTCACACCACCACCACATGCTCATGCTACACACACTGCTACTACTGCTGAATCTAAAACTGCTTTTGATACTCATGATGTTACTTCTACTGTGCTTGATGCTGAGTGGTTCATTAGGTCCTTTTCTAGATGCTACTATGGCTAGTCTAGGAAATACCAAAACTCCTAGTGCAGACATTGTTACACTTGTTATCTCACCTGAGTCTAGTGAGAGTTATGATATTAATGATGGTTACATAGAGCTCACTGATGAATTTGTTGAAGAGTGCCAAAACACACATGGTGCTAGTGCTATTAAGAGTCTCCTTGATAGACGTACTATTATGCCTAAGAAGTCCTATGATCCTAAGTTTGCCACCTCTCCCATAGATATTAAAGATAAAGATTATGATTTCTCTCTTGATTTATCTTATTTAGATATTATTGAGAAAGAACCTTTTTGTGGTACTGAAAATGAGAGTGCTATGGCTCATATGAATGAGCTTTCTACTATGAGTGCTTTGTTCTTTGATGATTTTAAAATGCGCAAGTACTTTGTTGCTAAGATCTTCCCTTTTTCACTAAAAGGAGAAGCTAGGTCTTGGTTTAATAGATTACCTCATGGTTCCATTGATAGCACTGATTGCTTCTTTCTTCCATAAATATTTTCCTCCTAGTGCTAGACATGCTGCTTTGCAGAGACTTTTTGATTTTAAACAGGGAGAAGAAGAGAAATTGCCTGAGTTATGGAAAAGATTCTGTTCCTTGATTCATGCATATCCTGGATATCCATTACCTCAGAATGAGCTTCTTGATATTTATTATAATGGACTAACTGATGATTCTAGGACCTACCTAGATAGCTTTGCTGATTGTGTTTTCAGGAAAAGGACTCCTACAGATGCTGAAGAATTAATGAACATGATAAGCAAGAATTATGATGATTGGACTTCAACTGAGTTGAATACACCTGAGCCTATTACTCCTGAACCAGTTGCTTCTGAACCAGTTCCAACACCAACAACAAAGAAGAGGGGAGTTATTGCATTAAATGATGAAGTGATGAAGGAAGCTAAAAAGTTTCTAAAGGAGAAAGGTATTAGATCTGAACATGTGAAGAATCTACCTTCTATAGAATAATTATGTAAGCCAATTCCCCACTCATCTACTATTGAGGTACACTCTCTCCAATTTAATGAAGGTGATATTCCTTATGGTAAGCCTCCTGATCAATGCTTAGGGGAACTTGACACATTTATTGTTAAACAAGGTAATTTTAATAAACAAGTTTAGAATCATTTATTGGAAAACTCTAGAGATATCCATGAGTTGAAAGAAATTGTGGAAAGAACTTCTAATGATATTAAAATGCTTTGTAAACACTTTCAAATGGTTCAAACCCAACTAGATCAACTTGCTAGGTGCAAAAGGATATGCTAGTTAATGCTTCAGGAAATAAACATGCTTATGGAATTAGAACTAGGAGTGGTGCAGCTACTGAAGATCCTTTATATCCTGAAGGACACCCTAAAAGAATAGAGCAGGATTCCCAACATAGTGAGGATAGTGGTAGTCCTCTTAAGTGTAAGAAAAAGAAACATAAGAAAGTTGAGGAACCACTTGAACCTATTGTAGATCCTAATAGTATATTTGTCTCTGATGCTGAAACTAAGAGTGGTAATATTGATGAGTCTCCTGATAAGGAGGAAGTTGAGGAAGAACCTGAGAAACACACTAAGAACACTAGGTACACAAAGGAAGATTTTATTGCTAATAAACATGGTAAAGAGAGAGAGCCTTGGCTGCAGAAACCTATGCCTTTTCCAGGTAAGAAACACAAGTCAAAGGAGGAAGAACACTACAACAAGTTTTGTGAGTGGATGAAATCTTTATTTCTGCAAATTCCTTTGACTGATGCTATTAAATTGCCTCCTTATTCAAAGTATATGAAGGATATTGTCTCTAATAAAAGGAAGATTCCTAATGAGGAGATTTCTACTTTTCTTGCTAATTACTCCTTCAATGGTAAGGTTCCAAAGAAACTTGGTGATCCAGGTATACCAACTATTCCTTGCTCCATTAAGAATAATTATGTTAGAACTGCTTTATGTGATTTGGGAGCTGGAGTTAGTGTTATGCCTTTTTCTCTATATAAGAGACTCCAGCTAGAAAAGTTGATACTAGCTGATATATCTTTGCAAATGGCTGATAAGTCAACTACTATTCTTGTTGGTATATGTGAGGATGTTTCTGTTCAAGTTGCTCATAATTTCATGGTCTTAACTGATTTTGTTGTGCTTGAAATGCCTGAAGATGATAATATGTCTATTATTCTTGGGAGATCTTTTCTTAATATTGCAGGTGCTATCATCAATTGTAATCAAGGAAAAGTAACATTCAATATTAATGACAAAGAGCACACTGTCTATTTCCCCAAGAAGATTGTCAGAAGCTATTGCCTGAATTCTATTGAAAATATTGAAGGCATAAAGGTTGGAGAAATATATTGTCCCATTCTACAAGAAAATTTTGAAACTATTATGATTGGGACCATTGCTATCAAGTATGAGGTAACATAATTACCTTGAGGAATGAAAAGTTTTGTTTTATATAAGATTGTTTTGGTAACAAGACTTGATCAACCTTGTTAACAAAAGGATTTTAATGAACAAAATAATGTTTCCACTATGGTTATACTTGCTTTCTTTTTCCTTTCTCCTTCCTAGTCTTTGCTTTAGATTTAGTTTTGCTAGTTGTTTGCTTGTTTGAGTTTCTTAGAGCTCCTGTAGTTTGGCTTTTGGTTTGCTTTTGCTTCTTCTGAAAAAACTGTTTCTGCGAGAAAATCAATTTTCATACCCTGAAAATTGGCCAAAAATAAAGTTTCCCGAAAATCCTAGAAAATTCAAAATAATTTTTTCCTCGAAAAAAGGGGCAGAGTGGCACTTGAGATGACCCAGGGGCCACCCCTAGTCCCCATACCCATGGTAGGTGCGGCCTACCTAGTGGTGGCGCCTAGGGGGGGTCTGGCCCACCTGGGCCCCTCCAGGCTGCCTCCTCAAAGCCACCTTCTTTCTCTCTCCCGAAAAACACCGGAAAACTTGCTCAAGCTCGATTTCTTGCTATTCTTGCTCGCGATTTTCGATCTCCTTATTCAGCCCATCTCAAGTGCTGATTTTTGGAGGGTTTGTTCCTTGGTATGTGCCTCCTCCACTTGTCCAATTAGATTTGTGATTGGTAGATTGTATCTCGAGTATTTTGCTACTATAGGTGACAGATTGTTTGAGCTTGCATGCTTGTTCTATGTTTAGAAACTTTGTTTTGATGCATGTGTAGTCCTCTAGCAAGTTCATATAGTAGTTTCTCATCATTTATCAACTTATAAATCACTTGGTTTGATGGTTGTCTAAAAATTTCAGAGTAGGGAAGTCATGGACCACCACACCTTTGGTGACATTTTTTAGAGTGATGCACCTAGAAGGTCAAGGCTCCCAAGGTCATCTACCATCTCTAGACCCTCATACGATGAGGATCTCATCACTCCGTAGTTTGGTGACGAGGGAGATGAAGGGGATGCTCACCCCTCCACCTTTCCTTGTCAAACTTTCTTGCGAGATGCTGGGATTCTTAATGATTTCATGGCTTTGATTGAGATGGCTGGTCTAACAAGTTTCATGCAGGATGAGAGTGCACAATATGTTTCACTTGCTAAAATATTTGTGGAGAGTTTCTCCTTCACCAATAGTTTGTTCAATCCTTCTGTGTCTTTCATGTTGGGTTCGCAACATAGAAAACAAAAAAATTCCTACGATGGGAACTATGTACCAAGATCTATCTACTAGATATAAAGAACGGGCGGATGTAAATCCGTAGAGAACATACCCTTGAAGACCGACAAAGCTTAACACGTTAAACTCGTGGTTGATGTAGACGATCTCTTGCCGATATCAAGATCGAGAGGAAGTCCTAGCGCCGCAAAGCAGCAGCGCATCCGTGTTTCGCACGCATACAAGACATGGCAACCTCCGCCTCCTCGCTCCGATATGCGGAAGCACAACCCTTTCTTGCCGAATAGCCACCGGGAACATGTACCTCGCTAGTCCGAGACCATGGGGGATAAATTCTAGAGGGGGAGAGAGATCCTTCACGAGGAGGTGTGAGAGACAAGTGAGAGGAGGGGCTCCTTTTATAGGAGGAGGGGGGCAGCCCCCATGGCCGGCGGCCACCCCCTTGGGTGTTCGGCATGAAACATTTTCTCCAACTGGATGCCAGTGTCCCTTAAGTGTGTCACCCTACGGTTCGCGAATAATGCGGACATGATCGAGACCCTTCTCTGATCAATAATCGAGCGGAACACAGAGATCCATCGACTCCCACACATTCAACGATGACTTTTCCTCTGATCGTCGGAACCTTTTACGCTTGTATTTTAATCCCTTTGTTTCACGATATATTACATGTCCGAGATTGATCATCGGTATCTCCATACCTAGTTTGATCTCACATCTTGACATGCACTCTTTTCTCGTTCCCGTAATATAACATTCTAGTGATCAAATCACTTGCTTGCAAGCTAATCAATGTGATATCACCGAGAGGGCCCAGAGCATATCTATCCGTCATCGGGATGAACAAATTCCACTCTTGATCCATGATTCTCAACATAACACTTTAGTAGCTTTGAAGACATCTTTATAATCACCCAGTTACGGAGTGACGTTTGATGTCAACAAGAAATTCTTCCGGTGTTAGTGATTGGCATGATCTCATGGTCGAAGGATTAGGACTACTTCGTAGTTTCTTTATAGCAATATAAACTCAATGACTTTGATCGTAATGCTATACTTCGGATGAATGTTCAACACACCATTACACTAATGTTGTGATCTCGTTATTAACAACATCCAATGTCTATGATCAGGAAACCGTGATCATCTTGTTAATCAACGAACTAGTTTATGAGAGAGGCATAACTAGGAACTTTCTGTTTGTTTATTAAACACACATGTATTAACGTTTCCGTATTAATACAATTATAGCATGCAAAATAAACATCTATCATATACTTGGAATACACATAATAAACATTTTATTATTGCCTCTCAGGGCATATTCCCTTCATTTCAGACTTTATGGCAGGGCTCATTCTATGTCTTTGAAGAAACTTTGCAAGGCCCTGGGACTTGGTACAAATGGGTCATCAAAGAAGATTACATCTCTTCCCGCTGATTTGTTGGAACTATATCGAGGAATAACCAATGATGATGACCGCAGAGCTCAACGAGGGAAGATAAAGAACATTCAACTTACAGCCATCAGGTACTTCACCTACTATCTTACCACTAGTGTTCTTGGTAGGGAGAACACTAGTAATATATCCAACTATCAATTGGCCTTCTTAGCTGTTGTGCTCTATGGTGAGGATAAGTATAATCTTGGTTCCCTCATTGCTCGTCGTTTAGCTGCTAGGGGACCCATTTATGGGGAAATTATTGCTGCTCGTATCGCTGCTGCATTGGGCATTGTTGTTGATCCACATGATACAGTTTTGGCTCCTCTGAGGCTTGATCTTACTGCCATGAAGGGGCACCACTTTGTCACCTCTAGCTCTACTCTTGAGAACTTGGTTTATAGAATGTTTTTTACTGACGGGGAAGAGAGAGATCCCTCTACCCCAAACCACTTTGCTCAGTATTTCTCAGGGACCTTGATCACGCACGAAGGGGGAGATGGATGATAAGCTGCACTCTCTCAACTTCCACGGGCACTATTAGGAGGAAGCGCCTGCATATGACCCCGCGTTACATTATACAGGGGAGGCCTCAAGCTCGCACCAGGGCGAGGGAGTTTCCTCGACATACTATGGAGGTGCATCTACTTGGGCACCATGGGATTGATCCCCACTTAGGCCAAAAGCCTAAGCTCGGGGGGAGGTACACCGACATCACACCCATATATATATATATATATATATATATCATGTTAGGTCGGTTCTTTGTATATCCATTGTTTCGCTTTCTTTTTGGTTCTTGTTGCTTCTTTCTCAAAAATACAAAAATACCAAAAATATTTTCGTTGTTTATCTTGGTTTGTTTCTTTGTTTCTTTGCTTTGGTTTGCCTTAAAAGAAAAATCCAAAAAGATTTTGCTTTGTTTTTGTTTGGTTCTTCTTTGTTTGCTTGTTTCTAAAAAAATTGACAACACCAAAAATATTTGTTCTTCTTCTTTGGTTTTATGAGTTCTTTGCAGGGTTCAGCCGTCCTCAGTGGATTTTGGTTTTCATGTTAATTATTCAAGTCACACAAGTGAAGGGCGATAATGAAGATTAAGACAACTCGAGGTGTGGTAAGAGTGGTAACGAACTCTATCTGTTTCATTTTTGTACATATACTCTTCATTGTGAGCATGCTTAGCCTTTTTGTGTAAAGTGTATGTCATTATGGATGCTTAGTAGTTCTTGCTTGTCTATGATTAGCTCCAACTTGCTAATAGTTTGTAGCATGTCATATGAATGTTTGCTTGCATTGTTTTATTCATACTTTGGTATGATATTATGGTATCCTCCTTTCACTGTTCATGTGAATCGACTTGGCAGATGCTCACGCATGCACATGACTAATCAATAGTCAGTAAGCCTCGATGATTTATTTTGCCTCAGAGTTCTTGTATCACTTTCATGCCATAGTTAGTAATGTTTTGTTGCAAGCATGATTATGACAGTTATTACTCTCTCGTTTGTCGCTCCCCCTCTATTGCTAGCCTTCACTTGCACTGAGTATGTGCTCTACCTGTGCTTCCAACTCCTCAAAACCAATATTTCCAGCTGTGTCCACCATACCTACCTATTAGCATCATTTTCTACTTCAGTGCATATTCTATATGCCGTGTTTTCTTCCAAAATAAAATGTTTGTCTGTTTTGAGAAAGTTAGTTAGTAAAGCTCTCACGAACTTGATGGCACACTTTATTCCTTCCGCTTAATAATCTTGAACCATTGTGACTATTCCATGAAAGTTATATGCTTGCTTATTATATATTGGGAGTCAGCAGAACCGTGTTGTCATGGAGAACGCTTTCAACACTTTTTGGATATTCTATCCAGTTGATACTTTGCTCTTTTGTTTATGGATGTCGACGATGTGAAATAAAAGGGGAAGTTTTTAGTTCATGGAGTTTATACATTGTGTTAGAGAAATGCCTGGGCCGCTAGCCTAAGCCATGCTTAATCATGGTAGAAACTTGCAGCAACACTATAATGAGCATCTATGAAGCATCCTTAATAAAAAGCTATGCATATGGTAAATAAAAAGATTGCTGAGATGCTCATTGTCTCCTTGCCTTGTCATTTTGGTTATGGGAAAGCTCATGTACCATGTGCAAGGGGTACCCCGTTGGCGGTTCTCGATGATATGCATGTATTTACAATGACAAGAACTTTCAGGTGACCAAAGTTGAGTAGCATGTGGAGCGGCCCTCGTACTCAAGGGACTTGGGATTTCCAGTCTATGGTCTGTCAAGCATATAATTCAGAGTGGACCTCACTTTCACCTTAACCACATGAAGATGTCTATGATAGGGGCAATGAGAGCTCAAAGCTAATGAGTACCTTTCTTTCAGCATTAGGAAGCCTTTCAAACCTTCACAAAAACCGTTTTCACAACTTTGTTGAGTCACCACTTATTCTATGAGCACCTTCTTGAGATCATAGTTGTCATTCTTGTGTTTGTTCCAAAACTTGGTTAATTATTTCATGACTTTGATGCTTGTATCTCTGCTATCTTTACTTCTAGTCTTCATGTGAACTTCAGAGGTGTCTTGGCATTTATATTGTGCTCTTCAAACAAAGGCAAGCAGGATACCACTCTATCATACCTTATTATGAGCATTGCAATGTTTCTTATGTTTATGTTTCATGCTACTTATTATTATTGAGTTGGTTTCTCTTCAGAGCTCGCAATTACTATTGAGTAGACTTAGTTGCATACTCTTTATTATGAATTGTCTAAGCATCTACTCCTGTGCTGAGAAAATTTACATCATATGATGCAAAGTGTTCGTGAAAGTTCTTTTATCGCACTCAGTTTTCAACTGAATTGCTTGAGGACAAGCAATAAGCTAAGCTTGGGGGGAGTTGATACATCCAAAACGTATCTACTTTCTCGAACACTTTGCTATTGTTTCTTCTCTAAACTTGTGTGATTTGGATACAACTAACACGACCGCTATTTTTTTCAGAATTACCTTGGTGTCTTTTTTTGTGGAAAATGAACTATCGTGAAAATCCGGAAAATATGCCAAAAATATTTCTCACCGAAGATCCACGGAGCGGAGAGAGCGGAGGGGAGGGGGCAGACCCACCACAAAGGCCTGAGCCCTGACCCGCGCTGCGGAGGTCAGCCACCCTGTAGATCCTCGCCTCCTCCGTGCCTATAAGTTGCCTTGACCTAAAAACAGAGGGGGTTCGATATTTTCCAGAAGAGTTCCGCCCGCCGCCACCGTAAACCAAGATTCGGATCGAAAATTCTTCGCACCACGGACGGACGGAATTTGGAGAGGATCATCGCCATCGTCATCACCAACGCATCTCCATCAACCACCGATGTTTACCTCATCCATGAGTGAGTAATACCCCGCTGTAGGCTTGGGGATGGTAGGGATTGGATGAGTTCTATCATGTAATCGAATAAGAGCTGTTAGGGTCATAGTGCCTAGTATCTCTATTAGTGCTATTTGACTTTGTTGCAACTTGTTGTGCTTAATGCTTGTCACTAGGGCCCGAGTGCCATGATCTCAGATCTGAACTTATTATTGAATCATGATGATAGTATTGTTTGTGATATTATTTGCAAGTTGTGTACGCATATCATTGTCCGGATCCGAAGGCCCCAAAGTGACAATAATTGGGATAACCGAAGGGGATGGCTGTGGTGTGAGTATCACATGTGTTAACGGAGTGTTAATGCTTTGCTCTGGTGCTCTATTAAAATGAGCAACTTAATTGTCAGTAGTTCCCTAGAGGCCCCGCTGCCACGGGCTGGCTGGACAGAAGATGTTGTGCAAGTTCTCATTGCGAGCACGTATGACTATATCTAGAGTACATGCCTAGGATTGTTTAGTACTTGGATGCTTGTTATTATTTATCTGCAATGCCCTAGTTCTTGAAGTTACATGTTTAGACTCGTCCATGCAACGCCCGTCCATCCATCCCAATGCCTACCGCACTCGAATCCTACTGTTACCGTTACTGTTATTATTGATACTGTTTCACTGTTGCTGTTGCTACTAGAAACTATTGCTACTGATAAACTTCTGTGAGCAAGAACTATTTCCAGGTGCATCTGAACTGACAACTCAGTTGTTAAGGCTTGCAAGTATTCTTTGGCTCCGCTTGTGTCGAATCAATAAATTGGGTAATACTACCCGCGGAGACTATTGCGATTCCCTACACTTGTGGGTCATCAGAATGCACTATTTAATACTACGGCTGAAGATCGGGCATGATGCATGTATGATGTATGACATGGCAAATTTGCAATGCAATTAGGCAATATTAAGCGGAACCGGGGTCCCGACAATTAATTAGAAGGTCCATGTTGTTTAGATACCCGCAATTTAAATGTTGGCTTAACAAGGTAAAACATGTCACCGGTTCGCTACACAAATTTAATTGAAGCCAATATAAGATTAGAAAAGCCTGCATATGACCTCCATATTTAGTTATTAGGTGGACAGAATACCCCAAACCACATGATATGTATGCAAGCGTGAATGATTTAAATGCAACAAGATATATGTCATATTATAAATATAAGGATCGGATAAGGGTCACACATGAGTTTCGGCGATCTTGGGATCCGGGGGAGGGGGGCTCGACGAGATCGGTCTTTAGATCTTGGTTCGGGGTCTTGAACATCGAATCCGTGAAGAAGGAATTCACGCCATCGGGCCTAGGGTCTTTAGTTATATTACGATGATCTTTTCGTTCTGTGATGAAGACCTTGGTGTTCCATCTCAATGACTGATACGTCGGAAACATATCTATAATTTTTGATGCTCCATGTTTGTTTACTATCTAGTTTGCTTTGCTTTGTCTACACTTTGAGTTGTTTTTATATGTTTTCTGGAACTAACCTATTAACAAGTTGCCATAGTGCCAGTTGCATGTTTTCTTCTGTTTTTGGTTCCAGAAAGGAAGAAAATCAATATTCTCGGAATTGGACGGGACAAAAACCAAAGTCAATATTTTACCGTGGTCAACACGAAGCCAGAAGACGAGACGGAGAAGGCTCACCAGGGGCCACACCCCTTGGCCGCATGGGTGGGTGCACCATGCGCCTGGGGGTGCATCCGCCCTGGTGGCCCCCTGGCTCGCCCCTTCGCCTATAAGAAGCCCCTGATGCAGAAACCCTAGGCACCCGATCAAAACTCCACGAAATTGTCTATAGCCACCGCTACCATCGTTCCTAGATCCGGAGGGATCTTAAGCTCTTCCCGGCACCCTGCCGGAGGGGAGATCATCCCGAAGGCCTTCTTCTTCATCATGCCAACCTCCGGTATGAAGCGTGAGTAGTTCCACCTTGGACTACGGGTCCATGTAGTAGCTAGAAGGTTGTATATCCTCCTTGTGCTTTCATGTATAGATCTTGTGAGCTCCATTCATGATCAGGATCTAATATATTTGTAATCATGCATGTTGTCTTTGCGAGGATCCAATGGATATTGAGATTACTATGTCAGATTGATTAATGGTTTTGTATATTTGATTCTATCATGTCTGTGTTGTTTGTGATCTTACATGCTCTCTGTTGTTAGTAGCTATCTTGGCCAAGTAGTTGCTAGTGACTCCAAGAGGGGGTATTTATGCTCGATAGTGGGTTCATGCCTCTAGTTTCCAAGGAAAGTGACAGAAATCTCTTCGGTTGTAGATGTGCTATTGCCACTAGGGAGAAAACAACGGTATCTTGTTCATGGAACAAGTGGATTGTTTACCTTACAAACCTTGCTTAAAGCAGTTGTATGTTGCTTGCAACTTAATACTGGGGGGAGGGGGGGTCGGATGATAATGTGAAGGTGGACTACTAGTCATAGATGCAATTTGCTGGTGGTCTATGTATATTGTTGTATTTCCCAATCAAATCTCATAGGATCTTTTTGTCTAGTATTGCATTGTTTTGCCTTGCTCAGTCCTGTCAATTGCCCTGCTGTAATTTGTTTACCCCGCATGCCATGTTTATTTATCTAAGGAGAGCACCTCTAGTGAACTATGGACCCCGGTCCAATCTTTACCATTGATACATCTTCCACTGTTACTATTTACTTGTTGCAAACCACCATCACCTTCCACACCTTATAGTTAATCCTTTGGTACAGCAACCGGTGAGATTGACAACCTCACTGTTAGTTGGGGCAAAGTCTTGAGTTTGAGTTGTGCAGGTTTCCACGTTGCTTGCAACACCTTTGGTACGTTTCCTTCATCCTACTAGTTTGATAACCTCGGTTTCTTACTGAGGGAAAACTTGCTGCTGTGCTGCATCATACCTTGATCTTGGGGTTTCCCGACGAAGCGCTCCGTGTTGACGCAGCGCCACCAAGCTTTTCTAGCGCAATTTAATAGAAGTATCTCAAATTTTGATATATAAGTGTCTGATGCCTGCTTGATTCGAGTTTAGGGTCAAAGGTTTTAGGGTTTAAGGTTTTGGTTTTAGGGCTTTTTCAATAATGTTCAAGCTTTATGCTTAGATTCGTGGAATGTAATGGCTTTAGAATAATTTAATATGAAAGTATATCTCAAATGTTGATCTAAAAGTAGATGATATAACTGCTTGGTCATGGTTATTTAGGGGTTTAAGATTTAGGTTTTAGGGCATTTTCAATAATGTTCAAGCTTTATGCTTAGATTCGTGGAATGGAATGGAATGGCATTAGCATAATTTAATGAAAATATATCTCAAATATTGATCTATAAGTGGATTATATACCACCATGGTCAGGGTCGTTTTTAGGGGTTTAGGGAATTTTTAACAATGTTCAAGCTTTATGCTCATATTTGTGAAACGGAATGGCGTTACCACAATTCAATGAAAGTATCTCATATTTTGATCTATAAGTGCATGATACCTACTTGGTTAGGGTGTATGTGGGTTAAGGGTTTAAGTTTTAGGAGTTGTTTAGGGTTGAGGGTTTGGGGATTTTTCAATAATGTTCAAGCTTTATGCTTATGTTTGTCGAATAGAATGGCGTTATCCAAATTAATAAAAGTATTTGAAAATTTGATCTATAAGTGTGCATATGATAGCTGCTTGTTCAAGGTTTAGGGGTTTAGCGTTTAAGTTTTAGGGGTTTTGTGTTTCGGGTTTTAGGGTTTAGCTAGGTCTATTTAGGGATTTAGGGGTTTAGGGTTTCGTAAATTTTCAATAAAGTTCGAGCTTTATGCTTATATTCATGGAATAGAGTGACTTGGCAATAATTTAACAACGAAAGCATCTCAATTTTTTATCTATAAGTGCATGATACCTGCTTGGTCAGGGTTAGGTGCTGAGGTTTTACAGTTTAGGGGTATAGGGATTAAGGTTTAGGTTTTAGGGGGCTTAGGGTTTAGTGAATTTTTAATAATGTTCAAGCTATATGCCTATATTCGTGAAATAGAAAGTTGTTAGCGCAATTTAATAGAAGTATCTCAAATTTTGATATATAAGTGTCTGATGCCTGCTTGGTTCGAGTTTAGGGTCAAAGGGTTTACGGGTTTAAGGTTTAGGTTTCAGGGCTTTTTCAATAATGTTCAAGCTTTATGCTTAGATTCGTGGAATGTAATGGCTTTAGCATAATTTAATGAAAGTATATCTCAAATGTTGATCTAAAATTGGATGATATACCTGCTTGGTCATGGTCATTTAGGGGTTTAAGATTTAGGTTTTAGGGCATTTTCAATAATGTTCAAGCTTTATGCTTAGATTCGTGGAATGGAATGGCGTTAACGTAATTTAATGAAAATATATCTCAAATGTTGATCTATAAGTGGATGATATACCTGCTTATTCAGGGTCTTTTAGGGGTTTAGGTAATTTTTAACAATGTTCAATCTTTATGCTTATATTTGTGAAACAGAATGGTGTTACCGCAATTCAATGAAAGTATCTCCGACTTTGACCTATAAGTGCATGATACCTACTTGGTTAGGGTGTATGTGGGTTGAGGGTTGAAGTTTTAGGGGTTGTTTAGGGTTGAGGGTTTGGGGAATTTTCAATAATGTTCAATATTTATGCTTATGTTCGTCGAATAGAATGGTGTTACCCAAATTAATAAAGATATTTGAAAATTTGATCTATAAATGTGCATATGATAGCTGCTTGGTCAGGTTTTAGAGGTTTAGTGTTTAAGGTTTAGGGGTTTTGTTTTTTGGGTATTAGGGTTTAGCTAGGTCAATTTAGGGATTTAGGGGTTTAGGTTTCGGGAATTTTCAATAAAGTTAGAGCTTTATGCTTATATTCGTGGAATAGAGTGACTTGGCAATAATTTAACAATGAAAGCATTTCAATTTTTGATCTATAAGTGCATGATATCTGCTTGGTCAGGGTTAGGTGCTGAGTTTTTAGAGTTTAGGGGGATAGGGCTTAGGGTTTAGGTTTTAGGGGGCTTAGGGTTTAGTGAGTTTTCAATAATGTTCTAGCTATATTCCTATATTCGTGAAATAGAAAGGCGTTAGCGCAATTTAATGGAAGTATCTCAAAGTTTGATATATAAGTGTCTGATGCCTGCTTCATTCGGGTTTAGGGTCAAAGGGTTTAGGGGTTTAAGGTTTAGGTTTTAGGGATTTTTCAATAATGTTCAAGATTTATTCTTAGATTCATGGAATGTAATGGCTTTAGCATAATTTAATGAAATTATATCTCAAATGTTGATCTAAAAGTGGATGATATACCTGCTTGGTCATGGTTGTTTAGGGGTTTAAGGTTTAGGTTTTAGGGCATTTTCAATAATGTTTAAGCTTTATGCTTAGATTCGTGGAATGGAATGGCGTTAGCGTAATGTAATGAAAATATATCTCAAATGTTAATCTATAAGTGGATGACATACCTTCTTTGTCAGGTTCGTTTAGGGGTTTAGGGAATTTTTAATAATGTTCAAGTTTTTTGCTTATATTTGTGGAACAGTATGGCGTTACCGCAATTTAATGAAAGTATCTCGAATTTGGATCTATAAGTGCATGATATCTACTTGTTTAGGGTTTAATTATGGGTTGAGGGGTTTAGGATTTCGGTTTCAGTATTTAGGGCTCGAGGGTTTAGGATGGGGGTTCTTTGGGTTTTAGAGAATTTAGGGGTTGAGGGTTTAGGTTTTCGGGGTTGTTTAGGGTTTTAAGAATTTTCAATGAAGTTTGAGATTTATGCTTATATTTGTGGAATATAATGACTTAGCAACAAGTACTGAAAGTATCTCAAATTTTATCTATAAGTGCTTGCTATCTGCTTAGTCAGGGTTAGGGGTTGAGGGTTTAGGGTTTTTAGGGTTTAGTGGTATAGGGCTTAGTGTTTAGGTTTTAGGGGGTTAGGGTTTAGTGAATTTTTAATAATTTTCAAGCTATATGCCGATATTCGTGAGATGGAAAGGCGTTAGCGCAATGTAATGAACGTATCTCAAACTATGATCTATAAATGCATGATACCACTTGGTTAGGTTTTGATTATGGTTTGAGGGGTTTAGGGTTTTAGTATTTTGGGGTAGAGGCTTTAGGTTTTAGGGGTTGTTTAGTGTTTCGGTAATTTTCTACAATGTTCAAGCTTTATGCATATATTCGTCGAATAGAATGATGTTGCCCAATTTAATGAAAGTATCTCAAATTTGATATACAAGTGCATGATACTTGCTTGGTCAGGGTATAGGAGTTTATTAGTGTTTAGGGTTTTAGGGGTTTAGTGTTTTGGGAACTGTCAATAATGTTCAAACTTTATGGTTATATTCGTGGAATACAATGGCGTAACTAATTTCATCACCGCACCAATTTTATGGTTCAAAGAATATATATGGTTCAAAGTCTCACCACACCAATTTTATCACAAAGTATGAATTATTTGATGAATAATGCCCAAGTTTCCTAAAATTTTCAAGTTCACAAGCCAGTTTTGCCGAGTTTAACGAGTTTATCTCGTTTTAGCGAAAAATGTTCAAATTTTGAACTGCAAACGATGGGAATCTCTACTTCCCATAATTCTGGTCACTAACAAGTGGGTCACTTGCATTCTGGGTCCACAAAGTCAGTGTAAGGACAGAGTGGGCGGGCAGGTAAATACACTTATTGAAGAAGGGCAGGGAACCAGGTCGATGAGGTGATGCACGTGGGAGAACAGAAAATTACCACCTATATCCCTCTATTATTGCATTGCTCCTCGGGTTCTTGTTTCCGGAGCATGGATAGAAGAGGAATTTTCATTCTAAAAAAAGGTGAAGTATGTTTTCGGCTGGATGTTTGAATGGATGGGCGGGATATTTCGGCGCTCTCTCGAAATTTTGAAGCTTAAGCTTCTAAGGTATGATACTACCACTCCCACTTGAGGGATGCTATCCCCATCAGATAGACCCAAACGCCTGTACACTTTCGAGCATTTAATGAGTTGATAGACAGCTGCCGTCTTTCAAACGAGATGACCAAGGTCACAACCGTAGTTGCTTTTTTTGACCTACACAACCATAGTTACTGGTACCGTGTCCATGTCTTGTACTCCGTACATTGGATGCATCTTGGCCAATCAAGCTTTTCTTACAAAGGAAAAATCCAATTTTATTTTTCCAAGTGACAACATTGTTTTTATTGTGAAGCAACTTCAAAGATTATGGCTCAGTATGACATCGTGCCAATTGTCACACAAAGTACCATGTTTAATAGATAAACCCTATCAATCTTACTGGCTAGATTTTTGTGATAAATTAAAAATATGGAAGTTTACTAAAAACATGTCAATTTTGGTAACATGGTGTAGAGAAATGATGGAGAATACTCTAGAACAATGGATAAGTATGTTTTGAGGTTTGTGCATAGTGTTTATTGTGCTAAAGACTATCAGTAGTATCTTTTAGAATTATATGCTGATAGAATGGAAAATAAGATCCGACGGCTAGCAATGTTGGGATTCGTGAGTCTTGATCCAACGGTCAATATTCAAACTGGTAAGATGAGATAAGATATGGCTCAAAATGCCACCTTCCATAATTTCACACAAATTACTGATTTAACGGACAATTCACGAGTTTCATGAATTTTCAAATTTCCATGTTGATTTCGCCACTTTAACTAGTTCATCTAGGTTTAGCCAAAATTGTTCAATTTTGATCTATGGTCACTCACAGGGGGCCACGTATATGGTGGTACCCAAAGCAAGGTAGGTCAAAATTTTCAAAGTTATTCCTCCCCACCCTTCACGTTGTGTTAACATCCACCCTCCGCCGCCTAGACCCTTACCCCCTTGGAAGCCCACAAAACATACGCACTCATCGCCGATCCTCATCTCACCACCGTGCACCCGAAGAAGCTTTTCCTACCCATCGGTGTTCTTGAGATGCACTAGTGGTCACGTGGATCCCACGGTAGTCCTTCTATCTCTAGCTCAATCTGGTTGGCAATTTATTTCCATTTTACCCGATCTACCTCCTCAAATACATGGTTTAATTTGTCCTCAGTCTACATGGTCATAGTTGATTCTAGGCTCGATCTATGTTCTTAAGTACCTTCGTTGATTATTGCTGTCAATATGTTTACTGAAATGCATGGGGATATATAGTTTATTTACTCCATCTATTTGTTTCCTACTTTTCTTTTACTAATTAAGAACCAATCTTGTATGTCATAATTAAATAGATGGAGATATTTGGAATAAAGGTTACTCCATTAGGCATCCCGAAACATATCTTCGATGTTGTATGATTTATTGAGTTTGTTAGAGCTCATTCTGAAAACTCAGAAGTACATTGCCCCTGCCGCTTGTGTGTGAATCAGAGGGTGTTGCCTTTTAGTATAGTGGAAGACCATATTTATATATTTGGTCAAGCATATGAACCAGGGTAAGAACATCTTTATCATCCAGATCAAGTAGGGGAAGCAGATGTTGATCATCTAGATAAACTCACACAGGCAGCTCCTGAGTATCTAGATCAACTTATATAAGGGGAAGGAGAGAAAAAACACAAGCTGCATGAAACGGGTTTCATTTCAGCTATTTACACTATGCCAGATGACAAGGTACTATATCCATAGAACGACAATTTTTCAGGTTGTGTGTTTTTTATGTTTCTCTTTAAATGTATCTATTAATATACTAATCACAGAAGCGGACAACCGAAGAGGACATTGATGGTAATGACAATGACCTGTTCTGATTCTGGATGGAGTCGATGCAGGGTTGCTGATCATAATAAGGGGTGTACTTTTGGTGCCGTATGTGCAGTCTCATGACCACTAGCCCAGCTACAAAACTCTTGGGATGCACCTATATCGCTCTAAATATATGTAGAGCTATCCTATGATTGGTCCGCTACTATCGTAGTAGTGTAATATGGAGCTACCTTATGATTTTTAGGCCTTTCTTAGCAGATATGTAATTGGAAACTATTCCGTACATTAGCAGAGTAGTATATATGTGTGTATGTATATGTTTCCTTCTTTTGAGGCTTCCCAAGCGGCTTTCGACGCATCGAGCTGGTGCCCTATGCTAGATCAAACGTTGTCTTTTCCCTTGCCAGACCTTCCCCTCCCTCAAATGCTGATCTTCAGAGTATATGTTGCCTGAGCTATAATGTATTTTGTTTCTCATATTAATATATTAGCTCTTTCGTTCAAAAAAAATTCTCCATGAGCAGAATCTGTTTGATTTGATACTGGGCGATTTTCTCGGTCCTAGGAGAGGAACACGGGACAATTTTCTCGGTCCTAAGAGAGGAACACGGGACACCAAGGGAAAAAGGGAGGACTTTGTATATGGGTCCCGCATAATTTATTATCCCACGCCACGACGTGTTGAAAATTTTGCAAATAACCCGAGAATCTCTTCCCTTCGTTGCCTGACACCGTAGAAAAGTGTAGTACTTCTGCCCCTACTACTAGTAGTAGTTATACTATTCCGGTTGCCCATCCTTTTCTCTTTCGATAAGCAACCTCCAATCCCTAGCTCCCATCATCAGGCAAGCAAGCAAGTGTCACCTAATCGGGATTTGTTCACCTAATTAGGGTATTTTCCCTCCTCTGCTCTGATCGATTGGGCCATTGGGGGTGGGGGGAGGTGTGACTGATTTCCTTTGGATTCGTGATCGGGCATGGTCACCACTGTTCTGATTGGGCCATTGGGGCATTTGGAAGGGGTGACCGATTTCCTTTGGATTCGGGATCGGGGCATGGTCACCACTATTCTGATTGGGGCATTTGGTCGGGTTCCAAGTCGGTGTTCTTCACTTTGTAACCTTTAATTTCTACTAATGTGCAATGTATTTTGCGTCAGATTCTATATGGAGAACTATGGGCCAGTGGTGTGCACGGTCACTACGGATAGTGATGGTCCCGTCAGTTCCCTTACATATCATCTCCCATGCCGTCAAGGAGGGTTTTGGCTGATCCCTATCTCTCCATAAACATTGGTGCAAAATTCTATCCAGCTACTCGGTTAAACCAATGGGCAAGCTCAAGGAAAGAAGAAAATGCAAAGGCATGGAGGATAAAGCAAAATTAATCAATTGCAACCGAGCCCCCTGAGAGAGGAAAATTGAAGTGGCCATCAGTCGTCGCTCCAATCTATTAACCAAGGGTAGTAAATATCCGATCGTTGGCTTTGTTGTTCCCAATGGTAACCCCAAATAAGGGAAAGGCAAAGAACCAACTTGGAAATCCAACACCGACGCCAAGGACTAAACATTAACCAGATCCACATTTAGTGGAATAATCAGAGACTTCTGAAAATTGACTCTAAGAACAGTAGAAGTACCAAACTTGCCTAAAATATCCTTTAGAGCATTGACTTGATCCATCTCAGCTCTTAACAATAAAATCGTATTGTCTGAATATTGTACCACAGGGAACTCAGTTTCATTTGTAATGATAGGCAGATGGAGGATTCCTTGGTGCAGAGCATCATTTATGACTGATTGTAATAAGTCCCCACCACAAACATATACAAGAGGGGATAAGGGATCACCTTGTCCCACTCCCCTCCTACACTCAAACTGCTTTCTAGGTACACCATTCAACAAGATAGAGGATGTGCCAGATCCTAGAACTTCCTTCATCCATCCAATCCACCTTTGATCAAATCCTTTGTGCTGCAAAATCTGAATAATAGCCTCGTGTTCAATTGTATCAACTGCCTTGGCAAAGTCCAATTTGATAATTAAAATGGGCTTCTTTGAAAGCTGACAAAGATAAACATACTCATATGCCCACGTAATGGAATCCTGAATGGTTCTGGACCTGATAAACCCATACTGATTTTTATGGAGATAATTAATGATGTGATCTTGCAATCTATTGGTTGTAAGCTTTGTGAGGAACTTTAAGCAAACATTGGTGAGGGAGATCGGCCTATAGTCATTAACGTTCTTAGGTGAGCCCATCTTAGGAATTAAAGTGATAAATGAACTATTGATATTCTGCAAGCTAATCTTCCTATCATAAAAATCCTGAGCCAAAGCATAGAACTCCTGCTGAATAATGTGCCAACATTTCTTAAAAAAGAGCCCATTAAAACCATCCGGCCCAGACGCTTTATCAGCTGGCATATATTTAACAATGTCATCCATTTCTTTATTCTCAAAAGGCCTTGACATATCCTCTAAACCCTCCACTTTGTGCAAACAGTACTTAAGTCAAATTGCATGTCAATCCCCTGAGTCGAACCCGTTCTACCTTTGTAGCTAGCCCAAAGCGTTCCAGCCATCTCACTGTGATCAGTCAACTCATTGCCATCCTCTCCTCTCAAAGAAGATATAGAATTCCGCCTGAACCTTTCAGTAGCCATGGCATGAAAAAACTTGGTATTATCTTTACCCATCCTAATCCACCATACTATGCACCTCTTTCTCCAATAATTGCACTCTGCTAACAATAAATATTTCAGATAAAGCTTAACATTATTCCTGAAGTTTGATTCAGCAATGGATAGCGACCTCTTGTCCTCAAACTCATCCAAAATAAAAATTACCTGATTACACTCTGTGATTAGCAGCTTAAGCGCTGAAAGCCCCTTCTGTCATCTTTTTAAATCATATCTTAGAGTTTTAAGCTCATCCACTAAAATGACCACTGAAGATTTTTTGTGTGAGGGATTGTCCCATGATTTCTTCACACAATCAAAGAACCCTGGCATATCAACCCAGTAATTTTCAAATCGAAAGATATTTGCTTTGGGGATTTGTGTATCATTATTAACCACACATGGCGTATGATCATATTCAGGTTTGGGCAAAGGTAGCACCACTGTATTAGGATAACAAGTGTTCCAATTTGGACTCGTAAAAAACCAACCCAACTGTTCCAGTAACGGTTCGTGCTGCATATTGGACCAAGTATATGATCGACCTTTCAGTGGAAACTCCACCAGTCCAAGATGACCAATTATATCTTTGAATTTAAACATATCATGGATATTACCCCTGGCTTATTCCTATTCTCTTGTGATCGAATAAAATTGGAATCCCCAAGAAGAATGTGATTGGTAGAAGGGTTAATATCCAGATTATAAAGCCATGATACAAAATGATCACATTCAGTTCCTTGGCATGGATCATACACCGTTGTCAAGGCACAAGTTTCGCTGTTATGTGTCGAGGAAAACTGAACAGTGATACCGAAGCGATGAATCTCAACAAGGTCACCCACAAACAAACCAGAATTCCAGAGCATAAGTATACCACCCGATGCTCCCACCGATGGTGCATAAGCGAAAGTATCAAAACACTTCGGACTAAACTTGCGAATAAATCGGTGATAAAAAACTCACATTTTGTCTCTTGTAGGCAAATAATTGCACAATCATTTTCTTTGATCTTGCACGGACAGCCCGGTGCCTAGACTCTGAATTAAGACCCCTAACATTCCAACAAAGTATACACCATTTTCGCAAACTGACTTTAGCCATTAAATAAACCAGGTTCTATCGAAAACATAAATACCAAATGCATGACAAATAGTCTAAAAACAGACGCGTGACACGTAGAACCAACATACCGACCACTTAATACAACCAACCACTCATCAACCAATAAATCTGACTGACCCTTACTGCAAGTACGACAGAGACACTTACCTGAACAACACACTGAAACAAACCATGACTAGACTAAACTGAGCAGACTCCAAGGCTAGGATCAGCCCGATCAGAACACTTGGGATTACACATTAGGAGAACTGTAATCTTTGTCACTTCCAGGAGTAGCCTCAAGTTTTTCCTTCATCAGCGCCATTGGTGAGATACCCAGGCCGATGCCAACTTACTGCAGAACATGCAAAGGAGTAACCGGAGGCAGACATTCGTTAGAGCCCATCTTCTATGAGCTGCTCTTCTTGTTCTCCCTGATCTTGTGCTTGGACTGTACCTTGGCACGTTTAGCAGGCTTTTCTGGACCATCAGTAACTGCTTTAGGACGATGTCCGTCATTCTTGAGAATATTGCGAGTACATCTCCGAACGGAGGTGTCAAGTTTTTTTTCGAAACGGGGAACTAGCCCTGGCCTCTGCATCAATTGATGCACACAGCAATTTTATTGCATCGTTCGAGAAGTATCACAGACTTACAATCATGGATCTGATAAGGTCGATACATGTATCAACCATCTAAAAATAAAAAGCAACAAAAGTCTATCCATTTTGAAGTCTACTAGTGTGAGGCCACCCAGTGACCCGGAAAAAGAAATCCTAAGCAACCGTCAGCAGCTGGTTGCATCCAGTAACCATCGGCTCCGGCTGATCCACCGGGAGTAAGAAAGACCATAGTTAGATCCAATGCACAGCCAAACGAATAACCTGCAAAAAATTAGAACCCGATTAAAAAAAAAACAATGTTATTCTGCACGTCTTATCAACATAAAGCTGGAACACCAATTCTTATTCTAGCTTTGGAAATCTTATCAACCCAGTTAAGCCAATTACCAAACATATTAGTAATATTGTACGGCGAGGGTATATTATAAGCAAAATAAACCATGCGCCAAATAATACGTGCAAAAGGGGACATGATAGGAAAAGATGGTCTATAGACTCCAATGAATCACAAAACACACATTTTTGACAACCATTCCAATTCCGTTTTGCCAGGTTATCTTTTGTTAATAATACCTTATTTTTAAGGAACCACATGAATATTTTAATCTTTAGCGGGACTTTCAATTTCCATAGGTATTTATGTAGAAACCTTGTATGACCATTCATCTGATCAAGATACATAGATTTAATAGTAAAAATACCTGTGTTGGTAAGCTTCCAAATAAATTGATCAGGATTATCATTTAGGTGTATCATCATTAGGCGCTGACACAAATGCAACCAACATGTCCATTTGTTGCCAGTCAAACTCCTTCTAAAGACAATATTCAGAGGGGTTTGCAATAAAACATCAGATACCAAAACATTTTTCCTATTCACAATGTTATATAAGGATGGATATTGATGTGCTAACGATGTGTCACCTAACCAAACATCTTCCCAAAAGCGAACGCTTCGTCCATCTCCCACTTTGAAAAGTCTCGCGTTGAAAAACATATCTTTCACCTGGATAAGACCTTTCCAAAAAGGGGAATCTGTGGGTTTAGCTTCTACTTGGGATAACGTCTTACCTTGAAGATATTTGTTTTTAATAATTTGTTGCCACATTCCTTTCTCAGTTAGGATTTTAAATAACCATTTGCTAAGCAAACACATATTCTTTATCTCAAGTACTTCAATGCCAAGTCCTCCCTGATCTTTAGGACGACAAACGATATTCCACTTAGATAGCCTGTACTTCTTATTATCATCACTTTGCCAGAAGAATCTGGAGCGAAAGAAATCCAATCTCTTTCTAACTCCCTTAGGAATCTCTAAGAATGATAACATGAACATGGGTAGGCTTGTCAAGACCGAATTGATTAAGACCAGACGATCTTCATAGGATAACAATTTGCCTTTCCAACAGCCTAGCTTAGAGACAAAACGCCCTTCTACAGGGTTCCATGCAGAATTTCTCAACTTTCTATAATGGATAGGTACTCCAAGATACCGAAAAGGGAGGGAACCCGACTCACAGCCAAAAATCTGCTTGTACTCATGTTCCATTTCCTTTGCTTTACCAAAACAAAAAATTTCACTCTTATGGAAATTGGTCTTTAACCCCGACAATTGTTCAAAAATACAAAGGATTAGCTTCATAATAATAGCCTTCTCTAAATCATGCTCCATAAAAAGTATGGTATCATCCGCATATTGAAAGATGGAGACGCCCCCCCTCTACCAAATGAGGTACCAAGCTTCCTACCTGACCATCTTCCTTAGCACGGCCAATAAGGATAGCGAGCATATCAACAACAATGTTGAAGAGCATTGGAGACAGAGGATCTCCTTGTCTCAGTCCTTTTCTGGTTCGGAAAAAATGGCCAATGTCATCATTGTCTCTTATTCCTACACTACCACCTTGCACAAAATGCTTGATCCACTCACACCATTGTGGGTCAAAGCCTTTCATGTGCAAAACTTGTTGTAAGAATGGCCATTTAACTTTATCATATGCCTTCTCAAAATCAATTTTGAAAAGCACACCGTCCAATTTCTTCCGATGAAGTTCATGAATGGTTTCGTGCAGCACAACAACACCCTCCAGAATGTGTCGTCCTGGCATAAAGGCGGTTTGGGATGGTCTAATCACCTTATGAGCCAAATCAGTAAATCGATTAGTAGCCACCTTGGTAAAAAATTTGAAGCTAACATTTAGTAAACAAATTGGTCTATATTGTTGTATTTGAACCGCATTCTCTTTCTTTGGCAGAAGATTAATCACCCCAAAATTCAATTTAAAGAGGGGTAACTCTCCTGAATGCAATTGCCTAAAAAGAGCCATGCGATCACTTTTAATGACATCCCAAAAAGTTTGATAGAACTCCGCTGGAAAACCATCAGGTCCCGGAGCCTTATTATATTCCATTTAAGAAATAGCATCCAAAACTTCTTTCTCAGAGAACTGAGCTGTAAGACATACATTTTCTTCAGGCGACACTTGAGGAATATCATCAACATGTTCCTCTGACAAGGAGAAACTACTTTTACTCGGTTCACTAAAAAGTGTTTTGTAGTTTCAGTAATATATACTCTCAAGTTATTTTCGCCCACAATGGTTCCTTCATCTTGTTCTAATTGGAAAAAAAATTCTTTCTATGTTTACCATTTGCAATGAGTTGAAAATATTTAGTATTGTTGCCACCCTCTTGAACGTGTTTAACCTTAGCACGCTGAGCCCACTTAGTCTCTTCATCGCGTCTAAGTTTACGAATATGCTCATTTGCCTCTCTAAGCTTATCTTTTTCGATTCCACTGAGTGGAATAGTCTCGACTTTAATATCTAAGTCATCAATGATGGATAGAATCCTTTATTTTACTTTGTTATATTTGCCACTAAGATTCTTTGCCCATCCCTTCAAAAATCTGCGTAAATGTCTTATTTTAAATTGCCATCTCTGAATAGGAGTGTCCCCGCTAGAGGCAGATTCCCACTCCTTTTTTATCATCTAAAAAAAACCTGCCTGGCGCAACCATGAAAGTTCAAAAGAGTAGCGTGCCTTATTGCCGGTATGAGCGTGATTACCAGAATCTATTAGCAATGTTGTATGGTCAGAACCCGAGCGTGTTAAAGCCCTCACCGAGACTAATGGAAATTTCTGCTCCCATTCAACACTTGCCAGAATACGATCCAACTTTTCATATGTTTGATTGTATTTTCGATTAGCCCAAGTATATTGTCTACCCGAGAGAACAATTTATCGAAGGTCTAGACTCTCAATGATGGCGTTAAACATAAAAGGCCACCTTGGATTAAAATTGTCATTGTTTTTTTCCTCCTGTTTACGCATAATGTTAAAATCACCCTAACAACATAGGTAATGATTCTGTCTCACACATACGCACAAGCTCCGACAAAAAATCAGGTTTAGATGAATCCTGCGTGGCTCCATACACCGGTATAAAGATCCACTCAAAACCATCGTACTTAGATCGAACATGCAATTTAACACAGAAATCGCCAGTTACGACATTCTTAACTTGAAGAGTTTCTGTGTTAATGCCAACTAAAATGCCTCCGGACCTTCCATGAGGTGGAAGACAAAACCACGTAAAGTCTCTTCCCGCTACCAGATGTTTTAAAAATGGAACAGTAAAATTAGACCTACCCGTTTGTAACAACACAATAAAATCTAATCGATGATCCCTAATTGATTCGTGTATAAACAAATCCCCGGTTCACCAAAACCTTCACGGTTCCAAGTCATCCCTCTAAGTCCTGACATTGAGATTTTTTTAATTTTAATACGTGTACTTCTACGTATATTCGTCTTATCATAAGACCTTCACCGACGATGACGTGTGACCTTCTCAACTTGAGCAACATACTCATGAAGATCATCACTTGTCTGGCTAGACTCATCAATCAGATCATCACAAAGGTCTGATGCATGAGAAACAAGTAGGTGTTTAGAAGAAACCATCTCCTCATCAACAGTAACTTCCTTCTTTTTTAAAATTATCAAAGATCTTTGTAACTCCTGATCTAGAATTGTCTTAACTGCTGCACAAGTTTCCTTTTTATTTACCCCCATAGTCACTCCAATTTTATTTGCCCTATGCACTATCTCATCCTCCGAAAAAGATAAAACTGAAAATTTACTATGCAAATTCATACCTTGGACCTGTATGTCATTTCTCCTTTGAGCCAGCAACATTGCTCTGTCCAATTGCGTGGCATCCGCATGAGCTTGCCCTTGTAGCCTTCCACATGTTCGAACTCCAGAAGGCGGCTGCACTCCGCCAAACTTGATGACCTCTGCCTCAGAAACTGCCACTTCTTCGCCTCCCCGAGCATGAGATTAAAGCTGCTGCACAAACCCTAGGCCTGAGGTTTTTGGAGAGATTGGCAAGGTTGCCGAGATCCTACTGGTTGCCATCACGGCCTGTCCCATCACCGGCGCACCTAGCTGCGGTGTAATCAGTACCGACAGTAGCAGAATTTGGCGTAGCGCTATCATACTGGCGGTGTAATCAGTACCGAGCATCCTCCAGGCGATGGCATCCCCAAACCACAACCCCCACCTGGGGTTTTAGGCAAGTTCAAGTTGCCCCTGGACCAAGGTGCAGCAGACTGCTGCAGTTGAGGCGAAACTGAAGAAAAAACACATGTTGGCATACCCAATCGGTCACTAGCACTAGAAATAGGAAGAACCTATTCATTTGATAAAGATTTGTAATATTTTTTTACCATCAACATATGTAGGTGAGCTAGGAATATTTGTAAGAACATCACCATCCCAACTCTTAGTCCTTTGAGATTCATCTCCCAAACGTACTACTTCAGTTGCTGTACATGGTAAAGGCGGGTCATAATCATAGGATGAATCAAAAGATTTTGTAGATGGCTGAAATTTAGAACTTTGGAGCATACCTTACCTACTAGTTGCCATATGCATAGTAGGTGTAGATCGGACCAACCGATCATCCTTCACAGGGCTGGAAGTGAAGGACCCGAAGGTGATATTAGGCTGCAAATTAGTTTGTTGATGGGGAGGTACTGATGTATCATGCTGCATCTCAGTACTGTCCTCCACATTATTTCCATTGATAAAGTAATTTGCATCACCATTAGTGTTACTATCCATTCCTCCATTTGGATTATCAGCATCAGGACCCCCATCATCCCCATTGGCCTCATCCATGACAACATCATCCAATAAAGGCGGTAAATGTTCTCCCTCAACTTGGAAGCGCAACTTATAAAATTCCTCTTAATCATAAAGTCCATCCTTTCTGGAAAAGACTAGGGTCCATGCAAGCGACACGAATTCTCAGAACTTCATTTGCTCTAGTATAATCCAAGTCAATTTCTGGTGTCTTACCGAAGAGGTTGCCAATCGCCCATAAGTTCAAATAATCATCTAGAGCCACCGAGGGTAGGTCATGCACTAAGATCCAAACCTTATCAATGGTCCATGCAGGCTGAACAGCTGATTTCCAGAAATCGAAAGTCATGGAACAGGTGCTATTTGGTACTTTGTATGTGCCAAAATGTTGAGCAGTAATAAGATCCTTCTTGCTCGGAAAGTTTACCTCATAGACATTCTCACTAACTTGACGTACATGCCATTTGTACTGTTCATCTGGCACAATCCACTGCAGCTGAGAAACAGTCTCAGGTAAAGTCATATTACCATCAAGAATTGTAACTCTGCTCAACCGAGTGTTCTCCACCCTAGGACGAATGTTACCGGTCGTGGGCGTTTCTTGATAGGAGATACCACCGGGGATGGAGAAAACTGTGGAGAATGTAGCAGCTCAACCTCTATGCTAGGTAAGAAATCATTATCTCCGAAGCAGAGCGACCTAGCCACTGACCGCCTTGGTGGTGATAGCATGCGAGAAATTTCTGCGTCCTATGATGATGGCCTAAAGCAGATTGCCTGTTCAAATGCAGTGGACCAAGATCTCTTCATCAGAATAATCGCAGAGAAAGGGCTAGAGCTTAAAGCGATTGGCGTGCTAGAAGAGAGCAACTGAGGCAACATCGACTGTAACAGATTGTCCCAAACCATAGCAGGGGGCAGCTCGGGTCCAATGAAGTCGGATCCAACCAATACTTTCACCATACCCCTACCCATACGTTGACCACTGTGCTGAGAGGACAGATGAAACTGGGCCCCAAAGTTATTGGAGTTGGAACTAGAATGCTGAAAAAAATAGAGGGGCATAAGGAACAATGTCACAGATTGGGTTAGCTTGAGCATTCCCCCGCACCTCCTCCAAATGATCTATCGACTGATTCACCTCAACATTTTCATTATCAGAGTTGTTTTGTAGCGGCCTAACCGAGGATGAATCCGAGCTAATAGACTGGTTCATAACAATAGGGTCTTGCTCCTGCTCCTCCACCACTGGATCAAACACCTGCTCCTGGTTTCCTGGTTGCTCTTGGACAGGCTCCTGTGGAACATCATTCCATTTCCAACCCAGCTCCGGGAAAGGTGGCAGAACAAAATTGTGCAAGTTGACATGCAGATGACCAGGAGGTGGGGGTTCCCATCTAGTGCCATCGCATCCTCATCCATGGTCTGCCGTCAGCACATAAACTGCCGATGTCCAAGACTGACGATGCCCACCAACATTAGCAACATTAGCAACTGACGATGCCCACCAACATTAGCAACTGACGATGTTGCTGCTGCACTATAATCTGCCTGGCAGCTGAACTGTGCATCTCAAAAAGACCCACACCAAAAATCCAGGGCTGCGCGTCCATGACATCATAACCTAGATTGTCCTGAACAAACTCTGCTACCCGATCACGCCAAAAACCATTACCTTCAGGCTGTGGAGGCTCCATGTACGCAACACAGTAGTTGTCATGACGTCATGGTGGTGTGACCCATGGGCTATAGAAGGTTCTTGGTAGACGAGTTGCACCTCCATCTCTGATCTGATGCCCTGCCGGAAGCCAGGGCAGCGGGTCCAACTCGTAGACTGCCATGGAGGGAGGCGATGGCGAAGATTCTCTCGAAATAGGCTTTCGTCCCGCTTTATAAATAAAGCAACCGTCCATAACAAGTATCACATGTCAAAGTCAACCACACACCACATGCTGGAGCCAGAGTTTTGGCTTTCGGTTTGTACTTTTTACCGGTCTTGGCCGAAATTGCTGAAATTCGGTTTTTCGGAAAAATTTCGGAAAAATCTCGGACGAAATTGCTAAACCAAAATTTGAAATTTGGAACAAAAAATGACTGAAAAATGAACGAAAAATGACCGAAATTTGCCAAAAAATTTGAAACAAAGCAAAACAAAAATGGACAGCGAAAACTATAGCAACATATACATGTACGTGGACAAAAGATTAATACTAGTAGAGATTAGATTATCCATCTAGATCCGAAATAACAAAACGACTGCACAGATCAACCATCAGGGTTCTTCAGGGCTCTTAGCTCAATTTGCATCTTGTCCGTACTCGGACGCTATATCGTTTTAAAGGTGATTTGGATCTTTGTATTGTATATATGTATTCTTGATTCTTTGAGTCGCTGTTGTATATATATATGTTTTGTGGGTTCCATCGAGGACTATTGCGTAATGATATTACTTCGTTTTCCACCCGCAAGTGCTGGTGGGCACCTTTGAATCGTTGCTAGGCGGGTTTGGCGGGAAGCGCTGAAACTTGCATAGGGCCGATTCTGAGGGTGTTACAGAGTGGTATCAGAGCTCAGCAGTTGCGATACCCCACAAGTCCAGCCTGTAGGATAACCTAGCTAACGGCCGAAATAGAGTGTCAAAACTATTTTGCAAAATCGGTTGGATAGTTCTGATTAGGTCTGATTTTACTTCTTACCCCTCTGCTGCTCTCCTCTCACCTCAGCGTGTTTTGAATCCGCTCTCTTCTCTCTTGAGTCCATTTCTCGTGGTTGGGTTCCATCGTACCTTCGTTTCGCTCCTCCTTTGGTAACGGTGTTGCTACATCGGTCTTCATGCTATCCGAGGAATCCTTCGTCGTGGACTTCTCTTTGTTCCTTCGTGCCTTCCGTGTTTTCCCATGACGACATTATCACGCTGCATCCGGCGAGTCTGCATCACTCCTTTGTTTCTAAACCTCGATTGTCAAGATCTTCATCTGATTCGAGAATGGTTGCCGCTTTCTCACGATTGCAAGTAATAGTTTGGTGCGTGATGGATTGGCCCCATGCCGACTACTCACTCTATTCGCTTGTGTACATTGAAGTGGATGAGAATGCATCGGTTCCCTCTTTCCATCGAAGCTAGAGGTGGCTTTATTTGTTGATACCTCTACCTTCGACCTTTTGTTTCCGGAGTGTTCTCTCGACGATCACGGACAACGACCTCTTGTTAGTGGTGTCGCGAGGATCTACACGACGCGAGAAGATTCAGATCACCGCCCTTCTTCCCGGTACCATGAGGCGGATCTCGAGGGCGAGATCCATTGTTAGTGGTGTCGAATTGTGGCGCCCGGCAAAAACCACTACTAGAAAATCGCGTTGTTTTTGCATTGCATCATCATGACCGCATGCTCATGTCATCATGCCACATTGCATTTGAGCATCGTCATGTCATCTTGCATTTGTTTGCATAAAACTATCTTCGAAAAATCTATTTTTGTCTTCTGAACGCCCCGTCTTTATTCAAACACAAAACCCAGGTCTCCGGAATATTTTGCTTTGTCTACCAACGGTTTTCAAAAGCCCCATTTTAAATATTAAAACATTTATTTTATTTTTAGGGGCAGCCGTACCGGGCCGATCCGACCCAGTCGGCCACCCCCAGTACAAAACCGGACTACCTAAACCCTTTTCCTACCCCAACCTAATCTACCCAACCTTCCTCCACCTCATCCCACCCAATCGGTGCTCGCCACCTCAGCTATCATCCCTCCTTCCACCCAACCACCACCTGCCACCTCACCCCAACCTCCTCTCCACACCCCCACTGCCCCTGCCGCCGCCAACCAGCAGCAGCATGCAGCCCGGACCCACCCCACTCCCTCACCCACCACACCCACGCGAGGCACAACCCCACCTGCCCTCATCCCGACCCGGCCCCACCTGCAGACTCCTCCCCCTCACCTTTCCCCGCGTGCGCTGCCGCCATGGCCTCGCCTCGCCTTCCTTCTCCTCCTCTCCACCGCCGCCTCCCTCGAGCTCGGCCCCAGTCCCGCGCCCATTGGCTCTCCTCCACCCACCTCTCGGCCTCGCCCGCGTCGCATGAGCCCTTGGTCCCGTCCCGTCCGCCCTGCCGAGTCCCGCGACTTCTCTGCCTTAGCAGGGACCACCACCTCGCCCGGCCCTCGACCTCCTGAAGCCCGCCCTCGCCCATCACTTTGGCTCGCCCAGCCTGAAAAGCGCCGAGCCCTCCTCTGCAGCGCTGTCTCCTCCCCGCCATGGCTCCTCCCCCGAGCACATCTCCAAGCCCGCCCGACCCCAGCAGTCATGGGGCCCCCGCCTCCACCTCGCCCGGCAGCACCAGTCGCTGGGGCCCGTCCTCCATCGCGCCCCGAGCTCCCGCTCGCGCCCCGCCTCCGGCCACCTCTCCTCTCAGTGGGGCCTCGGCTCGGCCGGCCCTGGACGCCCCTAGTGCCCCGACCGCAGCCCGCCCGGAACCGCATCGGCCCGTCCCCGTGAACCGCCCATGTTCGTGCTCTGCCAAGTGGTTCCTGCGCGAGTTCTAACTCTGAAGTTACCAGGGACTCATGTCCTTCGTTTC